>JAWLRI010001043.1:2080173-2096715 GCA_034781795.1 Crypturellus tataupa
TCTCTCTCTCTCTCTCTCTCTCTCTCTCTCTCTCTCTCTCTCTCTCTCTCTCTCTCTCTCTCTCTCTCTCTCTCTCGGTTGAGGTAATTCCTGGAGTCTATGACTTGCTTTCACCTCTTTGGTATTGTAGCACGGATTTAAATGCTCTTGGGACCCCTGTGCCATGTATCCTAATTGCACGTCAGCCTGCCAAGGTTCAGTCGTAGGACAAATACTAAAAATAAGACACAAAGGAAAATAATCAGTGTAGGAAATTTAAAATAACATAGAGCAAAATTTTATGAGTCTTATCGCAAAGCCAAGGTTATGAAAAATGTATTTTTTTTTCTATTTAATTGATCCAAAAGTTGACTCATAAAGCTGAGGAAGCAGAATGTGTAAGGGGATAACTGTTTATTGATAGAAAAAAAATATGCTTTTGAGCCTACTTTTATTTTCATGTCATACTGATGTGAGGTAGATAAGTTTCCAGAATGAATCTTTCAGCTCCAGAATGTCACCTCCTTTTCAATGTGATTTAAAAGAGCCTGAAAAACATCAATTTTAGTGATACAGGCACTGAAATAACCTTTCAAAGTCTTCCTTCTCAAGACTTTTTTGCAAAGCTCCAATCAGGTCCACAGCTTTGCAGACATCCTGACCTATCAAGGCTTGCAGATTCACTGCCATAGTTTAGACTCTCAAAACTACCTAGGGACTGGATAACATTGATATATCCGCTTTACCCGCTACAGGTAGGCTCATCCAGTGTCATGCACATACTCTACATAGGGACAGTGATCTTCTGATTGGAGACTTAGTCAAGCTGTAAGTTAATTCGTGAATGTCTTTGGGTCAGAATTAAACATGGGAGATCCTTTCTCCTGCAAGACTGCAAATTTTGTGCCATGCCTTTTAGGCCATAAGGTGCTGTTCTTGTCTGACTCACCTCTCATAGTCAGACATCACCACTCCTCTGCCGCAAGTAATCACTTCCTGTTCAAGCCATTCTTGCAAAAGAAAACTCTGAAACTCAGTGAAACAAACTGGCAGTGTTGGAGGAGACAGCCTTGACAGCATGTCTTTGTTAATCCAAGTTATTTCTTAAATGGATTAGGAAGCTCTACAAATCAATGGTTCTGAGCTGACAGTACCTTCTTGTAGCAGGAGGTGGGAGCAAGATCTTCGTAACTGCAGACGAGGAGGGTCTTCTATGTGGCTTTGGGCATAACCTAGCGTCATGTGCATTCAAAGGGTTTTCTTTGACCAAGAAGCTTAATTTGGTCATTAACTGGCATCTATTCCCTTCTGCATTTGAGAAGGTTTTTTACCAACTTTAGCTGATAGGACATTCACAGAAATGTTCTTCTGAGTCTCCTGTGTTGATTCAAAGTCACAAAACCCAGCATGGATTAAATGCAATACACTGTATTCTTCAATCACTTGGAGTAAATATGCAAGACTTGGCCTTCTGTTTGTTGCTTTTAGGATTGCAGTAGCAACAAGAAATGTTATTGTTTGTAGTATTTGTGGGGGTCTGCATTTGATGAAGAGAAATATTTCAGTGCCTACTTGTGTTTCTGTAGCCTTTGACTGTGGCGGTTTAGCGGGCTCCCATTCCTTCTGAGGCTGTTGTTGGAATTGGTGCAGAACACTGGGTAAGAGTTGCTAGATTTAAAAAAGTCAAAGAGTGGTTGGCAAGATATGTTCATAGTGATGAGCTCAAGTTCCTACTGTTTTTGTTTTGTTTTGGGTCAGCTGCCAAAAGAAGGTCTTGTATCAGTGATGGGCTGTGTGCTTTCTAGTATGTAGACACAAGGCAGAAAAAAACAGACAGCTTGTTCTGTCCAGTGAAAATACTGAGATTTTCTGTTTGTTCCTTATTCACTAAGAGTTATAAATGGGCTGCCTTCACTTTTCAACACGCAAGATTGTGAAGAGAAATTGCTCTGATGGTGCTCCTGATTGCCAAGGACAGAGCTTTATACACTACCTAATCCTAAATTTATTTTTAAGGTTACTCTTAAATCTTGTTTTAGACTACAGGCCATACTTTCTCCAATAACTAAACAGGTACTACTACCCCAAGCCATCCTGCCCAAAAACTTATGGGGCTGCACAGGAAACAGACTGAGCTAACCCGTCTGCCCGTTCCGTGCCCCGCACACGCTGCCCTTGTTGCTGGTGTGGGCTTTTGCACAGGGGGCTCATGGGTGGCAATGAGCACTGGAAAGCTGGAGGGAAACAGAAAGCCCATGGTTTTTATGCCCAGCGTTAACTAGTCTTAGAATATGATCTTGAGACCTATTTCTGATTTTCTCTCAATAACTACCACAATAATAATATGTTTGGTTGTCCTGGAGAAATATTGAGAAAAGGCAAAAATACTTTTCTCTCATCTTCTAGTTTGCAAGTGGCCGCCCTACTCCCGCTCAACCACGTGGTGCGTTGGTGCTTGTGGAACCGGCCACAGCCCTGAGTGCCCAGTGCGACACGCGGAAGCAGCGGGAGCAGGAGAACGAGGAAAGCAAACGGAATGACGCACTCCAGGAGTTTCCACACTGGGTGAAACCACACGTTTAGTCTGCATTAATCATTGCCACGCAGACATCCGTGTGCAGGTTGAGGGGACAAGGGTGTCACCTGAATAGGAAAATGTAACTCCTGGCTGTTGTCTAATGACGCTGATCACTTGGCTTCCTTCCCTGGTCCCCGGGTGAGCTAGCGTGTAAAAAGGCATCGCTTTTACTACAGTGTTACAGTCAGCGCAAGGGCAGCAGAAGGAGCGTGTGATGGGGTGGCATCCACTGTGGCAGCAGCTGCCAGGTTGCTGTAGCTGGATTGTAAAACCATGCAAGGATTTATGCTTCTACATCATCCTGATTTGGTGGGAAAGCTGATAAGAGAAGCTGCCCTAACTGCTATTTCTCAGCTCCTGCAGTTCTCTGATCTCTCTGTTGTGCTGCTTGAAGCTGCTTACAGTAGGATTCTTCTGTTATCTGAATAGCTGAAATAATAAAAAATAGCCTCCTTCATTTTTGTATGGAAGCGTGGTTTTTAACACAGATTATTTTAGTGATACAATTTTCAGTGTGGTTACACACAATGTGTAACCACACTGCAATTAGCAGAGTAGAGTATCAAATGAGAAGAGAAATGAGTGACCTGTGAAAGGTGGATGGGAACTTCTGTAACATGCTTCACTGCTGGAAGTCCATCATGAAACTACATATTTTGTGTGAAATAAAGTAGATTTTGCAGCGTAGCACTTACTCCTGGCAAACTTCTCTGTGTAGACAAACTTAGGATATTTAGACCATAGTAAATGTGCTGACGTTTGCAGCTCTACGAGTGGGAGTGCGATGGTGGAAAATAATTTAGAGGTGAGAGGAATGGCTGGCGTAGTCATTGCCTGATAGGAAGCTACGTGATCTGCAAGCTGAAATCATAAGACTTTGCAGACATCGTGGAAAATAATTGTTTTCAAAATTAGAAGAATGGTTATTGCTGTTGTCTGTCTGAAATTCCTTCAGATTTTCTAACCTTTTTTTTTATCATTTTCTTGGATAATAGCTCTTTATCTTGCCACAGTGAATGTGCATTGCGGGCCTGTGTGCTTCTAAAAGATAGGGCTGTCTGCAAATACCTTTTTTTTCTCAGATTTCTGCTCTTTAAACCAGAACAAAAATGTGAGGAAGAGAGATACATTCCAGGCTTACTTCTGTTGCTTCATCTTGCTGGATTTTCCTGCCCGTTGCAGTCGGAGGCAGCTATGTGGATGGCTGTGTAATTACTAGCTTTGCTGTCAGGTCCAAGTACCCCTAGGGGCTGCAGTACTTGACTGGAGTTATTTGATGGTTGCCTTATTGTCCTAATTTAAGTGAAAGGCTGTTGGAAGAGTGCAAACACACTGGCTGTTTTTTCTTTTTTTCCCAGTTGTATGTTTGGTTTCTTCACCCTCTTCTATGCAGAAATGCGAAAATTGCTGTAAATTCTAACTTGGATTTTGTGACAGTGGATCAGGTGCTTAGCTGATGATTTGTTTGGCAAAGCTTTCTTGAACTAAGCAGTGCTGCTGTGCTTGGCTAGGGATGTGTCACCTTGCTTCTGTTTGGGGAATGGCACCCTGCCTGCTCTGTGGACCACTTGACTGTTGGCAGTAGGGAACGAAATATTTGCCACCTGATGCAGAGGCATTTCTTTAACTGTGCCCTTGCCTGCTCTTCATTTCATTATGATTTTAAGGCTTTGATTTTTGTTTTAGGTGGAAAGCAGAATTGTTTTTGCATTAAAGAGATGCTCTAGAAATACTTTTTTATGGCTTTTATTTATTTATTCATACATGACAGTATGAGGATAGGATTACAGGTTAGACAGGTAACTTAGTCTCCACTACTGAATGCTGTCAAAGCAGGTATTGGGAAGAGTCTATACTTCAATCTATATTTTTAGCTCTCACTCAAGCTTGGTACTTACTTGAAGCATCCCAACCAAAGTAGGTGGTCTGAAATGATGGAAGCTGAGACAGAGGCAATTTGGAATTGTACAGCTTAGAAACAACCACAAAACCTTTGGTGATACTGATGGGGACCTTGAAATTGACTACTGCTGTGTCGTGATTGTTGGCCCACCTCGTGTCACTGGGGAAGTTGGTGCCTGAGAGGGCACCGTGCCTCCTGCTGGGCAGCGAGGAGGAGCGGGGAATTGGAGACCAGAGTTTTGTTTGAACCCAGTACGTAACACCAGCAGAACAAATGCACTTCATTACAGTTAGCAAACTCTTGGTGAGACTTGCACTGCTATTTTAAAGGAAATTTGCAGTTCTAAGTAATGCCAGAGAGCCTTGGTCAGTCTTTTTGTATGAAAAAAATGAGTATTGGCATGTTGCTTTTGCCTGGAAAAGAGCTATGTTGATATTGGAAACACGCTTTTTTTAAGTGGTTTGGCTTCCTTGAAACAAGCTGTTTGGAGAAAGAGAGCCATGGAGCTAACAAGCTGTTTTAACCATAGGCAGCTGTAGAACATATTTTGAGCCCAGCATGATTACTGGATATTATCCTGTTTTTTTTCATGAGTCTGCCAATACTGCAGTGCTTTAAAATTATCTGATTTGAAATGTTTATACATAAGTTCAAATCATAAAAGTTAGATAAAAGAATCACAATGTACAACGTGGCTAAGAGTATTGTGCCTTTGCTTTATAACTTTACTTTCTTGCTACTCCTGTTGGCTGACCCAAACTACATCAGTAGTGGAATGACAGAGTTAAAACTTGGCTCAGCCCTGTCTTTCTGGCAAGACTGTATTTTTTTTTTTTTTTAAAGACAGAATCGTTAGTTGTATTCTAACTGCTTCCTCTCTACATTGTTTGTTTCAGTTAGGTAAATGATCCCAGGGGGATTGTATCTTCAATACCATGTATGGGCCAGCATTGAATCAGTCTGATCCTGTTAGTACTGCATTGTACTAGAACACACAAAGGCAGTAGTGCGCACTGCTTTTCCTGACACGGCACAAGTTCTCTTTAAAGTTGTTTGAATTTGCACCGAGCTGTTCCCTGTCTGTGCCGCGACTGGACCTGTGTCAGAAGAACAAATTGCTGCGAGATATGGATGGCCCTGGTGTCCCCGGAGCTGTACTGTGAGAGTCAGAGTAACCATGCAGTAACGTGGCTTTTAATGTAAACTGAAAATAACAAGAGCCTGTGGTAGTTTGAGGGGGGAGGACACTAGATGGCTACTAGCTACCTCGTTTCTAGATGAGCTTTATTTTTTTTCTTTTTTTCCCCCCTCCTCCTATCTAGTATCACTGCCTTTGAAAGGTATGAGATCATTCCAGGAATTGTCCTGGAAAAATTGTTCTTTGCCTGCTAAACTGAGGGATCAAAAGTGATGCAATCTTTGCTTCCTCCCATGAGCAAACCCTGCTGGTGTTTAAGCAGTGTGCAGGAGCTACCGTTGGTGCTGGAGCAGCGTGCGGGAGCTCTGCTGTTCACGGACGGCTGTGCCTGTCCCAACCGCGCTCTGAGCCGCCTGCCCCTGGGCTCTGTGCCTGTCCCAACCGCGCTCTGAGCCGCCTGCCCCTGGGCCTCCAGCCTTATCTCCCTTTTCAGAGCTGCATTCCTGCTGGGTGGCGAGGAGGGCAATGCTTTTCAAGAGGCTTTCCTGTGTGGAGGGAGGCCCTGGCTTTTTTGTTTCCCAGCTTTCTATTGTTGGAAGCTGCAGGTTGTGCCCTCCCACACTCTGCTAGCTCTTTCCTCTTCCCTTAATAAACTTTCCATGCAAGTATTTCTCAGAGCAGTTACTTTAGTGCTGGGTCTTGTGTGGAGTTTTTTCTACCTGTTCTGATTCCAACTTTTGTAGCAGTAGCAGTTTGGAATTTACTCCATAGCATGTGGCTCTTGAAGGTAGGTCTTGCTAAGCTTAAAATTTGTTGCTTTAATTCAGTGTCCACACTGTTGTGACTGTTAATGTTTATTTTGATTGAATCCAAATTGTCGTAAGAATTCTCTACCGTATATTTTACTACAAAGTAGAAAATGTTGCTTTTCATTGTGGATTTTCTTTGCTTCTAGGATGTAAAGAAAAAGTTTTTTTTTTTTTTTTTTTTCCCAATTCATTAATATCCTTTTCAGTAGTCCTATGCTACAGGCTGGTGCTGAAGACATTTTACTTGTGTTCTGCTGCCTGCCTAATACCAATCCTGAAGTGAAAGGTGCCTCTGCTCCATCCATGGCTTCTGCTGACTGATAGTATCTGTACTAAACCCAAAGATAAAGCTAGTCTGTATCTATCTTTCCTCACCTTAATGTTTGTCAAAACTGAAGTGGATTTTTGCAGTTCCTTTCCTCTCCCAGTTACTAGCTTAGCTGTGCCTAGTCAGAAGCTCTCAAGACTGCTTTTTTTTTTTAATTGTACTTTAGATGTAGTTTTGCTTCCCTCTACTTGCTGTTCTTGAATTCTTAGAATTTCACTCGAAGTGAAATGAGGTATTGAGTATATGTAGTACTCTTTTTTTTTTCTTTGAATGTGTTGATTTTTTTTAAGAGCAAGAACTTGCTTTGACTACTTTCCTGATCTCCTTCCATAAAATGTCTTTTTTCCAAAATAAATAATAATTATTCTGTGAGTTTTGAAAATCTATCTGCCACTAATCCCATACTTTTCTCTGCTTCAGCCTACTGTGAAGTACATCATTGTTTAAATTTATGGATTAAAAAAATATACTTTCCTACATTTGGTGTTGACAGACAGAAGCTGTGATTCCACAAAATGATAAATCCAGTTTCAGAATTTCTGTTAGCAGAGGAAAAATACCCCAAACAGCTATGTACATTTCCATTGCTTATCACTTTTTGTAATAAAAACAGACTCATTCTGTTTATTCCAATGTATTCCAAATTAAGGAATAACTTTTTTTTTTAATAACTGTGGCATGGTTTTAGGCTGCCAGATGTATTGATTGTGCGTGACTGCGCCGGGGCGGGACTCAGGAAGGGCGTCTGGGCTGATGCAACCCCTCGCGCCTTGTTTGCTCCCCTTGCCACAGCTCTGGTTTCTGCGGGAGCTAATCCATCCACAAAAGCCAGGGGAAAAAGGGCAGCCCCCTCCTCCCCGCCCAAGTGCTGGAATTGCCCCTGGGGTGGTGCAGGGAGCCTGAGGAAGTGGGACACTGGGACTGCGCCCTTCCGTGGCGCTGGGGCCGTGGGGCCTGCAGCATTTCCCCCTCGAAAACAGCCTCTCCTCCCACCCTTGACACGGGCCCAATCGCACCCTCCTGCTGCCTGGACACAAAGGCCGCAGGAGTTCGCACTTCTGGTGTACGTCCAGCTGTGGTGGTGTGTATTTGATTTTTATTTTTTTTACTTTTTATTTATTCAAGCATTTTATTGGCATTTGTTCTTAACACATTGTACTTTTGTGGGAGATGCAAAAGTCTTGGGACTTCACAGTCATCACTAGTCTGTGTTCTTATCTGGCTGTTGAAATCTCTCATTTTTCACTGCAGGAAAGAAGAGCAGCGTGCTGGTTACACGGGATATTCTGTGTGCTTTTGCAGTGTCACGCTACCTGCAGGCTCAGTCAGTATTTGGGATATTGTAGCTGCCTTACAAAAAACAAAAACTGTGTGTTTCCCAGCTGAGGCTGGGGAAACATGATAAAGAGCCAGAGGAGCAAAGGAAACGACTGGTGGTGGCTACCAGCATGAACAAGGCTCTGGCCCACCCGCTGCCTGCCTGCTCGGCCCTCCTGTGCTTCGCCGGAAAGCGGGGTTTGAAGGAGGTCTAGCAGGACAGTTGTGCAGGTATTTTAGGTGTGTTTCTCTCCCTGGCAGAGAGAACATAGCAGCGCTTGCTCGAAAATGCCACAAATGGCTGGTGGTGTCTGGCATCAGCAACTGTGGTGGCAGATTTAATGGGGCTCTTAAAAGTAAGATTATAGCAGACCTGAGGATGCTTAAAAGGGAGACTTAGGGAGAAAATGGACCACAGGAAGAGCACATATTAACATGGTATGGTCAAAACAACGTGTTAGAGAAAATAATGTGCCTTTCTGAATAGACATAAATGGAGGAAAATTACTTAAAAAAAAATCAAAGAAAGGATGTTTTTAGTAATTGAGATGCAACATGAGACAGCTGGAACAAATGCATGTATAGGAAAGTTTTATTTTTTTCAGTATGAGGCAAAGTTTTCAACTCCAACAAGAGCCCCGCAATGTTCATCATTTGCTCCTGGAAGTTATCACAGATGTGACCTGTTATGTGAGATTGCTCTTTCCAGGGAGCAGTGCGCCACAGCTAAGTCACTTTGTTCATTTTCAGTTGCCTTATTTCAGATTCTCATGTATTGGATCATAATGAGAGTCTTTTAGCTGATATATTAGACTTCAAGTTTCTAATATATATGGTTTCACAAACAGACATGTATTACTGTTACATGTATTCCCTAACTGATGGGTACCTGGTTACTCATCTGTTGGAACTGGAGAACTTGGTGTGAAAGAAATAAGACTACTTAAAAACTCAGGAAAACAATCCTTCTAGGCAAAAAGAGAAAAGACATCCAACACAGTACATTTTAGCTCAAGCTCAGAGACAAATAGAATATATATATATATTTATTTTCCCTTCTCCTTTGCAGATCTTATAAGGAAATGGTAGATGTAGTAGTGGTTAAGCAATGGATGGTAATAGTAACAGTGCATCTTTCTTCTGGTATTGAGGGAAAATTTCCTGCTGTGATTTCTCAGCAAAGAATTTGTTGTGATGTAATGTAGTGACTGAAGATATTAGTCATGGTGTGGTGTTTCTTCTTTGTAAGTAGAGTTGTACTGATTTTGCTTTTAAATGTGCCAGAGAATTTTTTAGTTTGAATGTTGGTTATTCTGAGGGAGGGGAGTTTTAAAGAAGTGGGCATTTTTTTTTGTTGTTGTTTTGTTTTTTGTTTTGTCCTTTCCTGGTCTTGCTGGTGCTGAGGATCTGCTCATGTTTCTATACCAAGCTCCGACCACATTCTCCCCAGATGCCAGAGATGCAGTCCAACGCGAGAGCTGTGTCTCGTCGGTAACTCTACGTGGGCAGTGGGCTGTCCGGGCAGTTCTGGGGAGAAATAAGTTACACTGCAGGATGTAGCCATGCTTAGAGACATGACCCTGGAGCCTATCACCTTAGTATTGCTGTAGCAGGATTTGGCCTAGAGCAGGTGTGGGCAACGCATGGCATGAAACCCGTCTGCCTTGCTGCAGCTCCCAGGGGAAGGCTCTGTCCTGGGAGGTACCCAGGTCTTGGTGCTGCTGCCGAAGCTGCTGTGTAGCCCAAGACCTGGGAAGGACGGCACGGAAATATGCCTGTTCGCAGCGCTCCTGGTGCCTGCTGTGCATTGACAGTGACTTGGTGGCCCCAAATGCCCAAGCATTTCTTGTGCTGTGCCTCAGGCCAGCTCAGGCCTCTCTTCAGCCTGCCGCCCGCAGCAGCTCTTGGAGGCCTCTCCTTCATCCAAGGGGGAAGGCGGCCTGCGCGTGCACTCGCAGGCTCCGTGTGGCGCGGCTGGCTCCTGCGCTGCAGGGCAGCAGGGGAGTGCGAGCACAGAGCTGCCCTCCCCTCTGGCCTGTGGTGTTTCCCCAGAGCTCCTCTCTGCCTCACCCTCCGAGCCCTGTTCCCAAGATACCCATGTTAAGGAAGGCAGGACAGCAGTTTGCACTGGTACTTAGTTTCTCTGCAGAAAAGAGTGAAGAACTGGGTGCATCAGATATGGGGGCTCAGCGCCGTGTCCTGGGCGGGCTGACAGAAGTGCATCGCAGTCTGCCAGCCGCATAATCCTCTGTGCTGAACCTCGAAGCGCTGGCGGCACGCGCTGTTGGGAGGCCATGGGATTGGCTGGATTAGTATTGCCTTTAGTTTCACATGTCATTTTGTCCACTGGTGGGGGTTAGCTTGGGAGAGCTGCAGGAGTGACTGCTTGTGTGTCAGTAGAGTGCAGCCCTGCGGGAATATGGAAATGGTGGGGCCAGTGCTGAGAGAAATTAAGTGAGATCTCTCAAGTCAGCGTTCTTCTACTTGCAGCTGAAATCCTCTTGCTGAAGTTGAGGAAGGCTGCTGTTTTCTCTAGTGACTTCTGCAGTGTTGAAATTTGCAGTTTTAAAAATTTGTCATAGACTAGATGCTTTGCAGTGCTGTCAGGTCAGGCGTCATTTTTTGTATATGCAGGCCTTTGTACATAGCCTCAAGCTTGTTGTTCTCTCTCATTTCATATATCTCTCTCTCTATATATATATATGTATTTTAAATCTGGTTCCATGAGGGTGCTTTTCTCTCCAAACATACAGGCTGCTTAAATGTATTTATAACTTGTCTGCACCTCTACAAAATTCTGATTCAATTCCATATTTCACAGGGTTGTTTCTGTTGCAAAGATGGGAACTTTTGGAAACTACCTCTTTGCACTCATTTTTTTTTCTGTTTCATCATCAATCTCCAAATGAAGTGCAAATACTCCTTTCATGACAAATAACTTCTTTCCAGCACTTTCTTTTTTCCTTTTTTTGATAAGGAGCTTCTGGTGCCACTCAGAAATGTCATTTCACCTTCAAGCAGTGAAAAAAATAAATCGAAGCTGTTGACATCATCTTTTTTTTTAACCCGAACACCCAGCTAGTCTGTTGAGCTTGCATTATGCAGCACTTGCTCTGCTGCTGTGACCCACTAGAGACAGAGGCTGCTTGTGCTTAACAAGAGTCTCTTTCATGCTCTGTGGGTCTCTCCAGGCCACAGCAGGACACAAAATAATCCCTTTTGCATTCAGTAGTTTCACAGTATTTCTCTGGTGAATATAAAATAAACTTTCTGAATGAAAGCAATGGGAGGATCTTCATAAACTTTTCTGGTTTTGATACAAGGTAATTGTATCATCACCTCTCCTTATGCTCTGAGTAACAAATTTATTCCAGTAATATCCATGAAGATTGAGCAACGCTGTCGTAGAAATAAAGACTGTGAAGTTCAGAAGTTTAAGGTTTTATAGACAGTATAGAAGTACTGTATGGACATTATGGAAGAAATTGCCTAATGGTAGCATCTCCTAAGGTTTATATAAGAAATTTTATTTGAAAAGTAAACATCTTAAAATCATGTAAGAAATATGGCTGCAGAGATAGATTGCTCTTTGTAAGGGGTTTCTCAATGAAAGTAAAATTTCAGATAGCATATGTAACTACATGTACTGTTGTGCAGGTGCTCTTTTTTCTGTATATATGCCTGTGATTTATTTGGTAAGTAGCTGTGAGTTCACGTCTGTTTTTCTCCATGGGTCCAATTCTCATTATCTGTCCCTTGAAACACGCTGAGCCACGTGCCATGGATTTATGGGATCCCACAGGATCTCTGGGTGGAGAGGCGCAGCCAGCAGGGCCCCCAACCCAGGGCTGCCCCTGGGCTGCAGAAGCCCTAGAGAGGCCACAGCAGTGTTTTACAAATGCCTGATTTGCTGGGGCAGACAAGATCTATATGCAATTTTGGATGTAAAGTTTTGAAGTTTGGTTATGGCTGTCTGCTTCCTATCTCAAAAAAAAAAAAAAAAAAAAAATAGGCATGAGCTTGCATAGAGAATGTTTTCCCCTCTGCTTTCCCTCAGTCTGCGGGTCAGATACTTTCTTCTGATGGGCTCCCACTTTTATAGAGAACAATAAAACAGGCTTTGATGCCTACCCCCCTGCTTGCCTACTCCAGAGTGTTTGTAAGGTATAGGATATCACAGTATGTTTTCCAAACTTGTTTGCTTTACTCCTCCCATATGCTATTAGCCACAGTTGGAGACAGGATGTTTTGAATCAGGAAGCTTGTTCTTGTGTTACATTCAAATGTTGTTCTTCCTTAGGTTCTGAAGTTTTCAGTGGGGTTTGCAGAAAAAAAATGCTGCTATATATGAAGCCAAATCAGGCAAAAATGAGTTTCTCTGTTCATGGTAGTTATATTTATTCTTCCAAACTAAATAATAATGATCTCAAACCCGAATGGAGATTAAGCGCTTATGCATGTGTGTGCACACTCGTGATTCTGTTGAAGTGTTATTTATAGCTATACAGCACAGATGACTGTTTAAAAAAAAACGCTGGTGCATGACATGGTTTTATGTCCTTATGTAGAATTATAAATCTATACAGTGTTATAGCGTACTGCAGGAGCAGTCTCTGCTGTATGAGGCAGAAGAGAATGAGTTAGACATTTATTTAACCCCAGGACCCAATGGTTTAGATGCCCTAAACCACTTTTCTTTCTTCCTTTACATTGCCTAGACTCCTTCTGTGCAGGTTCTGCTTCTCTGCTGTAGCCTTGCACCTGGGCACGCTACCGGTCTGCCAGGAGCACTGGTGCTAGCAGCCATCTCGGTAGGTGGGAGGTGGCTGGAGCCCTGTGGCCCTGCATCCCAGCCGCCCTCCCGGCCGCGAGTTCTGGGTGCCCGGGGGTGCCCCACGGTTCACTCTGTGCTGGGAAAGCTGCATTCTGTGCCAGTGTTCAACTCTGAGATACTTAACGCCATCAGAAGGACTGTTTCCCACCCTTTGGCCATCCGTTTAGTAACAGGCATTGCTGCTGTCCACGTGCCGCTGCCTTTGCTCATTCTCAGCTGTCCTTCCTTTGAAGTGGAAGCCCTGGCGGTGCTGAGGTTGCTTGGTTTGTTTCCTTGCCAAAATAAATGTGTACACGGATGTTTGTGTATGAAGGCATTCAGTTGTTTCAAACATTACTGTGCTGGTTAGTGAAATGGAGGTATATGTGATGGTGTAACGTAAGCAGCATATGGTTGAGGAGTTGTTTGCTACTGATTTTTGCTTTAAGGAAGGAGAGGGGTGCGAAGATTGAAAGCAGACTGCATAGTTCTAACAAGGTAGCTGCTTCAGAAAAGGCTGGATGTTTCTGAAAAAAAATGTCATGTCGCATAGCAGGGAAAAAAAAAGGTCAGGAAAAGGATGTCAGCAAGATTTTAGGATTTAAAAGTTGTCAGTCCTTAAGCATTATGTTGTTTAATACTACTGAATATTACAGCTCCTCTGTCATTGTTGGGATAGAATTTGCAAGGCAAAGTAAAGAAGTGTTTGTTTTCTTGGTCAGTAATATTGCTGAAGAAGGGAGAGGTTATTTGCTTGTGAATAGGACTCCATGGGAAGGGGAAGGGGGAGGAAGAAAAGAAAAAAAGGGGCTTTGAAATCTTGTTGCTGTAGCTAAGAGCTGTAAAAGGTAGGATTTTACATTTGAAATGTTTGTTTATAGCGGAGATTGAGTCAAATGCTGAATTCATCTAGGAGCTCTCCTTGGAAGGCTTCCGTGAAGGTTCAGGAGGCAGGTGGGGAGCCGCAGGTAGTGGCTGTCTGGGTGTTTGCTGAGGCCGGACGGGATGCTCGTCTTGCCACGTGCTTCACAGCTGCCCCCTTTGTGTCCACCGTGGCTTTCTGTGCTGCCCAGCACCAAGTGGGAATATTGAGTGGAAATGGCTTTTGAACGCTTGCATAATATTTGAGGCTGGTATTTTTCCTGTTTATCCTAACTCCAAAAATTCAGTATGAAGTCACATTACAGACTGGTTCCACTCACTTCTCATTCTGTTTTTATGAATTTTCAGCACCAAATCCAGTAAAGTAGAGGATATTTAATATGCTCTTTAGACAGTATACTGAGATTTCCTGTAGAAGGTAATACAAAACTTTGTAATAGCTGCTTCAGAAGTCCTCTTCCACCTGGGTGTTTTAAAATACTTGCCTTTATTATCGTGTAAGATTTAGATTTTTTTTCTAAATTCATTTCCATCTAGTTGAACTCCTCTTTCTGTAAAGTTCTTACCGCTTCAATTATCAGAGGAAAGTTGCAGAGATAAGAAATCCTCCTGGCTGCAGGTATTATATTGGGGTAACTAAAAGATGAACAGGTCCTGAAGGGCTTTGACCTGGGACGCCGACTCGCGGAGCTGTTGGCCTCCGGTAACCTCCGAAGCGGAAAGAACCCACGGTTCATAAGATTAGAGGTTATTAATACAGTGTTTTTGATATAAGTAAAGGTTTTATCTGGGGGACTGAAGTGTGTTTTGGTGATAAGTGCATGCACAGTAAATAGTGTGGGCTTTGTGTCTCTAGCGTGAGCTCGTGGCACTGCCTGTTTGCCTCTCGCAGGAGCCTCCGTTGTTCGGCTCCCCGGTACTTTGTGCCTGTATGTGGCCCTTCCCAGCGAGAGGCGCTTTGCTCCAGAAATTTCAACATCATCTCACAGGTTAAGTTGTTAGATTTGGTCAGAAAAGGCTGTAATGCTCTTCCCTCTTAGATATTCAGAACTGTTTTTTTTAATTATTGCTTTTATTATAATCTGCCTTTGAATGGCTATCATATTGTATTAAAGCTCTGTTTTTTTAATGGCTTTACCAGTTAACTGGGAGCCAACTTTGGGCCCACAATGTTTGGGATACTTTGGGCCCACATAACTGCGTTAAGAAAATCTGTATGTGACTCTCCTGCTTCTGTCTATTGCAGCCCTATGGGATAAGTGACATGCTTTTCTTCTATTTTGGGCAGAAGTCTATGTGGTATTGAGCTTGAACAGGAGACAAGTGTTCATCAGCTGATTTACTGTTTTGGAGAAGGGCTGCTGAAGTGACAGCTAAGCCTTTGCTAACCCCCCAGAAGCATCTGCAGGCAGTTGGGGAGCATCCTAGAATGATTCCCTTGGAGCTGGAGTAGGTGGAAATTTCCAGCCCGCCACCATCACTAAACCTTCTGGAGTTCAAAACCAATGGCTTTCTGCTCTTTCTTTTTTTTTTTTTGGTGCTCTTTAAAAAGTCTTGGCTGGCTTTCAAGCTTAAAATCAAATGGTTCATATTAGATAAATCTTGACAGTATTTCATTAGACTTCTTGAGACACAGTTTAATTTTATATTTAGTTGCATAAAATGTGTGTGAGCATTTTGGATGAAGAAGTTAAAGGAAGGCTGCCTGCTGTGAAGAGAGAACGAACGTCCTGCTGTGTGCGGCTCCTTGAGCTCCGCGCCTCGCTGTGTCTGGGTTTGGGCGGCTCTGCAGGGCCTGGTCTCCCCACACCTTTCTTGGCCTCAGCAGTTAACAGGAACATAGTGGTGTTTGTGTTTATTTTAATTTTTGTTCTTGATAGAAAAATGTACTGTGAGTTTCTCTGAACTCTCTAGAAACACTAAGCTCTGCTTGTTCCGAAATGCCAGTGTCGCCACTGAAGGGAGCTATATTCCCCAGGCGTGGTTTGTCTCCTTCAGTGTCCTGCTTACAATTTATTATACTGGCTTGTAGGCTGTACAAATACAAGTGATAGTGATTGAAATTGCCGCAGTTTTAGTCAAGGACATGTTAGCCTGATTTGGTCACTCCTCTGTCTAATCCCTTCAGTATTTGCTTCTGTTATCTTGAGACAGTCTCTACTAGAAAGGGCCTTCATGTCTCCTCTGTGAAACCTGAAGTACCTGTCAGGGCTTGTTGTACTCTACGCTGTAAAGGAGTCCAGCTGTGGATTTGGGAAATTTTTTTCTTCGGTCTTAATTCCAAGATGATTCTGATATTAATTAGTAACTTTCAACCTGACATTTGTATAATGTTGCCTTTGGTAAATGGAAACATTTCCCTGGTGTCAGAAAGACCCTTTATCCTAATATAGACCAGTACTGAGGATATTGAGTATCTTCCCAGCACTTTACCAATTAGGAATTATGCTGTAGGAGAAAGGAAAGCAAGTCAGAGTAGTGCAATCCTATGGTAGAATCATAGAATGCCTAAGGTTGGAAGGGACCTCTAGAGGTCATCTAGTTCAACCTCCCTGCACACGCAGGGCCACCTAGGGCAGGTGGCACAGGGCTGCATCCAAGCGGGTCTTGAAGATCTCCAGAGAAGGAGACTCCACAACCCCTCTGTGCAGCCTGGTCCACTCACCCTCACTGTCAAGAAGTTCTTCCTTAAGTTCCTATGAAACTTTTTATGCTTCCGTTTGTGGCCATTTCCTCTGGTTCTGTCAGTGACCACCAGTGAAAAGAGGCCGGCCCCATCCTCCTCACTGCCTCCC
>JAWLRI010001043.1:2096815-2151352 GCA_034781795.1 Crypturellus tataupa
CACCTCCCTCGACCTGCTGGAGATGCTCCTCTTAATGCACCCCAGGACCCCATTGGCCTTCTTGGCCACGAGGGCACCCTGCTGCCTCATGGTCAACTTGTCATCCAGCACGATGCCCAGGTCCTTCTCTTCAGAGCTGCTCTCCAGCAGGTCGGTTCCCAGCCTGTACTGGTGTCTAGGGTTATTTCTCCCCAGGTGCAGGACTGTCCACTTGGCCTTATTGAATTTCATGAAGTTTTTGACCGCCCAGTTGCCTAAGTCTGTCCAGGACATCAGTGGAGTTGTCAAATACTGTCCAGTAAGATGAAGAAGGATGCAACTTGAGGTATTAAGTTTCTTGGTATGGGCCGACACATTCTTTCAGGCCAGAAAGCCAGGGTGAGTTGTAGTCACCTTTACTTGGGGGATGGACTGTGAGCATGGGGTCTGACAATGCTTCCCTGTCATTTAAAACTCAGTTTTCTGGAGTTGAACCAAGAATTTACTAGGACACACAGTAGCTACAGGTTTTGCATTGATCATCTAATTTTTGGCTTAATTTTATGTTGTTTTGGTTGGTTTTAAGAGGTGAGAGTTGCATGGAGCTGCAGCTGTTATGACCAAACACTGAAATGCTGCAAAAGGCTTAAGTATGAGAAACCTCGTCAACGAGTAATGGTTCTGTCAGAAGCGGTGAAAACAAAGCAGATTATTTTAATAATGATTGTTGCTTTTTATGTAGACTTCATTTTCTGCTATTCTTTTTTCATACTTACGGTGGATTAGAGAACCTAAATGATTCTGTACATAATCCATAAGTATATTGTCTTACATATATATTTCAAATTAGGATTTCATTGTAACTATTTTATAGTGTTGTTTAGTATTTGATAAAGTGAAAAACTGACATTTATCTCCAGACATCTGTTTTTTGTTGTAATTAGTTATTGACCATATTTTTTTTTTTTTTGGTGCTTATTCTTTTAACTCTGTGAAGGCAGTATAGCTAAAGGAAGAAGCTGGATTTGCTCCTTAGCAAGAGCACAGGGAGTGGGGGCTGAATGCGTCACTGCTGCTGGGGCTGGGCAGGTGCAGGGATGGTAGGAAGGCTGCAGGGTCCCACAGGGCACCGAGCAGCGCCTTGCTATGATGATGTGCAGAAGACTAAGCCTCTGAGTCTGATCTCAAGACAGCAAAAATCAGCAAATAAATTACTAGCTTGGTATTAACTGAGAGAGCGTGGCTTGAAAATATACTTTAGAGGCACTTTAGAGAGCAGAATCTTGTTCTGAATTTGAATATATAGACTTGGTGCTACTCTCACCTGTTCATCTTTGCATTTATTCTGGATTGTTTTTTTCCATAGATCCATTCATAGATGCTGTGGAAGGGAGAAGAAATGGTGCCTGGCTTGGGCCTTTGCTGTGAGTTACAGCCCAGCGTGCTTTCCTCAGCTCATTCCCAACTGCCTTGTGCTCTGCCGCTGCACCTACTGCAAGCAGCACTGCTTTACAGCGAGCCTTACATTGCTGCTTGGAGCTGAATTACCTCACACAGTATGTTTGGCTTGGGGTTCATTAAGGGATTGAGCAAAGAGAGGGGGTTGAGGCTGGAGCTGCTTTGAAATGAATCCTGTGTACGTTCAGCGCTCAGGAATGTTGCATGACTGGCATGATAATGCTCTGTGTCTGCACTGGAAAATTGTGTGTGGTGCATTGGGAACCAAAGAGAATATTCCTCTGTGAAGAGAGATTTGCCTGCCTCACAGCAATGCTGAGACTTCGTTAATACTTGCAGAATGACTTTAATGGAAGTGCAAAAAAATAGCACTACAGGGGAATGGGTTCAGCTGCTATAGCACATTCCTAGGTGTTGAGGAAATTCTGTTTAGGTTTTGACAGAAGATGGAAAATTTATAATTGTGTAGAGGGTGAATAAAGTGCCTTCACAATACTCAAAATAGCTTTGTCTGGAAGCATTCTCGCAGGTGATTTTTGCTGATACATGGATTCTACCTGTATCTGTTTTGTAGTGACTTCTTGTTGCAATTGTTTCTTCAGAACAGGAATATAATCTTCTTGTTTAGACCGGTCTTAATAGGTATTTTCAGTTGTTATTTTGTCTGTCAATAGTGGGATAACTCCAAAGGTTATTGAGAATGAGCAAAATACTATGTGATGGTCTATAAAGTGAAGACAGATATATACCCTTGCAAGAACGTTTTTCTTTTTTTTTTTTAATTTTGACATAAATTCTTGGGGTTCCTGTTTCTATAGGACTCTTACCATTATTCTTCACAGGTAGGTAAAAATGGCATTTGTTAGATGAAATTCTTTTTTACATTTCCTGTAAAATAAGGGGAAAAGCGAATGATAAGTTCAGTTGTGATTGGAAGGGCAGTTTCTGTTGAGTGTTTCTTTTGGTTTCTTCAGAAGAATCAGTGTTTTCTGGAAGATGTTACACCTTCCCTGTACCTAGATTAAGTAGCTTTTGATACAGATAAAGACCTTCTTTGATTAATAAATATTGGAAGGGATTTTGTTCTTATGAGAACTCTGAGTTTCTAAGTCGGTGAAGAATCTTGTAACTTTCTCTTTGCAGTCTTCCAAATTTGGAGCTACTGCAAAATCGCAATTACAAAATGGGCAATTAGTAGTGACGTGTATTCACAGAACTCAAAGCATCCTATCATTTCTTTAAATAAACAGATCTTGAAGAAATGTATGCTGAAATTTTGCTTTATACTTCAAGATTGCAAAGGATATGTATGAAAAGTGGCATGAAGTTCATGTAAATATTGCTTGTGGTTTTTAGGGTGTGGTTTTTTTTTTGTGTTTTGGTAATCTGAATGCTGACTTAACCCTTCCAACGCATTTCAGCCCTTTAACATACTTGTTCTCCAAATTCTGTTTTCTTTTCGCTGTTATTCTTTTTTTGGGCGGGGAAGGTTTATAATTTTTGCTTTGTCTTGGAGATTCTGGGTATTGTGGGAGGTGAGGCAACACTGCTCTTGGCAGAACACCACAAAACCAAGAGAGTAATTAAATGACGCAAGCCTTTGATTATTTTTCTCTCTCAAGCTTTCTGGCGCGGCTGGGCATTCCAATTGCAAAAGAAGGAGCAGGAGAGGAAACTTGTGAAGGCTGCACGCAGAACGAGAAGAACTGTGTCGGGGACGCCTCGCATTTCTCAAACTCTTCGCTCCCCAGTTGTGAAGCTTCTTTCCTCTCCCTGAGAGGAGAATGCATCTCTCATCACCCAGGACAGAAGGAACTGGACGGGAGCTGCGGAGCTTTTATTTTGGATTCAGTTTCCCTGCTCTCTCTCTAACTGGATTTTCTCCATTTTCTGCAAGAGGATTATAAAAGATTAGAGAAGATGTTTTTATTTTTTTTCTTTTTGTTGTTGGTAGAGAGGGTCTAGAGGAGTGGAAGTAGCTGTTTCCCCCCCCACCCCCTTTTTGATCTCGGGTCCAGTGACTTGGCATTTCTTCCCTGAAGTCATTGCCTGTTTAGAAAAGGGAGAAATAGATGAACTTGGAAGACCATGGATTCCTTCTCTCTGCAATTTTTGTATGTGACTGCTGATAAAGGAGATTTTTGCACACACAAGCATCAGATGAAGAATAGCATCCTGGGCTGGATTTAAAAGAGACTAACTGCTTGTATCCTGATGAAGGGATAAATTCTGTTTAAACTGTGATTGAAGGGCAAGAGGAGGTTGTTCCTGTTTTCAGTTTTGGTGAAAGGAAGGAAAGGCCTGATCCATTAAAATACTCTGCCAGCCAAAACCTGCATGTTCTACAACTAAAGCTGGAAAATGTCTTGGAAAAGAAATTATTTTTCTGTTGGCCGGGGGAATGTGCAGGGTATGTTTACTCCACGAAACACAACCTCGATAGCCCCAAGTAAAGGTCTCAGCAATGAACCAGGGCAGAACAGTTGCTTCCTGAACAGCGCGTTGCAGGTAAGAGCATGGAATATCATACGCTTCTGTCTTTGTCATCTCTTTCTGCCTATTGCAATATTTTCTTAAGCTCAAGCTGTGTTGCAGCCAGGCTTGACTGCATAATAGTGTGCAGGTCTAGATAGAATGAAGCTACATTTGGAAATGCAGGTTAGTTGTGCTATAGAGTGAAGCTGAAATGCTGAGCTGCCTTAGTTGGAGTTATTTTGAAAGAAATGTGTCTGCTTTTCTGGTGTTACTTTATCTGATGGATGTGGTAGGGGAAAGCAGTTTAGTTTTTTGATTTTCAGTTTTGCATGACGAAACTGAATGACAATTTTTGAATAGTCATCATTTAATGTAGTTGCATCTTTTATGTACTGCTTGTGTAAACTTCTCGTGTATCAGCCACAAATGAAAATATATCCATTTTAAATTAAAAAGTGTTTTAAAGTACTAAAATATTGTATGGCTTGCAGTATGTCTACTGCCTACAGTATATTTAAATTTTATAAGCCAGTCATGCTCAGAGGCTGATGGTATCTGTTCAAAATGTTTTGTATATTCCAAACAGTTTTCTAACTGCTGATGTGCAGTTGAGTTTGGAGGAATGAGTCCTTACCTTTGATTAGAAGAAATTACCTTTCCTGTACTAAAACTTAGTGCAGTGCTGTGGCTGCTGGGTTTGTATTGTCATCGTTTGTACATTCTGAGTGTCTCCCCTTGGGGTTTCAGTTCTCTGGCTGAAGAGTTTCAAGTCCTCTCTCTATTTCAGCTTCCTTCCCTGTGTGTCTTGTCTGATCAGTGTAGGCTGTGTCACTGTGGACTCTCACCTAAGTTCAGGCGTCAGGATAATGCTGTGTAGCAAATAGTGCAAACAGAGCACTAGTGACCCTGGCTAGGATTAATATGCCATGAAGTGCAGGACTGGGAACAAAAGGAACTTGGTGCAAGGAAAGTGGGGGTTCTGGTGATGTTTGCTATTAATTACTTGTTGTAAGCTGTAATTACTGGCTAATGTTGAGTTATTGAGCTTTGGTCAGTTCTGAGCAGAGCCTGATAGCAACATACCTTGCACGAAGGTGAAAGCAAAGGGACCAGACTTCCAAGGAGCCATCTGTATTAACTGCTTACTCATAAAGCTTGAGGGATAGGATAACACAGGTACTTGTGGTGAAATCTTATTTCACAAAACATGTATTTGTGTTTTTCAATTTTTAACATTAAACATTAGTCTGAGAGATTCTTGACTGTTTGCTGCACATTACTACTAAATATTTTTATAAATGTTCACGGTAAAGTCTGAAGTCAGTTACATGGAAAAAAAAAGTCTCTTTAATAAATACATTATCTTTCTCTTATTGTTCAGTAGCTCTCAGGAATGCTATATACAGCTGAATGGCTTAAAGGCTCATATTGCCTCACAGACACTTAAGTACAGGTAGAGCTTGGGCATAAACATTATTGTGACAATTTTGAAGTTTTGGGAAAAAAAATCTTTTCTTTTTGAATTAAATTCATTTACTTCATTGAATTCTCAGTACATGTAGTTTTTTTTTTGGAATGCAACTTTACACATCATCTGTGTTCTGCATTTCACTAGTTAACAAACTGCTACAGATGTAAACAGTTTGCGAAACGAGTGCAAATGTTTTTCAGAATGCTTTTTTCTAGCCAATTGTTAGGGACAAATTAATCAGAAATGAAGTGTCCAGGCCTTCTGTTTATGCAACCGAGCTAGTGAGATGCCGGGCTGAACGTTGCAGTTCTCTCTGGAACCTGGCACGGGGCAATTTAGGTCAGGGCTTCTTTCAGTGCGAGTTTCTGCCTTCCCAGAGGCTGATGGGTCCCGAGGCTGGACTTACAGGAGAACCCAGTTATTGTTGATTGAAGCTGAATTATGTACCAGTAATGGTATGTAGATAAAAACTGCTGATTGTGAAACACCTGAGAGGTCAGTATAATCGCTGGTTTATGGAGGAGGCTGTGTATTTTATACATGAAGCTATAGATGAAGTTAGGTAACTTCCAGAAGTTGCACAGTGGTAAAGCTGGGACAAAAACATGGTGCTATGAGAGGCAGCTTTGCCTCTAGCTCTTGCTCCCTGGACATATAAAAGCTGCTTTGCTTTTTGGCACGCCAATCCTCACCACAGTGCCTGTCCTGCGAGGGCCTCTACACTGGCTCGAGTTAGACACCTGCCCCTGCGCACCCTGCGTTAAGTGTATTCCTCTAGCACCAAGCAGAAGGGGTTTCGGGAGTTTCCCGATGGACTTCCAGGAGCTTGTCAAGCTGTAGGAGCTGCTGCCCTTGGGGGCTGCCAGTGAGGACGTGAGTCATGGTCCCCCGTGCTGCTGGGCGCTGGTGACAGAAGTGCTCAAGTTCGCAGTGTACGCACAGCCCCTTGTCACCACGTGTGGTGTGAGCAGCTGGCGCAGGCAAGGAATGGCACTTCCCAGCAGCAAGCTCAGAGTGAGGTCTGACCACCAGCTAATGCCTAAGAATGCCATGGTTGTTGAGGAGGAGAGAGAGCAGCGACGCGCAATTAGATAAAAGGCATGCTTTATTAAAAGTGGTTTCATGGACGTTAATGTACTTTGCAATTTTAATCAAAGGTGTATGCAATATTTTATTCTCTGTATTCATAAAATGAATTATACTCTTTCTTGTGTTGCAGGTTCTCTGGCACCTGGACATTTTTCGCCGCAGTTTCCGACAGATCACCACACACAAATGTATGGGTGATTCTTGCATCTTCTGTGCTCTCAAGGTAAAAAATCTGTTGAGAATAAATCAAAAATAAACAGAAAAGATTGAACAAACAGAAATACTTAACCTGGCACGTGTAATTAATTGAACTTGCATCTGGAAATTGACGGAAAAAAGGGTAAATGTGATTATATATAAGCAGCAGACCCTCATAAGATAGTGCCACTTCTTGTATGCAAAACTTTAAATAGAGTCTCCTCAGTTGAGCGTGGATCACCGTGAGCCTCTGTGTTGTCAGGAAGATTAATTCAGCCAATAAAACATCAGTTTTCTTCATTTATGTTTTTTTAATTGTTATTATTTGTCTGTTGGTTTATAAATATTATTCTATATACAGTCAGTATGCTCTTCAGATTTACCTTTATTTAAGAGGCGCTTTTAATGTCAGCATGTCAACTTTAAGCCTTTCTGCTCGGACTGTTGATGGTGTAAGGGTAGGAGGTATTTAGTACTGTAAATATTGATGTCTGCATTAAATGGATAGCTCTGTGGCATCTCTTTTAGAGAATGCCAGTTCTGCTTTAAGATATACTATCAGGGATATTGCTGAGATAGAAAGAGCCAGATGCTACTTCACCTCTGATTCTAGGTAGTGAAAGCTTCGATAATAAACTGTGCAATCCTACATCTTAATTTGTATCCTTCCAGTAATTTTGAGTGCCTTGGAAATTTTTGTGCTTTCCTCTGAATTATTCTGCTGCAAACCACCAACACTATCCAGTCTGGTGGCAGAAATGGATGTGATCCAAAGCTGCTGAAACAGCTGTCTTTAATCTACCTGAGCATTGATTTTTCTCTCTGAAATTGGGACTGAGGCATTTTCTTTGATCACAAGCAGGTTGTAAAATCTAAGCAAAATATTTAAATGTGTTGTGGGAGAATTTATTGTGCTATGCATTCCACATGCAGTAATAAAAAAGTCAGACAGCATATTTTATAAATATGGCCAAATAAAGAGGGAGAGTGCAGGGATTAAATTACCATCTGAAGGCAGTATTTATAGTGTACTAGCTGTTTTCCTACTAAGTGACTTTAAGGTGTTCTGACAGAGACGGGCTTGAAATGAGAGTTATCTAGTGAGCATTTGGACTATCACTGAGGGGTTTTCCCTTGCAAAAGAACAGCAAAGATGAGACTGTTAAGATGTGAAAGAAGATAAGAAATTTCCTTCGGAAGAGGAAGCTGTATGAAGACTTATCTGTTGAAATAATGACACAGGATAGTTTTTTACAGCAATATTGTCAGAAGTGCTTGTTAAAGTAGTTTAGGAGTAAGATAACATAGCCTAAGTGTGAAATACCTCTATACAGAAAAAGGAAAGATGGAGTATAAAGCATTTTGCTTTTTACCTTCTAGGGAAGTGGTATGACTTAGGCATGATCTGGTCTGAGTTCATTCAGTTCAGTGAGGTAAATGAGTTGAAGCTAGTTCTTAGGTCATGGCCTTGGCTGTCGCAGCGTGATTGAGGCCATTCTTTGGTCAGAAGAAGAGGACAGAGAGAAAAGCATTTGGAAAATTATCATGAAAATAAGTTTGGGCTATTTTGAGGCTTAACCTATCAGCAAGATGTGGCAAGAAGATATCAGGAGGTCAGACAGGTTCTGCCATTTGGTTGGATTCTGAGTTGTAAGGTTTTAGTAATAAGGTAAGAGTTGAAAGCTTGTTTTGAATACCAGCATTTAAAAGGGTTGATGGGGCGAGATGGGGGAAAAAGGGTGGAGGGAAGAAAAAGGAAGAGGATTACACTTTGTGGGAATAGTACTGAAAGACACGGTGGACAAAGATGCATCTGGATTAGCAGCAGTAGAATGAAAGGGGAAAGTACTGCAAATTGACCAGAAGATGTAGGTACATTGAAAGCAGACACTGGATCAAGGAGGATGGAGATACTTGATTTAGTTAATAAAATCCTGGCTTTTGGTGTCTTGGCGAAGTATACAATATGTTATTTTAAACTTTTAAGTGACAGGTAGAGTGGCAGAATTCACAAATTGTGTGCCTGCAGCCATATGTTCACTTCTAAATTATGTAGCACTTAAAAAATTGCTCTGTCCTCTCACTCCCATGAATCTGTGAGGGATTTTTTTGTTTGGTTCTTTTTTTTTTTTTTTTTTGTTTCCTGTCTGAAGTTCTTACCAATGCTGTTTTTAGCCCAAAGGTGCTACTGTCCATATTTTCCAGCAAAGCCATTGCATTGGACCAGATGCCTCAAGTTCTTTTGCATAGCTCAGAAAACTTGCATCTAGTTGGGTGCAGAATTCCTATAGCTTGCAAAACTAAAGAGTGTGCAGTAAAAATGTCTCAGTTAATGGATAAACAAGTTGAGAATTTTCTTGAGAAGTGTTTCTGAATGTAGACAGTAACCAGTACTTGATAAAGTAATTAAATTGAGACCGGTTTTGATCCAAGCCATAAATGCTGGTGTTTTCACTATTTACAGTCTGTTCTTCATGGGAAATTTCAGCATGTTCAGTCCAAGTGTACTCCAGAATCTCCAGACAGTTTTCAGACATCTATTATTAAATCATATAAGAACAAAAAATGGGTAGAAAACTTTGTTAGAAATCATAGGACTGCTTCAATCCTAATTTATTCATGCTTGTTAACTTCAGATAAAGCACCACACAGTTCTACGTTTTTCTCTGGCTGATGCAGTGACAAATTTGCACTGTTATTAATTTATGTGAAATATTGGTGCAATTACACAAGTATTTGAGAACTTCCCTGTTTCCATGTTCTTTCCAAATAAAATATTATTATAAAGACATGTAATGAAGGATGGCAGTTACCTCAATGCAATTGGGAGTGTGTGTTTCCTGCCCAAATGCAGAGGCGGGTAATTCCTTCCCTTCCCTGTTCGTGTTCCCCCAAGTGCCCTGCCAGCCAGTACCAGTTGTCCTGTTGGGGGAGTATCTGGCATAGCCTCTCAGCGTTGGACCACGTCCTTTTCGATGGGCTTTTCCTCTCGAGCAGGGAGCCTTCGGCTTGGCTGGGGTGAGGGAGAAGACTTGGCTGGAGCTGGAGGAGACCCAAGAATCCGGAGCGCTCCAGCAGGCTGAAACCTCCCGATAGGGTCATTACACTTGTGTGTGTCACAGGGACCTGCCCAAGGTGCGTGTCCAGACCAAACAAAAGTGAAGCAAGACACATTTAAGCTTCTTCAAACCCCTTCAGCATGTCGAGATCCCAGCCTAGCCTGGGGGGAGTAGCAGTGCTCGGGGTGAAGAGTTTGTGTCCGACCCCACTAGCTTTCCCTTGCAGGTGTCTCCAGAGGACACCCTCTTGCCATGTACTTTAGAGGAAGAGGATCTTCACTAGACTAAGTTTAGCCTTTGCAAATAGCAAAGAGGTTTTTTTTTTCCATGCTTACTTGGCTTGCTGCAACCATTTCTAGGAATTCTGATATCATACACAGTATATTCTGTAAATGCTCAGCTATTTCTATAAGTATTATAGAAATAGCATTTATAGTTTTGAGTTGCTTTTAGTTATAAAAAGTTCATGGGGCGGTTGAGTAATTTGTCTGATACTAAATCAGATATTAGTGAAGCTACTTGTGGCACAAATTTCTGAAGTGAAGTAGTTTTAAAGCTGACGATCTTACCCGGCCGTGTTCATTTGGCTATAGACTGAACCTTGAAATCATTCCAGACAGCTTTTTTTTTGGCTATTTTGAATGAATTTTGTATGAACACCTGTAAAAAGACAAGACTGCAGACTTTGTATGGGAATCCCAAGCACTGTTCCTTAAGGAGCTGTGGCATTGTTCACCTTTTCTTTTTTCCACTATACCAGCTGTCTTTAGCACTACGTGGTATGCCTGGCATAACCCCTGAAACAGCTTTTTGATTTATTATTAATGTTGAAGTCTACTGTGTTTTTTTTTTTTTTTTAATTTTCATTTTCTAGAGCACTATTTTGCTTTGGTGTTTTTTTATCACAGCTTGAAGGGGGGCAGGAAGGGGGAAATCCGTCTACTGTACTGAGCTTGCCACGGAGAGTTTGTTCTCCTTCCAGGGATTGTACTTGGAGCCCTGTAGTGCCAGGATATAGGACAGAGTGTGTTTTGTTGTTCACAAAGAAGAATGCTGTATTGATTGATAAATTCTAGTAAGGCTGTTCTTTTTGCAATTTTGTCATGTGCAACAAAAGCAGGAAGAATGTTCTGTGTAAAAATGATGTTGTTTTCCGAGGTGAAAACTGAGAACAATAGGATATTGGAATTCTTTAAAGAATAGGAATGACTCTAGTTCATGGTTCTCATTAGACACTGACTCGAAATGGACAGATCTGTTATGAAAAGTTCATGAAGTGGGGGAAAGAATAAATAATAGGTTAGTTGCAAATATATCATGCTTGTATCTTTTGCTCTTTCCAACTCAGGATTAGTATTTCATGGTAAAACAGTAACAAAACTATGTAAAAATTTCTGTTGTTTCAGTTTTTTGTTTTGGCTTTTTTTCTCATTTTTTCCACTTGGAGCAATTAGCTGCCTAACAAATAGTGTGGACTGAAATATTTGTGAGAGAAAATGCAACAAAAAAGTCTATGAAAGTAAGGAATAAATGGAATGTCCAAGTTTTCTGTTAATCAGGCTGAGAGATCCAGCAAGGACTGCAAAGGTACAAAAGTACGTAAGGCCAGAAGTATTTGGGCTCTTGAAGGCAAGTGTAACATGAGGAAATTTGAGGATGAAATAGGAGTTAATGGAAGTACTATGGGTGGAGGCTGGTTGGATGGCACAAAAATGATCTTAGCAGACAGATTTTTTTGTTTTGTTTTGTAATACATTCTTGAATTGAGTAGGAAGCTGCATCAGGAGAGGAGAGCGTGATGTTCTGGATGAAAGATTAGGTTCTATAGAGAGGAGGCAAAAAAAAAAAAAAGTCAGGTGAATGTAATGGAATAAGAAGAACAGGCTTTTGAACTTGAAGAGGAAGTTTAAAAAAAATTTAAAAGATTCTGTCCCAACTGAGTGACAGCAAAAAAAAATCTTGGTATATTGATCAACAAGAGAAAAGTGAGAATTAGTTGTGTTAGTATTTGTAACTTTTGCTAAAATGAAGGAACTGTTTAAAATAGAGACTGCAAAAGCTTTTTGGAGGAATGTATTTCTTTGAGAAAAAGCTTCATGATACTAGAGCTGCCCAGTTCCAGAAGGAGCTCCTGTATAATGCTAGAAGAGGGGGAATTAGTCCTCAGAAAACTGCCAAGGATGAACTCAAACTTCCAATGCCTGGGCACCGATCTAATTCGGGAGTTGTTGTCTTCAGCCATCCGTTTGTTCTCATGCCAGCCGGCTTCTACATGCTTGATTAAAGAGTCATATGTGCATATGATCAAGTCTGAGGTTTGTTCCATCAGGCTGGTTAGATGCAAGTTACAGATTGTAATTTACTCTAAATAATTGAATGGCTCTACCCTAGAGAGACAGAGGATTGCAGACAGTTAGAGATCAATTTGGAGCAGATACTGTAGATTATGGAGGGGTTCAGAGATATTTGAACTTCCAAATATTTCCAAGTGAAATGCAGGCAGAAACATTGATTGTTTAGATTACCACAGATGCTAATTGTTAACTTCATCCTCTGAACAGATGAAGTGCAGCTCATTTTATGATGATGCATGTGAATTTTAGGAGTTTATAGTAGAAAGACAGGTTTTAGCTCAAATAGTTGTATGTTAAGCTCTTGTCTCAAACCTTATGTTGTTTTCTGAAGATTTAGAAAGTTTATGTTCATTTGTGCACTTCCCAAACTAGAGATTTTGGCAGGGATGAAGGGCACTGACTCTGGAAGATGTTGTTTTGCTGTGCCAAAAGCCCAAACATATAGTAGATAGAACAGGAAGATTTCAGTGAGAAATTGGAGGGTAGGGAAACAAACAAACAAACAAACAAACAAAACCAGATCTGAACTGTGATTAAACAAGTGATCCCCTGGAGTGGATTGCCTGGGATGGTTAAGGAATTTCCAGATTTGGATGCCTCTGAGAACATGTTGGCATGAGATCAACTATGTGAGTATAGTTGATTTTGACTCAGTATGTGATGATTGACTAGGTGGCTTCCTTTGTAACTCGTATTTGTATTAAAGACTGCTTGTGTGTCTAATTCTGCCGGATGCGCTACCCTTTTCAGACTGTTTAAGATCTGCAGTAAAGAAGATGTGGAGGGAGATGGGCTGCTTTGCAGAGCCCAGGAATTCAGCCTGGCTAGAAGACATCCTTCCTCTCTGAAAAGTCCTTGCTCATGCTGTTCCTGTCTTGGCTTGCTGAGCTCTTGACATGCCGAGAACAGGTCATCCGTGCAGAAATCTGTAGCACTGCTGCTAATTTGATGTTAGTAATTGGTCAGAGTTCCTGTTAAGCCAATTTTTTTTCTCTCTTTTGGTTACTGAAAATTAGTAGAATAGAAAAGACTTGTTTATACAACTTCTAGCAGCATCTCTTCACCTTTTTGCTGTCGTGAAGCGTTCATTTGAGCTAGGCTGTGCTACTTTAGAGACGTTAGTGTTGCGAATGCACTAATGGGGTTTCTCCCTATCTTAAAATTCTGGCAAAGAAGCTTTTGAAAGAGAATGAAGTTCCAAAGTTTCAAATGTAAGTTCTCATTAGTCTCGTTCCTTCCTTTCTCATTAAGTTCCAGAAAGTCTTGGAAAACAGGTGGCATGAAAACCCTCCTGGGGGAGAAGCAGCAGTGCTTCCTGGGCTGCTCCCAGCTGGCTTTCAGACCTGTGCCTGGAACAAATGTTAGTGACTAACCGTGTAGCTTGAGGGCAAGATCTGAAATTAAGGAGAGAGATTCAACTTAGATAACTTAAAATGATGAAACTGCAGGAAATGCCCCACCTTTCTGTCAAGGCAACGAGACCAGAAAGACCCGTTCTGAAATAAAGTTGAGCAAAAAAAACTGTACTGAAATTTGGAGTCAAGATAATTATGAACAGCATTATTTCCTCATTTTTATGTGCACATACGTGTTTGTAAATAAAGAGATAGGTAGTAACTGAGGAGAGCAGCATTGTCTGAACTTTGTGAAGCACAAGATTTGTTGTGCTGCCGTCATCTTTTTTTAATTAACACTTTCCCATCATTGTTTGATACTGTAATAAATGCACTAATAGAATTGCTGTGATATTTAATACAGTGGGCCCTCACCCAGGAGTGAGCACCATAAGCACAACCATAGTACAAATAAAAGCAACACTAAAGAGGAATGAGCATTTTGTGCGTATTACCTAATGTATCAGCACTATAAATTCTACCATTCCTACAGACAGAACCTGAGCAGACGCTGAGGTTGTTTTGTGGGCTCTGTAATGACAACTCTGTTCTGCATTTTTCAGCTTCTTCAAAGCTGCTTCTTGACAAACTTTCACTGAGTTTAACTGTTCATTTTCTGATTAAAGAAACAAATAAGAATAGTTGAAGGAGAAGATTGATTATTTCCAGTGACTACACATTCTAGGAATGCTAGTGAAAAGCCGTGTATAATTAAAGCAAGAAGTGATGGAGATGAATGTTGCTATACAGCCTCTTCATGAAACCAGACCTGTAAACCAGTTTGAGACCAGCTTTCTCCCTCTTGTGAGACTACTTTAGAACACGGAAAAGCCAAGTACTATGTAGCTGATGATGCTAAATACTTATATGTGTGTGTGTGTATTCTGCAACAAGAATGGAGTTTTTCCCAGTCTTTGGGAATGGCGTGAGGAAAGTTTTAAAGAAAGGGATAAACAGAATTAGAGACAGACTGTGATGAAGATAGTTACTTGTCATATGAATTGAGATAGAGAATAGAATAGAATAGTAGAGAGGATGGTATAGACTTGTGTGAGAATAAGAACCAGAAGTTTTAATTCAAACTAAGAGCTTGCATACAGAGTTATGTTCCAGTCATTGTAGGAGGACACTATGAAAATTAAGAAGGTAAACAACTCTATTCAAAACATCTTTTTACTACACGTTTATGTCAGAAAGCAGGTTTAAATCAGTTGAGAGTATGTACTGAAGTGGCATGCATGTAACTTATGCTTCTAAGTGATATGTGTTTGTATAGAAAAAACTGTTCCTTACAAATGAGTGCCCAGATAATCAGTGAGTTAGAGGCGTGAAATTGCGGATCATGGCAGCAGAACAGCTGGCCATGTGTAGGAGGTACCGTTCACATTTAGCATTCTTTTGCTGGTGTGCTGACTGAGACACCATCTGATTCCTGGGTTGAATGGACAAGAAATGCATGAAATATTGTTAGCAGCAGGTTGTGGCTGCTAAAGACTAAGAAGTTTAGAAAGAGTTACCTGGAAGAGGAAAGAGTGCATGTGTAAGAAGATGACTGGGATGCAAGTGAAAGCGTGGTCTGAGAGTGGGAGATAGGAGTAATGAATGAATGTTTTGATGTCCATTGCATGTACTTCAGGAATTGAATCTGGGGGAAGACCCAAGGGTGATAACATAGAGAAACTTACTCTAAACTCCCCACTATCTCTTCCTTGGATGTATCTTCTTTGAAAAGAAAAGAAGGAAAACACCACAGAGAGGGTATCATTTCAAGTGAGGAATGTTTTAGGATTTTTTCTCGTATTTCCTGTACAATAAAATTAACTTTGTGTTGCTTGATGAAAATGGATTAGGGGTTGCTTGTTTGCTTTCAGATTATTAGTGTGTCATGTGTGGGGAAAACAGAGTAAATAAACTTCTTTAATCTTTTTCTCATAGGGTATTTTCAACCAGTTCCAATGTAGCAGTGAAAAAGTATTGCCTTCTGATGCCCTACGCACTGCTCTTGCAAAAACATTTCAGGATGAGCAACGCTTCCAGCTGGGCATCATGGATGATGCTGCTGAGTGTTTTGTGAGTATAATGGAAAGATGGATGGTCTGAGGGGTGGAGGTTCAAACTGCACTAGACAGTGTTCCTTTATTTTGAGAGCTGTCACCAGTGATTTGGAGGTGAAAATACCAGTCTTATCAGTTTTTCCGTTACATCTTTACAAAAATACTGCTTGCAGTCTCAGATGTAGTTAGGAATTGTGTGTGTGTTTATACATATATGTGTGTTTGTATATTTATATATAAATGTATAAAGTCTCCATGCTTTGCAGACTTCCAGTATGGTGTGTGATTGTGAAAGCTCACAAGCATTATACCCTTGAAGAATCTTTTATTTCCTACACCTATCTCATTTGACAGTTGCACTACATAGGAAACATGCATAGGAGAACGATTTCACCTATCTAGGAGCTTCTGTCATTACAGTTCTGTGTATGCAGCCCAGCACATGAACAGAAGTCTCTGTGTAGTAGAGTATGGGAATGTCTCGTTTAGTTTTGGTTCTGGAATGCTGATCCAAATAGTCCCCCTAATATGGCAGTAAGGGGGGTCTCCACAAGCATGTTTTTGTTGGGCTAACCAGGGTGGCACAATCACAGTTAAAACAGGTAGACAAGTTTTCTTTTGTGGTTAAGCTTCAAGGCAGAGATAATTCCATAGCTTTTCACTTAGTCAACCTTTTTGGCTCTAGAGGCAGAGATTTATTTCAAATAGTAGCAAAAGCTTAAATTGTAAAGTTCAAATAAAATTGTACTGGAGCAGAGCTGTTTTCCCTAGAAATTAACCTTGACTTGGTTATTTCAGATTTAGGAACCATCTGGGTAGCTCAAGCTGATAATGCAAACTCTACTGCTGGAAGAGGTGACAGTCAACTTCGGGCACCCTCAGATGTATATTGGCAGCCATGGGAGGAAAAGGAGGTTACTTAGAACAAGAATTCCTGGGAATGTGAAAGCAGATAGAATTGTCTGAAATAATTTCTAGAAAAGTTTAATGCTTTTGTTTCTTGCAAAATACGAGCTGATTCTTTATTAAGTGTCCTTCTCTTGTTAGAATCTAGGTCACTTAGAATATTTTAAAGACCTGGATAGAATATATAGTGTATAGAGAGAAACTGACTGGAGTTACTTAGTATCAATGAGGAAGAATTAGACCATTAGCTTCTAGCCAGTGGTAACCGGCTCTTAAAACTGCAGAACTGCAGTGCCCTTTGTACTTTGTTAAACCGATTGATGCTGAAAGATTCATGATAGAACCTTCAGTAGTGCTGGTAAATAAAATACTTTGTTACTTGGTGAGGCATTTCAAATCAGAGAAATGGTAGACATTTTATATCAAAGAAATACCAACTTATTTGTTTCCTAAGCAACTCGCAAACTTGCAAGAACATTCTGTCTTTGTAAATAACACTTCTACTGGAATATTATTTGTTGCACCTGAGATGCAGTTGTGTTTTATAATTAATTGACTCTTGTCTATATTTCGGTTGATTTTAATACTTTTTCATTTTTTCTTCTCTCTTGGACTAGGAAAACCTGTTAATGCGAATTCACTTCCACATTGCAGATGAGACAAAGGAAGATATTTGCACTGCGCCACATTGTGTTTCCCATCAGAAGTTTGCAATGACCTTGTTTGAACAGGTGAGGTAGTAGTATCTACTTTTCTCAAATCACCAAGTCTCAGTTTCAAATTTTCTTTTTTAAGACATGTGTTATCACGGTAAAAATTTGAGCAGAAGTTATGTTGTGGAAATACCAGTTTAACCTTGTCAATATATTGATTTTTCTTTAGTGTGTTTGTACTAGCTGTGGTGCCACCTCTGACCCACTGCCTTTCATCCAGATGGTACATTACATCTCTACAACCTCACTTTGGTGAGTTCAGATTTTTGCAGGAAAGACAACTTGCCTTATTTATATTGACATTCACAAGAATTGGTGTCAAAATGGGCTTTGTTCATGTTTTGTTGGTGGAGGATTGGTAGCTATGGTAGAGAGCATGAGAGTTTAGTAGAGCAGAAGATACCAGATTAGCATGGTCAGTGTTGATATTTCTGAAACTGTTTAACTATGATGGCAAGGACTCATCCATATTTAAAAAGATGTTTAATGCCAGCTTTGGTGAGTTGAGAAGCAAGATATGAAAAGAAAAAATGTACAAAATAATTTATGCTGGAAGGATCCTTAGGTGGATATCTAGTCTATCTTGCTGCTCAAAACAGGGCTAACCACAAAGCTAGATCAGTTTGCTCAGGGTTTTGTCCAGTGAAGTTTTCAAAACCTGCAAAGATGGAGATTCCATCGCCTCTCTGGGCTACCTGTTCCAGTGCTTAGCCACTCTGCACTTACATCCAGTCAAAATTTCCCTTCCCTCAGCTTTTGGCTATGGCCTCTTCTCCTTTCTCTTTTCCTCTCTATGAAGAGGCTCACACTATCTCTCTATAATATCCATTCTTTAGCAGAAGACAGCAGTTAGGTTTCCCCTAGCTTAGCCTGCTTTTCTCCAGATTTAAACAAACCCAGCTTCTTAAGCCTTTCCTTGCAGCTCATCTGCTCCATCTGCATGGCCATCTTACTGGCCTTATTGTGGTTATCCATATCTCTCTTGTACTGAAAAGGAGATGGAGAGGTGCAAAACTTGTCACAATAATGGTGAGTGAGCAGAGAGTAGTAATCACTCCCTCAACCTGTGTGCTGAAGCCCAGTATTTGGTTAATGTTCCTCACTGTGAGCACACATTGCAGAGTTAGGTTTAACCTGGTGGCCACCAGGTTGAGAAGTTGAGTGCTCAGCCAATACTTTGCACTGAGCATACTCTGTTCTAAGGGCAAGACACTATTTTTCTTTAGTGATCTTCTTGAGATACCAAGAGCTTGTTTCTCCAGCCAGCCTGGCCCAGTCCTTCTGAATAGCAGCCCTGCAGCCTGTTGATCGCACCCTCTAGTTTGGTGGCCCTAGCCCTGTAGTAGCTCTGCCTTCATTCTAAAGGAGGCTGTTCATTTAAAAGCTGCGTAAATCTGCTAAAGGCAGAAATCAGCAGTTTGTTTCTTTTTGAAGTTTATATTGAGGTGAGAAATTCTCTTTGTTTTCTTAGGTGAGAGGCATGTAGTTGCACAGCTGAAAAAGATTGTCTTGGAAGCTGCTAGTTGCTCTTCTCTTGCAAATCCCTGTCACCAGTGGTACCCCTTGACTGGTGTGAAGAGCACCGTAAACCCAGGTTGCATTCCCCTTGTGGCTGCTACCTGAGAGTCCATCTTGTTCCAGTTTTTCTTTAGGTTATGGCCTAAAGACATAACCTAAGACATATGGAGACATTTTGTATCTGAATATTCTTTATTAGAAGAGTGGGCAAAATAGTCATAAAAGCTGACATTTAGTCAGTTTTATATTGTGCATTTTAAGCTTCACTGTCCTAAAATTTAAATGAAACAAGTATTCTTACTGGATGTATGATTTTTCTTTGTCTTTTTTATTTTATTTTATTGTTAGATTTTGTTATTAAACTTAAACTTTCCATGCTTTCTTTATACCAAAGCAATCAAGCAATATGTATGTTGGAGAGACGCGAGAAACCCACTCCAGATATGTTTGGAGAGCTGTTACAGAATGCTAGCACTATGGGAGACTTACGAAACTGCCCGGTTAGTATGCTTAGTTATCTCACAATGGGGGCAGAAAAAAAAAGATACTGAAGTTCTGATTAATTCTGGTTAATTTTATAGATTGTTGTTGAGGGGAAAAGCCCTTTATGATCTCTTCCCAGGTTGCAGTGTCAGAAATGATTAGATCCAGTTGTGAAACTCCTTTTTATAGACAGGAGAGGCTGTTCTAGAAAAAGCAGTTTTGTACTGAGAGTCTTTTTGCAGAGGTGCCTATGTGACATGCGCTGGGCAGTGGGTGAGTGTTCTGTGGGGACTTTGTCATAGTTGTTGTTCTAAAAAAAAAAAAAAGAAAATAATAATAAATTGCTTGCTAAGATTACAGTGGTGATCTCTTAACTTGGTTAACTTTTTTTCATGATGCTTTAATGAGACCCACAATGCCAACGTGTAATGAATTGGAAGAACCACCGTAAGTCTGTAGGCCTCATAAGCAAGTTTTTATATCTGATATTCTGTCTAGAGAGAGAGGGAAACTGACCAGTAAACACAAACATTTAAAGCATCTATCTCTAAAATGCATTTTTAATCACAGATTCTGATCAAAAGAGAGTGAGTTTTCCTCTAATTTCTCAAGAATGTCATTGGGATCTTTCATGTATGTTTTTTTGTAAGCATCCTTTGGTGCTGTACCATCAGTAGCATGAGGAGGAATCCACAGTGTTCACTTTAGCGCTCATGCTTGCCAGGCACCTCTTGTCACTCCTCACGTGTGACATAAAGCAGCTCTCCTGACACTGAGCAATTTGTATCAGCTGTGTTGGATCACTTTTTCTTTGGAAACAATATTTTTGAAATGTGGACATGCTTTGAACTAACATTACACTAAATAGAAAAAAAAATGTTTTGTTTGTTTTATCTTCAGAGTAACTGTGGGGAAAAGATCCGTATTCGTCGAGTGCTGATGAATGCCCCACAGATCATCACCATTGGCTTGGTTTGGGACTCGGACCACTCTGATCTTGCTGAGGATGTTATTCATAGCCTGGGCACTTGCCTTAAACTTGGAGATGTGAGTGTTTTCTTTTTCCCTTCCCCCTGCCGGTCCTCTGTGCCTGGTTTGTTTTTTAACTTATTTAAATCCTCCTTTAATTTGAAGATGTAGTCATACCTCTTAAAAGATGTAAATAACTGGGCAGTGTCTGAGAGATGATGACTAGCATTGTATGATTGAGTGATAGGTTAAATTAAGTAGTATTTGGGTTCCAGAGATCTGTCTCCTGAGGATTTACTCATTCTATGTTAGCTGAATTTTGAGAGCTAAGTTTTTGGTATACCACATTGCCACAGTTTTATTGTAACATTGAGGTATTTCATTCCTCTTCCACAAAAAAAAAACAAACTCAAACAAACAATACCTGAACTATGCACTAGTGCATAGTGAATTTAAATCAGTGCAAGTTAATGGCTGTGAACCAAAACATGATTACGAAATAGAACATGGTCCTTATACAGTAGAGCGGTAATGCATTAAAATATGAGTCTAATGTATTTTTAAATAAAACACTGTCATTTAAAAAGTCAGAAAACAATTTCTTCTTGTGCCAAATTCTGCAGACTTATTTATGTCTTCAGTTCATTTTTTTCCATGGCTATTATGTTAAATTTCTTTTTGCTGAAGTTGGAGTAAGTGTCAGCTCTGCTGTATCAACTGTGTTGTTTCTACAGAGCAAAGAAGAAAGAAGAATAGTTTAAAATCATGTTCCATATAAAATCAGCAAACATAACACTAAGTAAACAGGGAGTTTCTTGCAAGACAAAGTGCTGTTTCTAAGATTTTCAGAGTATAATCATGCTTCAGATTCTAAAACAGGATTGTGTCATTGTTTTAAATGCCTTCCTTAAAGGATGGCCACAGTCTTCAAGACTGACTTAGTTCTTGAGTGTCTGGTGAGCTGGCAGAGAACTGTTTCTGGTCTATGTCACTGGGTTTTGCTTTAAAAATGGTTTGTTAAGTGTTTATTGCCTTGCGCTCACCATCTCTTAACAACACCTGATGCATCTTTATAGTATTCTGATGCCTTCAAAAACAGGACACTGTGTAAAATGCAGGACAGCTTTTTAATTTCTTTTTTATTTTTCTTATCTCTCATCTTGAAGCTCTTTTTCAGAGTAACTGATGACAGAGCAAAACATTCAGAGCTGTATTTGGTGGGAATGATCTGTTACTATGGAAAGCATTACTCTACCTTCTTCTTCCAAACTAAAATCCGCAAGTGGATGTACTTTGATGATGCTCATGTTAAAGAGGTGAGAAAACAAACAGTAAAACATTTCAGAAGATGAAAAGTTTTGTATGGAGGAAAAAAAAAGTCTCTGAAGAGAGAGAAATATTATTATAGTTCTATTTTTAGCAGAAATAGTAAATTTTTTATTTGTAATGTGGAATATCTTGATTTTTGGTTGAGCTGGTTCCAGCTGATGTCCATTTTCTTAAAATATCTTGAAATGAAAATATCTTGACATGAAAATGCCAACTTAAGAGACAGTTGTACTTTCAGTTAGATTTTAGAGTTTATATTCCACTTGAAATGTTTTTCCAACATGTGACCAACAACAAAGTTTTCTTGGTGCGTCCTGTTCAGTGCTAGACTTGGAAGGAGTAAAGAATGAATGTCAGTAAAAAACAAACTTTGTAAAAGAAATAGGAGGGAAAAAAGGCTCAATTATAAAAAAGTAGTGACAGAAGGTCTTGTTTTTCTTATGTATGTTTTTGTTGTTGTTAATTCAGATTGGTCCAAAATGGAAAGATGTTGTGACCAAGTGCATTAAAGGTCATTATCAGCCTTTGCTCCTGCTGTATGCAGATCCAAGAGGAACTCCAGTGTCAATGCAGGACTTGCCCCCTCAAGTGGATTTTCAGCCATATAGCAGGATCTGCTATGATAGTGAAGACTCGGGTAAGCAGTCTGACCTGTGTGCCTTATACGTTTATCTTGTAATGCTGTGTATGAAAAGTTTTCCTTTGAATATGTGTGTGTTTTGTTAGTGGGGTCGTTGTCCCTTGAATTTGGACAGGAATTTCAGTATTTCATCTTGGAACCTCTCTCTATCAGAGGCTCTGCTGATGGTTTGGATAGTAACTTTTTATCCAGAAAAGTTATAGATAGATAATAGAAGTTATAGATGTGTTGTGGAATAGACAGGGAGAGCAACAATAACTAAAGATTCAAGGGACTAAGGTCATAAATCCTTTAGCAGTTTTAACAGGAAGGGTACATGAGCACAGATGCATAAACATATGAAAATTCAAGGAAGTTGTAAATTTAAATGCAGGAGGGAAGTTGGGGAAAAGGAAATATGAATGCCATATCATAAATAGGTCTTTGATAGGGTGATCAAAGGATGTGTTGGGGGAAGAGAAAGAGAAATATTTTTTTTATCTGAGAGAAAACCATTCCAAGGCTTTCGCTTGTCTTCGACTCAGGTAAAGTAACATAATAGATAAGAACTAATTTTCACAAGGCTGATGGTAAATGGATTGGTAAGGGCTTATGCCCCTAGGTCATGTTTGCCTGTCAACACCGTGGTCTCTTTTTTTTTGTCAAAAATCATGTATGGCTGTAGGCATACATGACATCTAAGAAGATTTTAACATATTTATATTTCCTGAAAGCTGGGTGGGAATTTATATTGTAATGACTTTGCAAAAAAAGATTATTTCTGTTTTTGGATATTTACAGGAAATATCCTGGTAAAAGGTGGTTTTATATGTTGCCAAGAAAAGCAAGACGAGACTAAAACCATAAATAGAACATATTTCTTCCAGGAAGCTAGCTTATTTATACAAATGTAATTCCAAGAGTATTTTATGGTTTCCCTGGCCACAACTAACTGCCTTGTCCTTCTGTTTTCTGGTCCCTGAATTTGTAGAGAACATCTGCTGTCTCCTCAGTTATGAGCTGACAGTCTGCTAATAATGAAAGCACTTTGCAGCATGTCTTAAAATAAATGCAAACAGAAACAGTAGTAATACAAGACAGCCTGCACTTGTTGCTTGGTAGAGGTGCTTTGCAATTTATAAACTTATTTTCCTACTCAGAAGAAAACTTGGAAGTCTGGAATGAGTTGATGAGGGGCCTTCTGTGTTATCTTTCAGTAGTGAGCATCTCTACAACCCTTTGGACGATTTATGCTGTAAACCAACCTTGCTCTTCTGCTGGTTGGTTGGCAGGAAATATACAGATAACCCTTCGCTCAGTGTCACTACAGTGTATTATTCATGTCCTGAAATGACTTGAAGAAGCTTTGATTTTATATATATATATATATATCGATACATATGTGTATGTATAAAATATAGAAAGATGCTTCCTTTAGTTGAAACTCGGAAGGCTGTAACGACTAACTTTTTCATCTCAAAAGTAGCTTTGGCGAGTCCCTCAAGGTTTCCTCATGTCGCATGCAGTGTTCAACACTGATACAAAGTTTATGAGAGAATTGTTAAGAGAATTGATAAGATGCTAGGTTGACGTGTTGGGGAAAACTAACTATGCACATTTTCCAGTGAAATACAAATGAAAATATTTTCTAGGCTTTGTTGATACCCAGCTAACATTAGCACCTGAGTGAAAAAGAATGTCTGAAAACGGCATAGAGGCAGTCTAATGCATTATTGGAAGAAAGTGGTTCAGAGAACACTCTACCCTAATATACCTCTTTAAAATAATGTTTTTGCCTCTTGCTAAGTGCAGCTAAGCTTCTTCTGGTCCTGTCAGTATTATCAGATAATTCAGAAATGAATACAATGTACCTATTTTATATTGTTATCACAATATTGCTCCTGATCTTAAATCTAATCTGTCCTAATCTGAGAATCTAATAATTTAATCTTATCGCACTTGCCAAAGTTGCTGATATAGAATGCTGTGAAGCAAAGTGCAAATAATTCCTCTTAATATTGTTGACATTCTATTGGCTAGAGAATTTGGTTTACAGACTGTTCTCTGGTACTCAGGAGTCCCAGAGCAGTAATTCCAGGTGCCTGCCTTCACCTTTCTGGGACTGTTATCTCTCCCGTCTTCTAGCCACTGTATTCTGCATTTCATTAGACCAATAAGCCTTTAACCAAGGAGTCATTATGTTTTCTTAAATAGCACATCCAACTACAAGACCTGCTCCCACCAAAATGTGAAGTGCTGTCAAGCTGATGGTTTTCAAAACGAAAAAAAGCAGTATTTTTTTCTTTATTTTTTTATCCTCCACTGAGATACAAGTCTAAAATGAACAGTTTCAGGAGTGTATGCATCACGTACATAAAACATCTTTTTTTTCTTTTTTAACTCTTCAGATTGTTATTTGTAGGAGCTAAAACTTGTATTTTTCTCCTGTTTCAATGAGTTTAAAAAGAGCTATAGTGGACTTGAATCACGATTTTTGATCTGTTTCAGTATCCCGCTAGTGGATAGGACCAGCGCTGGCTCCTTCAAGAAGGAGCATGTTACTTCGCTCTAGACTTGTAAAATTTCAGTGTAAAGTTTTATTAAATAGGCTTTCAATCCATAATAGTTAGAATATTATTGACTATTATAACTTAGGATGTTCTTATTATCCTTATAGTTTGAAATTGACTGATTTATTAGCTTTGACTGTGGTGCAGGGAATTTTGTATTTTAATTGCATTTTGCAGAGTTGAAAAACTTCCATATAACTTCTATGTGGTACTAAAGTTTACTTAAACTGTCTGAGGGACATGGTTTTATTTTGCATGATGAAGGCATTTGATAAATTATGTACATCTGGCCTCATCAGAAAGAAAAAAATAAAGGTTTACAGAAGGTATTTAAAAAAAAAAAAAAAACATTTCAAACTAAAGGACCTTTCCCATCAGCTCAAGCCTTCTTGCATCTGATTTTGTGTGGATTTGATATTCTGTTTTTCTGTTAAACTTCTTTTCAGTTTCCTGTATTCCATTCCTATTTACTTTTTCTAGTTTCTCCTGATTTTTAGCCCAGAGAAAGACTGAAATTTTACATTCCTTCCTTCATTAGGGAGAGAACCTTCCATCTCCAGTGACACCAGGACAGATTCCTCTACAGACAGCTATCCTAACAAACAGGCACACCATGAGTCTGTGGTCAGTCACTTCTCTTCTGACTCGCAGGGGACGGTCATCTACAACGTGGAGAATGACGCAGCTTCACAGAGCAGCAGGGACACAGGTAGCTGATACCACTGTTTTGATGTAGTCATTGTCATAAATGTGATTACAGAGAAGCTCAGTGAAAAATCTCTTTACATACAACCCATAACAGAATGGTAAACAGTTTTTCGTATTCTAAATGTTTTCTGTTTGGTTTGTAATGAACCACTGTATTCATAAAGATAGGTGTAATTTAAATGTTTTTTGAGCTTTGACAGAGCTGTATTTCGCTAGACAAAAATACAAATACATCTATTTCCTTGGGTCTTTAATATATCTCACTACTGTTAGCCACAGTCACACCTGCTCTTTGAAATTCTGGCACCTGCAATTCTGTAACTTGGAATTCACCATACGGTGCCATTGATATGTATGGTGTGAACTGCTTACTCATCTATGAGCAGTTACTTCATTTCAGGAATTGGGGCTGTCTGGAAAAGGTTCTCCCATCATCTGCATCTCCCTTACTTGGTTGCTAAGGACTCTCTGTGTAAGCAGACACTAGTAGTATTTACTGCTCTGGCAAGGAGCATGAGATGATTTCTTGCCTGTGCTGTGGAGAAAAATTAAATGAGACTCCATAATGGAAAGAGAATTTATCTATTTATAGTATACCCAAAGACTTCATAGTTGAAAAGAGGTTAACTGGAAACCTGAAGGTTTAGATCTGCTCTATTATTCATGTCCAGTGACCCCAGTGAGCCTGTTTATACATTTAATGCTTTCTTACAGCATCATTTTTGAAAAACTACACCAGTTAAGATCAAAGCTTTTCAAGCATCAGAAATGTGACTTGCTAAATTTAGCCAAAAGTGTAATTAAAAACACTTTCTAAGAGGACATAACCATTGAATGTACAACTGTTTTTTTGAAGAGTGCCTCTAGCTATTCCACCAGGTTGTTATTCTTCTGCTTGGAAAATATTTGCTCTCTTGTCTTGTAGCAATATGTGCATCTCTGGTCCATTGGAAACTATCCATAGTACAAATACTTTTTGTATTGAAACCTGAAAAAAAATCATACAGATTTCCTTCAGCACTCTTTTCTTCATCAGCACTCCTAGTAACTGATAATCCTTGGCTTTAGGTAGCCTGAAGATAATTTTAGTATTTTATCAAATATTTAGCACTATAGCTTCCAGTTCTAGGTAGAGTGTGAGAAAGAAGAGAGCTGGGACAGAATTTGAGTGATGAACAAACAACATTTATGTTGATCTTAAGAGCACTGAGAAGAAAAAAAATTGAAAATGCTGGTGGAACGTGATCTATATAGTTTGAGAAAGTGGAACAAACATTGGATTGGGTTCCTCCCTGCAAAAACTGGCTTTGTCACACAGAAGACAGAAAAAGAGGATAGGGGATAGTTGTCAGCATATGCACAGGTGAAGTTCAGCATGTAACTTTTTGTTCCATTATGTTTTAGTGACTTTCTCCTTTTCTTTTTCTTTCTTCTCCTACTGATTCTATCCTATGTTATTTCCCTTCAGCTTTAACCTATCTTACACCACCTGATTTCAGTCAACCTCATCTTCCTTGATTCAACCTTAGTTATAGCTTGTCTGTCCCTGTTAGCTAGCTTGTCTGGGCATTTCCTCCTCCTTTTACCCACCCTTTTTTTCATCTTCCCTAAAGAGTCAGTCTGCTAATTTATACAACTGCTCAGCCATCAAGTACTGATCTGTGGGGCTTTTTAAAAAAAAAAAAAAAAAAAAAAAAAAAAAGCCATCCATATTGACCACTGTCAACTGTTGCTGCTATTGAATCATTCTGGGCAAGAGCAGGAATCTTCCTTTAATGGCCATTTACCCCACTCCTCCAGCCCAGAATTGTATGGACCCTATCCCATCAAATCGTCCTCCTGGGAAGGACCACCGTTGGGTTGTATGACCACAGGCACCTGGATACTTCAGGATGGGGGCTTTAAGAGTGGCTACATCAGCCTTCTCTTGCTCCTGCCAACCTCTGCTGCTGAGAAAAATGTGCGTATTCCGGCTGCCCTACTCATACACCTGAAGCCTCGGTGTGGGGGCAGGAGACTTTTTTTTCTTAACTTGTTTGATTTCATTCCCTTTTATTTATGTGTTCTCCCACCTTATCCACTCCTGCAAAGAAAAACCCCAAAGCAAACCTTTCTTTTGAGTATTACTCTTTGCTTATGAAGCCATCCCACCCTTTGAATGTGAGGTACTTAGTAATGCATTCGGCAAGGGATGCAGTGTATATGTGTGGTCAGGCACTGGGAGAGAAACTCTGGCTTGTTATTTCAGTCAATCCAACACCATGATTGAAAACTGTTAATGTTTCTGGGGACTTAATTCCTCTATTCATGCATTACCTAGTGTTAGACTTTGTATCAGAGTGGTTCAGGTAAAGACAACATAGCCTGTGTTAGACATAGACTTTTGCTAATTGGCTTCTCTTCTATGGCTATTAAATGTTCAGCTTAAAAGATAACAAATTTTTGCACTTTATGGAAAGAGTAGACAATACTAATAAAGCTAGCAACTTTTATTCCACAAGTTGGGCTTGTAGAGTGCCTTAGCTCCAGCAGAAGTAAATATGTTTAAACAGCTTCTGTTAGAGTACGTGAAAGACGCTAACAAAGTACTCCTTTCAGGCTGGAAAATCGTTAGGGGGGAAAATATTAACTGGAGAAGTTTTACACTCTAGTGAAACATAAGTTTGCTTTCTAATGATGTATCTTTAAAAGATACTAGAATACGTATGTTCTTTCTGTCCATAAAAGATATATCGATATTGTGGAAGGAAGTGTTTCTCCCAAAGCACCACCTCATGCCATCATCTAAATACTGTACATCTTCCTGTCTCTACTGCCAACATTTCTCTTATTTCCTTAGTTTCTCTACTTTCATATAGCCTGTTTGTTCCTAAAGTGTTTGAAGTACAAAATTGCTTTCCATTTCACAAGTGAATAGAAATGGAAGTCGTGTGTTACTTGCTACTTGTTTACTGGATTCCCTCCCACTTGTGTATTGTTATATCTTTTTAGCAACCGTAGTTGAAGTGAATTATTCTTTTATTTTTTAATATGCCTCAAAGTTATGATCTTATTTATAAAATCTGCTTTAAATATTGATGGGGTTTGTGTTATTTTTATGGTATGATCTCCCTAGAGAAAAGCGGGGATAGGCTTAGAACAACCACCTATGTCATCTGGGGACTGTTCAGCTGTTGGTTAGTAGAGCGCTTTATTTGTTATCATCCTATGCAAGGTAGAAGTTGGTAGTATAAAATGCAGAGAAAAATTTTTGTAGCTTATTCATAAATTCCCTTCTTATCCTGCATCTCTGCTTCGGACTGCTCACGTGAGTAAAGTCACTGCTGTATTTGTGCTTGCAGGTTTAGGACTGTGAATGTGTGAGAACCATAAAATTAGGAAATGGTAATGCACAAAATTTGTCATACATATCTATATCCTCTTGATCAATTATCATTTGATGCGAGGTAAACGGTCATAAAATTGTGCGCAAGAGAAAATATTAGGAGTCGGGCACATGAGCTATGATAAAGGAACACGGTTGTGTATCAGCCAAATCATGCTGATGGTTTGTGTGTATTTTGTTAGCTGTGGCAGATGTGAATGAGCTGGCTTAGCCCTTGAGAGCCAACCTGAGGCTCATTCATTGCAGACTAACTTGAGTTACTTTAGTATTTGCTATAGATGCAGATGGATAGTGCAGAGCAACTGATAATGTGCAGTACTGTGTTATTACCTGGTAATTTGTTTGGGTGTCTGAGCGCTCGCTGAGCAGAGCAGTGTCAAGCAAATGTGCTCAGGGAGTTTGTGTCCGTGGTGGAGAGAGCTGTAGGAGCATTCAGATGGCAAAAAACTGCTGTCCTGGGAGTGCTAGAAGACAAGGCACAGTCAACTTCTCTTTCTCCCTATGGATGAGTTGTCTCATTAGTCAGAGTCCTTAGAGGGGCTTTATAGCTCCTTTGTGATTTGAAAACAAAAAAAGAGAGAACAAACCCCAAAACTTTTGGATACACATTATTTAAAGGAAAAGCTTCATTTACTAAAACCTGGCTGTTAGCATTGGAGTGTCTGCTGTTCCTGGGAAGCAGGAGGGCCCTACTATTCTTAGCACACAGAACACTGAGTCCAAAGGCTCTTGTCATCTAAACTGTGTTCTTCTGTGCTTTCAGGACACCTGACTGACAGTGAGTGTAATCAGAGGCATATTTCCAAAAAGGGCTCTCTGGCAGACCGCAAAAGAAGTTCCAGCCGGTCTCGACGAAAAGGGGATGAGGCACAGTCATCAGGATACCATAGTGAAGGCAAGAGGATTTCTTTTTTAATTTCAAATGTCAATATCTTTTTTTTCTTTTTTTTTTTTTAGATTCAGTGTTTTTCAGCATTTCTCTTCTATTTTTTTTGTTTCTGTGTCTGCATTTTGATTTGTCATTTATTTCACTTGCTCTAAGTCTGTGAAAAGATACTGTGAATAGGACTGCTGGTTTCATCTGAAGTTATTTTTGTTGCTTTGCTGTTTCTTATATAATTGCAGGAGAAACCTTGAAGGAGAAACAAGCCCCCAGAACTGCCCCCAAACCATCCAGCAGCACCAGCAGACTGAGGGAATTTAAAGAAACAGTCAGCAATATGATCCACAGCAGACCACAGCAGCTTTCTCACACCAACCAGAACTCTCCTCATGGAGGGAGTGGTATAGATCAGACAGAAACACGACCCTCAAAAAGCCTTTCTGCACATTCCCGAGACTGGGAAATGGAGAGTACCAGCAGTGATTCTAAATCTAGCTCATCCAGCAAGTACCGGCCAACCTGGAGACCCAAAAGAGAGTCTCTGAACATAGACAGCATCTTCAGTAAGGACAAGAGAAAACATTGTGGTTACACCCAGCTTAGCCCCTTCTCTGAAGATGCAGGTAAGAGGTTGAGAGGAAAGATTTATTTCAGAGTATTGTAAGTGTGAAATTTATAACTTTCCCACTATCTGGTTTTGTTTAAGTAGAATAGGAAAGTGATGTTTTGAATGTGGCATTTAGGTCATTTAGGTGGTGAGTCATGCTCTTGAGGGTAGTTTCCGTGCAGGTATACATTTCCCCTATAGTGTTGTTTGTTTGTTTTCCCACTTGTTAAATTTCTATACATAGGAGAAGTGTTACTGTCTACTTAAATGGATCCAGGGCTAGGCTAAATGTCTAGGAGGTTCATCACTTGGAATGTTCTTTTGTTTGGTCTCAAATTCATCTGACTTATCAAAGTGTTTGTTGCGTGACATGTCAGACTGTAGGGACATGAGTACCTCATGTCTTAGTGCTGAGTGCGTCTCATGAGAATAAGAGCCTGGCTACTGAGGGTAATTTATCTGGGACCATTTTGTGCTGTAGCAGCTATTCAGCCTGTATCTAGAGACTTTGTCCTCAGTTTTGCGTTTTTTTGAAGACAGTGAATTTTTTTGTGAACCAAATTGGGGCATCTTTTGTCTCCCTTTCCACAGCCCCCTGTTCCCCTTTCTCCAATCTGCAAAATGTAATGTGGAATTTTGTTCCCTATCATTAGTAATTTTATTCCTGATGCTGTAAAGGGCATGGAGAGCAGACCTTAACCAATTTATATTATATATCCTCTTTTGCTATTGGATCTCCAGTGCTTGTTTGCTGCAGTATTTTGCTGGAGTTGACAGGAGAAGGAAGAGATTTGCATGAATATCGTTAGATTTGTGGTCAATGGGGAATGTAACTGTAGAAATTTGGGGGCCTGGACAAAGAGAGGGACAACTGACTAGAAGGAGCTAAAGGTTGAAGGGAATGGGGAAGGATAAAGCAAAACATGCAGGGAAGAGGAATGGAGGAGAAAGCACAACTCTAGGAAAGAAAGGAAGAGTTGTAAAGCAGGAGGAGGCAAGCAGGGACATGTTAAAATCAGCAAGGGGGGACGCAAAAACCATTTTTCCTGTCTTACATGAACTAATGTTATATTGGCCCCATCAAATTGTAAATGGCAAAATAAACAATGTAAAAAGTACAGTGTCTGAAGTAGATATGACAGAATACAGTAACAAATATAAACCAGAAAGACTAATGACACAGCTGGATATACTATAAAATGATCTTACGCAAATGTGAGTTGTTATGAGGAGAAGGAAGGGATTTCTTTTCCTCTCAGATTCGAATCTTCCTCTTCTACATAAAAAGTAAAAAATGAATTGAATAGGGTAGGTTATGCTAAACAGGGTATTCAGAAATAGAATTTTTGGATAGGTTATTGCTTATTATTACCAGGAATGCTTTCAGATTTTTTTTTTCTGCTTCTTCTAAGTTCAGGTAAAATTAGCGAAAGGCTGCATTGCTGGTTTAAGCATAGTTGAGAAGCTAAAATATGAGTTGATAATTTACTGGAGTGATGTCTGGACTCTCGACCAAGATATTTTCTTTTATCTTCATAGGTAAAGAGTTTATGGCAAATGAGGTGAAGGAACGTGCTATTCAAGAACCAAGATCAAGCCAGTCAAATGCCAGATACAAGCGCGGTGTCCTCGGCCGGGGCACGCAGCACACCGGGGATCAGCGACCTCATCTGATACAGAGGATGGAATCTGGCTATGAGAGCAGCGAACGCAATAGCAACAGCCCAGTTAGTCTGGACATGCCCTTGTCTGAAACCTCAAGCACCCACAGGTAGATTTTTAACAAATGTAATTTGTGAAAGTTTTATATCTTTTTTTTTTTGTTATATAATTCTATTGAGGGCATGTGTTTTTTTTTTTTCTTTTTTCTTTTCTTTTTTTTTGTCTTTTTGTTTTGTCTTGTCTTTTTTCACATGATGATCCTGGATTGTGATGCAGGATTTTATGCAGGAGAGAATAGGTAATAGGAATCTGAACAAGTTTGATTCCTTTTCTTGCTATATTGGCAGTGAGAAGGAAAAGGATGAAATTCAGCTGACTGAGAAATGTTAGCTAAAATGATGCATCTAAACTAGATTTGTACCTTTAGAGTTTGATTTAAAAACTCAAAATAGCAAACTTCACTTCTTATCTAGACAGCTGATCTTTTGTTTCAATTAAGTTTTTGATGGTAGAATCCATGTTCAAAATAAGAAATGGGTAGTCTTGTAGGGAAATCATTGGTTGACCTTTTCAGTTTTAAGAGCTTCACTAAAGATTTTCAAGACACTTGCAGTATTTAGTATGTAAAAAATAGGCAGTACAGTGTGTTTCTTACTTTTGCTTTGGTAACTATTGCAATGTAAGTTTATTTAAGGCTGGAGCAGTGATTTTTAAGGTCTAAGAATCTGTTAAGGACAGTTTTCAGAGTATGTCTTTAATATTCACTACTCACATTCTCTGAAGGAAATTGAAGAGCTCGGTTTAGTAGGGACTTTCATCAAGTTCCGCAGTTGGCAACTGTGAGGATTTGAGCAAATTATCCCTGTGGTAAATAGCAGAGTGGCATACCTGGAAATGCTCTTACGAAGGGAGCATGCTTACCAGGCTGCTCCTCTTTGTGACTTCTCATGCTTTTGTGAGATTAAGGTATATAACAAACAAACAAAAAAACCAAGATGGTGTGGGAGACTTCACAACTTTTATTTTCTCTTTTATACAGCTAAATGACTGAGAATTGCAGTTTATTTTAAAGAGAATGAAGTTGTTTGTTACATTTAGAGATGTGCAGAGATTGCAGTATCTACAGAGAATAAAATATGGAAAATACAGCATATGGAGGAATTTAGAGCCTTCCTCTTCCCCCGTTTCTTGCAAGGTTTTCCTATGGTAACCTATAATGTTTTCCATGAAGCTGTGATAGTTTAAATATTTTTGTGGTGCTGAGAAACATAAAGTTCATCTTTCCTGAAAAGATAATGATGAATTAATGAGATGAGTTATAATTACTCTCTTTTTGGAGGGATGTCCATATGAAGCGAACTGGTGGATTGGTTCCTGCTTGGCGTAACATTCCAAAGTCTCACAGTAGCAGCATCTTGGAAGTGGAGTCTGCTTCATCAACTGGGAGCTGGGCAAACAGCCAGCACCCCATTGGAAATGGTAAGATCTGTTTCCTCACTTTAGCAGCAGATGTTCTGCAAGATAAATTGTGTTGGAGGAGTTCTTTGCTTTCTGCGTTTTTACCTTCGCACTAAAATTATAGGAAAGGGAAAGAAACATTATGGAATATAATACAGCTTTGCAAATATGACTCCAGTTTACTGGAAAGGATTACAGAATTTTATTGGAATATTCCTTTGGTCATTTTGCTGTAACATCTTGTTTTGAACATTGACTTCACTAGTAAACTAGAGTTGTCTTTCCTAGCATTTTCCATAATCCAGTATTCTCCCATCAGTGAAAAATATCTTCCCGCAGATAACTTATAAAAACTTGGTAGAACTGGTGGAGCCAGAAAAGAAGTTCATAATGGCATACAAAATTTAAAATTGTCAGAAATGAGAATAGATAATTGTCACAAAATGATTGAGCAAAAGCTGAGCTTTTCTGCAGATATACCTTCTGTTTGTTTATCCTTCTGAGCAAATATTTTACTCCAGAGATTGTGTAGGGAAGGGGAAGGACACGAAGGAGGAGGGAGGTGGTACTTTGAATACATGCCATAGTTGTAGCGAGAATGGAGATGCTTTTTGCTGTATCGCACAATTGACAGGGGATTATTTTCTTCCCTTTTCATTTATTTGTGCAGATTGGAATCCCATTTACAAACTCAAACTAATGATGTGACTAACTTGGCATAGCGTTGTTTACAAATTACAAGCTTGAGAAGAAGCCTCAAGGTTTCAGCCTCAGTGTAGGCTTCTCTCTGCATATGATTCTCTCTGTTCCGTTCTCTGTTTCTCGGGTCAGTGGTGCAGGGGACAAGCTGTGCTGCAGGGGAGCTGCAAGCTTTGCTGCAGCCCTTCCACCAGAGGCAGGAACAGAGATGCGGCAAGTGGAGACCACACTGCTCGGGGCAGGGGCAAGGGGAGAGTCTGGCACAATATGGTAAAATTTGTATCAAAGTGTGCAAGATGCAACTAGGACATGAACCAAAGATTTGCAGGAAGGGAAAAAAATCTTTGATTGAGCATAATAAATAGAGATCTTCTAACGGTAGCTGTTCACATTTGTTTAGTATTGCTTATTTATTTGCTTTAAAAATCAGCCTTGAGAATGCCCTCTGAGAACTTCTTGTGTACTTAAGCTAATAGAGTATTTAGAATGTAGGAAAGGGCTGTATGCTATTTGCAGTAGCTCAGAGCTGTACAGTGCCAGCAGAAAAATCTGCAGAGAGTTTGTGAGGTTTAATGATAAAACAAGCTTCCACATTTAGCAAGGGGAATACAGGTCCTGCAGGTATCAAGGCTGTATCCTAAGTGATGCTCAAATTTAAAGCTTTTGAGTTAGCATACAGATGGTCTTGATTACTTCCAAAAACTATTTGTATTTACGTTCATAAGCACCTTCCTCTGGGTTTTAAAAGTAATATTTAACAAAGCAAAATTTGTAAGCTGAAATTTGATGGTCTTTTCTCTAGTCAGCCTGTTATTCCTTGTTGTATTTTTTTTTCCAATTAATCCTACTTTCTTTTTAATAGATATACAATAATACATTTACTGCTATCAGTTAGAGAGCAGTACAGGTGAAACAATATAGCTTTCTAATATGGATCCAGTTTTGAGTCTGAAAAACAAAACAAATCATCACATGCCAACAAACCTCTTATTTTTTCTAGGTTGATATAAATTACACATCCAGCTAAATCAAGTGAGAACACTTCAAATGTGTAGTCCAAGTCTGAAATACATAATGAGATCTTTAAAACCACAAAATGGAGTTAAAGACATAAGTCAGCATAAGGCTTTGCTATTTTCTCCTATGAAATACAACTTTTTGTTTGTTTTTGTTTTGTTTTCTTTTTGTGTTGTAAGGTGTCTTGTTTTTAGGTGTTTTGTTTTTTGAGATTTCTTTTTGTTTTTAAGGTGGGGAGATGCTTGGCCCACTGAAGAGCGAACTGGATGAATTACAAGAGGAGGTGGCAAGGAGAGCCCAGGAGCAGGAACTACGCCGGAAACGAGAAAAGGAAATGGAGGCAGCAATGGGCTTTAATCCTCGTCCCAGCAGGTTCATGGATCTAGATGAACTACAGAATCAGGGTAACTTTGAGTGAAGAATGTTTTGCAGGATTATAGTGTTGAAGGTTTTTGAACCTTTGAACTTCAGCTACTGTAACTGTCTGTGGCTGCCTCTCTCTTCTCCCCTCTTCCCCCGCCGTCCCCCCAAGTATGATTTTGTATCTTTGATTAGTGAAAAACACCAATTTCAATCCTATAATATGCAGAAAACAGTATTCGAGGGCTAGGGAGTGTTAAATGAGACTTAAATAAGACTGCTAAGTAAAGTTACCTTTTGCAGAGGTATTTCTACTGTGTTTCTAGCTCTTCATTTTTATGTGGTTATTTGCACTGTTACTAGTGTTGACCTCTAGATTTTGCCAAATTTGTATTGCGCAACCTCTTGAAAACAGTACGGCACTTCGTACTTTTCAGACTCTCCAGGTCCACCAGTAGAGCTTGTCTGATTAGGCCCCCGTGTTATTTACCTTTCTGGCAGCATCACTGACCTAATCAATTCTGCTTGTTCTTATTTCCACTATTGGAACTAATGTTGAAGGACTGGACAGAGTTCAGCATACAGATCCAATTGAAAAAATCTGGCCTGCCAAAGCAGAATGATACCTTTTAAATAGTAGCAATTTTTACTTTTGTAGTGTAAATGCTAATAATTTGAAAATTGACCCCAAGGATGTTGCCTTCCCCACTCTCCCTGTACCAGAGAGAACAAGACCTTTCCCCTTTGATCTCATATTGAGTCAACTGATAGGAGCAAAGATTGCTACTCTATTCCTTGTTAAAGAGAAAATGAACTAGAATAATGCTTAAAAGCCAAGAAGATTCTAGTGGGAGGTTTGAGGAGTTTATTAGTCACTGACTTGGGAGGAGAGGATCTTCATTTGTTCCCACCCCAGTCAGAGATATTATAGCTTAACATTATGAGACTGCTTGGCTGCCTGCAAGGCTTGCTTGTACACAGAACTCCAGAACTTCTGTGACTCATTTCCTTCAAGTAAATTGCTAAATCCATGCAAAGAAAGCTAACTTCAGTTAAACTTGCCTTGCTTATTTGCCTCGGTAGCTGTGACTTTGAAACTGAAGGTGCTGCTTGATTGACTCTGTGCTCTAACAACTCTCCCTTCTCTCTGCAGTAACTGCTTTTTACATAAAAATTCTTTGGGGTTTGAGGAAGAAGAAAGTTTGTATTTGCCTGTGCGCATGAGGACACTAGAGACCAGACCAGACGCTAGCATATAGGTTATGCAAGTTGAAAAAGTGTACTCTCTTTTAGACAGAGAAAATTAATTGCATTGTCTACCAATATAACAGAGAACTTAAAAATAAAGCTGGACTTTTTATTTTATTTCCCTTTGCCTCATTTTGGTCTCATACACTTTTTGCTGCAAGACTTGCATAATGCCTAGTAAGTGACACAAGATTAGGCATTTTCTTTGTCTCAGTTCTGTTATGCCAGGACAGGGTGTGTGTGTGGTTTTTTTTTTTTTTTTTTCTCTTGTGTCCAAGGAAGATCTATCCTTTTCTTCGGCATTGTTTTTGTTGCCATAGAATTCTATACCATTAATCCTTTATTCTTATTTAATCATTTATTCTCCACTCCTTGCCCCTATGTTTTTTCCTCTTAAAGCTGCAAGACCTTTTGTATTCTGTAACGCCTCTGTAACGCATTCAGCAGATGGTGTATGCACTTAATACACATTTTTAGAAGAGTCTTGCAGCCATTTACACTCATGCTCAAGTCTGAGCGTAGACCCCTGAGCATTTCAGGTGTTTCAGATTTAAGATATTCTGTATGGAAGTAATTGGTTATCTGGAGAGGAAACGGATGTTTCTTGTCAGGGGACATGTGATAATGCAGTTCAGGGAAAGCCCTGACCTGCTCTATTTCTTTTACTAATTCATTTTGGTTTGGATATAATTTCAAGCCAATTTGTACTTGGCCGAAGTCATCTGAATTGAGTTTGTAGTATGTCCATACCATCTTTTCAACCAGTTTAGGTTGTTGCAAATAATGTATTAAACCAGTACAACTTCTCAAGTAAACAAAATTTGAAGAAAAAAATAGCTCACAAAATTTTCGACTTGCACTGTGTGACTTAAACATGCTTAATTTGCGCTTCTGCTTAGTGAAGTTTAGTTTTGACAGTAGGTGGTCTAAAGGAACTTGCAGCCTTTGAGAGCCCTGTCGTGCACCAGGTGACTTGGTACGTGGATGAATTGGGTGCTCACCACTGGGGTTAAGGGTAAGCAAGTGTTCTGCCAAGAATGGAAACAAAATGAAGGGTGCTGCCTGTTGCAGGGAGGAGTGATGGCTTTGAGAAGTCCATGCAGGAGGCAGACTTAATCTTTGAAGAGTCGCTGAATCAAGAGCAGAAGGGGGATTGTGCTGCAGCTTTGGCTCTCTGTAATGAAGCTATATGTAAGTAACCCTAACTGCCTACGCTATTGCGCTTCTCACCGTTCACTAATATCACAAAGAAAAAGTCTGTAACGTTCAATCACCTTAAATGGTCAGTTGGTAATAAAGGGATCCTGATGGTCCTTAGGAAAGTGTTGGGATACAGAAACTTTCCTTTTCCAGATGTTCTCTTATGGGGATTTTAGTCCCATTTCCCTTCATCCCCTTTGTTTTTTGTGGTAGCATTCCCTTAGTTGCTTAGTTCAGTGCTGCAATAGCAACAGAAGTGGGTAACTGATGAGTCCCTTTGGATGCTAATAGGTACATTTTGATAAGCACCTGGTAGGCAATTCCTCCTCCTGCTGGGTGCTCAATTCACAGTTTTACCCAGTCTTTATGCTGTTACAAAGGGAACTGAGTTTGCCTGTCCTCAGGGACATTGCAGCATAGAAAGAAAAGGGTGGCCCACTCTAGAGTCTTCTAGAGTAAAAGGAGTGAGCTGCGCTGGACCTAAATCTCAGCTGAGAGAATAAAAATCAGAATTTTTAAGTGCTAAGCGTGTTCTGTGACCTTTGGAAATGTGTGCTGTGTGGTTTCATTTTATTTTCAGTCTTTTCCATTATGATTGGCTGGCTGTTTCACCCCATGCTCCTGCCTGTCTATATAGAATAGCTGCAGACAGAGCGGGCAGTTACTATGCATTTCATTTAGAAATTGGCTTTTTCAGGTTGCAGATTAAGAGACAATGTACTGCTGTTTTGAAAGCTATATTTGTTAGCTTCCATTCCAACAAGATGCATGCTAGATTTCAGATCAAAGCTGCATACTTCTGCGTATAACAGAAGTCTCAGATGCAAGAGAGGTGTACGTGAAGAGTGAACTACAATTGTTGTAGGGTGGGAAAGAGTCTCTGTAGGGGGGATGAGAAGTTTGGCTGAAACGTAAATAATTTTTTGCAATTTCATTTTGGTTTAGTTTTGATTAACTTGTTTGGACACATGGCTAAGCTGAATGTGCATTAATGGAAACAATAGCATCTTTGTGAACTATTTCATGGCAATATTTGCATGGTCCATATTTTATGTTTTGCTGCATCTTTTTACTTTTTTTGAATTTTATTCCTTTTTTCTGTTTCTGTTTGTTTGTTTCTGCTATGTTTTCTTTTGCATTTTAGCTAAACTAAGACTTGCCATGCATGATGCCAGCTCTAGCACTCACAGCAGAGCCCTAGTCGATAAGAAGCTGCAAATCAGTATCCGAAAAGCCAGGAGCCTCCAGGATCGCATGCAGCACCAACAGCCATCGCAGCCGCTGCCGCCGCCAACCTGCCACCCACCACAGGGTGGCACCATGGCCCAGTCTACAAGGTAGTCCAAGTATCTCACCTAGACCAGACCTGAGCTGCATCCACAAGCAGTACAGTCTGGAAAGAAATAGTGAGCTCTATATATTCCCCTGGATAGTCCAAATCCTGTGGTGTTACGACTCGTTTCTTTCTTGCTTAGGTTAAATCACATTTTAGGAGGGTCACCTACCTCCGCTTTCCGTTTTTTGTAGCATAGTTCACTGTGCACGCGTTTGAAATGTGGTCTGTGAATTGGTGAATTCTAGCAGGCAGTTGCCGACAGCACCAATGTTTTGTGCATTGAAGGAAAGAATTTGATAGATAATAGCCTGATTGCATGGGGATATGTGTGTTAAGATGAAATGTGTAGCTGTTGAAAATCAGCAATTTTAAGATTCAAATAGCAGAAGAGTACTAGAGTGAAAGTCTTGCTATAGCAGCTTTTATGTTGGGGACAGCAATCAACATGTGTTCTAGTGCCCTGTGGTCTGAAAGGTGTCAAATATTTTGGTCATTTTCTACTCCACTTCTCTAGTGGTGCAGCTCTTGGATCCAGATCCTGATCACCTTGACTACTCTCATTGATGCTGTGTCATTCCTCATTTTCTTTCTGTGCTTCCCAGCCACCTGTAGCCTGACTTTAGCAGCCTCTTCAGCATCTCTTCATGGTTCTTTCTTCCATACTGATTTTAACTATAGTGCAATGAATTCTCTGCTCTAACCGATCCTCTGCTCCTACCCTCAGCATGCATTTTAATCTTCCTTTCTTCCCATGCCATTCCCCCCAAACACTAGACTATCCCTACCTAATTTGTAGGCTGCATCTTGTTACTTTTCTTTCCTCTCCCCTTTCTTATCTACCGTGCCATCAGATACTTAGATGACATCTTATGTGAGAATCCTTTTTCTCTCCTTTTCTAAAATGCCATACAGTTACCTGCCTCAATTCAGTTAATTTGCACACCTGCCAGGCTATAGCTCAAAATGTTCTTTTTCTGCCTTAGTTGAATTATATGTAATGAGGGCTGATCTTTTTGTCAATCAGGGGTCCATTACATCCTCTTTTATGGGAGAAATGCAGAGCCCCAATTATGTCGTTCGGCAGATTCTAAGAAAATATGAAAGAAAAAGGAACTTTCTAAACTAACTTTGTTGATGCTGAACTTGCTGACTGCTGCTCTGTGAAAAGAACATTACTTTTGCAAAAAGTTCTGTTGAAACAAATGTTAATGCTGTAGCTGATGAAAAGATAATCTATTCGTAACCAGAGTTTTGTACTCTTGATATAAATGACACTAAACAGTGCAAAGTCTGCAGTTACTCACAGACGAGGTCATTCAGCTGTACATGTCAACTAGATCTTCATGGTAACCTTCATTCTTTGCATCTCAAGGAGGAAACAATGCAATGAGGTTATAGTTACAGATGAATCCTTTTATCCTTTAAAAATAATTTCACTGAGTTTTTGAGCGCACTGTTGATACTGCAAACTTTTTATTTTTTTTAATGTGTTACTCTAATAAGCAGTAAACAGTGCTCTAAGTAACAGAAGTTTTAAGTTTGGAAAACTGGACTGATTTTAAGTTCCCTGTGAACTATTGTATCCCTCTATTTTTTCCACAGGCACTACTTTTTTTCCTGTCCACACATTAAAATAACAACTAAAATGTTGGTATGACAGAAAATGACAGAAAAATGTCAAGGACAAATGTGACCCCAGGACATAATTGTTTTACTTGAAAATAAGAAGATTGCAAATTATTCTGTGGCAATATATTTAAAATGTAAATTATTATAAAGGAAGAGTTATGTATTTAACTTAAACTTTATTGAACTTCAACTTGTTGGATAAATATTGCAAAGCTGAGAATATAAAGATAACAGAGAGATTTCAACCCGCTTCTTCTATTTCTCAGCTCATTCTTCACAGAGGTACCTGAAGAGAGAGGACCTTATGGGAAATATTGTCAGTGCATGTTGAAGTCTTGAACTTGTCCAGAATGTTTGCAAAAGTATCTAAGATATCAATGCTGGAAAGGGTTGTTTCATTTTTTTTCTTTATAAAGATACTATTCTTATAGTTATTTCTACCCACACATTCAGGTTGCTGGTTAAAGTGCCTAGGGTGCTACACAAGGATACTGGGAATTTTTTAAAGAACATATTTATAATATACTCTTAAAATAGTAAATGGATTCAATTAGGATAGAAAATTAGACTTGTACACAAAGGACTAATATGTATGTATTTAACTAAATACAAAGTTCTCTAGAATCCAACTAGGTGAAGAAAAGTGTGCTGAGGTGTGTATCACGTAGTGTAAGCCCTGCATCCTAGGGATTACATAAGCAATGCCTACTGCTAATCATTTACCCTTCTGTGTGTTTTAGTGAACAGACTGGCCCGCTCCAAGTACTGCTGAGCCAGGAGGTACCACTGGAACCCAACAAAGAAGTGGAATTTGGGTCCAGTTCTTTCTTCCACCCACCTGCTTCCTGCCATGAATTGCACTCATCATTATATCCAGAGTCTTCCTCCTTGCCCCCTTCTGAAAGCAATCCATCCAACAGGACCTCTCCAAACTTCCAGTCTGCTTCTGCTGATTTTCATGACCAAGTTCCCTCTTTTCCCTATAGGCAAGGGTTGGCAGACAGGTCTGCACGAACTGATAATGATGCCCACCTTAGTGTGGAATTTGTTGAGACCACAGCCACAGGGCCAAAAGACTATAGAGAATGCTGCAGTAGCAGCAAGTTAGAAGAGGTTCACAACATAACAGCTATTCTCACACCTCAGTACAAAACCAAGGCTAACACAGTAAACTCCGGGTCTTTGCCTACACTGTTTCCCAGTCCACATCCACCACAAGCAGCATCTCCCGAAAAAGATGGCCAGCACAGTCCTTGTTCCAAACCTGCCAGCTCTCCAGTATGGGCCAGCATTGATCACTTAGGGGACTACCATGCAATGACCCCTGCAGCTTCACCCCCTTCACTGCAGTGCTCCCTGGATCCTTTACAGCAAACAAATCAGTACTCCAGAGCAAACAGCCATGAGATTTTGTCACCTTCACGGGATGAATATGGCACAGCAGAAGGTTGCAAATCTGAGGCTTTTAGTACAAAGGGACATGTTCGCTCCTTGGCAGAGCAGTTTCAGAAAATGCATACGATCTCCCAGAGAAAAGGTACTCATGAAAAAGGCTGGATTGCTGCAGTGTGTCAGGATGAGAAGTCTCCAAATCTAATACAAAAATCTTTCATCAACCCTTCATCCTCTGGTTACAGACAGCTAAACCATCAAGGCCAAGAGAACAGAAACCAGTCTTCTGAAAAATTGCACTCATCTGTGGATATTAGGGAGGGAGTAGTTTCTTTGGAGGGTTTTAGTGCCCAGCTTGTTGCTTCTAAGAGTCTTTGTCCTCCCAGTGAAGAGCTGTGTAGAAGAGGTGGACAGAATATAGCAGACCCTGCAGCCTACCTGGAAAGGCACTGTCATGATGGAGGAACGGAACGGGGGGATGATGGAGCTGCTAGTAGCATGGTTGCCCCTCTGCCTGTGGACTGTTGGGTGAATAACGTTACTAGGTATTACGGTTCTCAGAAGGATAATAAGAATGCTGAATGGCTTCCTGTACCTGGGAGGAGTCCATCCCTTTCTGATCAGAAAGCAGTTGGAGATGACATGAGCAGGATCCCAGTACATCTGCATCCGCAGTGGAATCAAGACACAGAACAGGAGCTCTCAGAACTGGAATCCCTCTATCAGACTAGTCTGCAGGCATCTCAGGCTGCTAGGCCTCTCTTGGGAAGACAGGACAGTGCTAGGTATCCATTTGACCAACCAGGTAAGAATTCTGCAGCTGTTTTTCTTGATTGACCTGCCTCCACACACAATTCTTAGGTGAAGGGATGTTTTCTGGGAAGTTCAGTCAAATGGGCATGAAGGATTTCAGAATCTGCGATCTGAATCTTTCTGTAAGCTTTCTGACCATAGAGATAGAGAAGCACTGTTGTAGTGCTGCCTGGGGAGGCTGCAGAATAGTCACTGATCCTGGCAGAGAGGATATATCTGCAGAATGGCAAAGGAATAAGGGATCCTGGTTTTGAGCAAAGCTTTTGAACTAGTTGTTAAGGCCAAGTCTACTCAGTTTTATCTGAAAGTCCTGTATCACCTGCAGAGTTTATTAAGCTGTTTTTTATGAAATGAATGTTCTCCATATTTGTGAATTTTAATGGGTTAATATGTGAGAATTTAATCTGTACCTGCAATAACTTTTAGAAGTGTTTCCAGATTTGTCTGAGCTGAACTATTTTGTTTTGCTGAAGACCACCTACTTTTACTTCTAGAAAATTGCTTGTGAAAGTGGTCCTGGGAGAGTGGTCCTTACATTGGTTGGTGTCAAAATCGGAGTGAAATATTCTATTGCTTTTTGTGAGAACAGCTCTGACATTGCTGGAGCCACCTAGTCAGCCATAGCCTGATGCCAGCAGTCTGGTTCCACTTAAACTGACCTATCTGCTGCCTGGGGTTGAGCAACACTGGTTTTCAGGTCAGCACAAGTGAAACCAAGTTCTCTAGGCTGCCTATAATTACATTAGAGATGCAAATTTTCTGGTCAAATACAAGGCTGTCCAAAGTTTAATGGGTGTCAAAGTGATTTATATTTTTCAAAATGCACGCAAGCCAGGTTTTTCCCTGCTCTGTACCCATGGGTTTGGAGCCTTCATCTCTTTTGACAAACGAAGCCAAGCTGAGACTAGAGGAGATACTGGCAGTAAACTCTTTTTGAACAGGTTTTGAACAACTCAAATGAAATTCTTCTGTCTTGCAAAACACTGACCAGATAATACATCCTAAACACATCCTAAAAAGGTCATTTTTTCATACAGAGTCTTTGGTTTACTTTCAGTGTTAGGCAAGATCTCACATCACTGGTGCTCTCCTGTATGGGCTTGGATAAGAAGGTCTCTACGTGTTCCTTCTTAGCGTATGGATTTTGAACTTCCTTCTAGATATTTAATAGGATAAAATCCAGTTGTTGTAGCACTAACTGGAGCCAAAGATCTCTGTCCTCAAATTCCGCGTTTCTTGTATTGACATCTCTCTCTCCTGTTTTCCCACATCATATCTGGGGGATGAGATACAGATATTCTGCCAAAGTGAGATCTCTCCTTCTGGTTTGCTGCATCTTGCAAATCTTTCTTTCTAATTTCTGAACATTTTGAGTTGATCCAATTCATCTACTGTAATGAACTGGGTGAAATTTACCCAAATGGATCTGGGAAAGCTCATTCTCATTTTTTGTCTCGGATATCTATTCATGTGTAAATATATTTTAAGCTCTCTGACCCACAGCAACTATTTTTGTCAGACCTTTGTATTTGGGATCACGGTGAGAATGTCACAGTTCTTTTGCTAGGGATTTACACCAGAGTTGAAGGACCAAAGAGATAATCTTCCAAACACTTCCTCAATGCAGATGATGTGTTGCTATCGGCACCTCAGCTTTGGTTTATGGATAGATTCCCTGTGACAGGCTATTTATTTCTTAAATTAGGCCACTGATCTACCTTCATATATTTCTTAAGAAGCTTATTATTAGAGTGGGATTGCTCTAAAATGAAACAACTGTAGTCATTTTCATGCAAAAATGAAACTTTTATGTAGTTAACTGGCACAACAAAGGACTGATAAACTGTAACATTGGATGGGAACAAGCAGAGTTGGGGAAAGGAGGGGCAGGGATGAGGACCATAAACTTAAGCACTTGGGGAAAACGAGACACCATGTTTAACTCCGTTTTAAGTTCAGTAACTGTTCCCTAGAAGCCTGTACAGCGGCCAGTGAAACAGCAGTGAGTATCCTGATAGACTTTCTCCCCTGGGGGATTCTAGGAGTTGGCTTGTGTATTGCAAAGACATCTCTTAATTACTTCTCATTTTGTTTGCTTAGTCTTTCCATGCCAGAGTCAGATCTAAGACAGATAAACTTGTATCGTCATACTAAGTCAAGTCAGGATTTACCCCTACCATTTCATTTCCTCTCCAGTCCCTGCAAACCTGCATGTGAAGAAGCTGCATGCTGCGGCTGGCATGGGTCTCTCCAAGACCCCCACGGCAGAGATCGAGCGCAGTCTGTATGGATCCAGTGTCTCTTCTGTCTCCAAGGTGACAGCACATTACAAAGACACGCTGGGGAGGGAAGGGTCTAAGGCTTTTCAGACTTGTTATCATGAACTGTTATGATTGCAACTTATGTAAATTATTTATTATCACCATCTGCCTTGGAACTGGTGTTTTCTTTTGTTGACTGTTTCACTATGTTTCTTGAAGCACTAGGATTTAGTTTGGTAATTGCTACAGTCTGTAGCTGGATAGTACTATACCTTGGTCACCAAAAAGAAGTTTCCAGCTACTGCTGCTAGCTTCTCTCATTCTCAGATAAGTCCTGACTGAAGGACTCAAGAAAAGGTCCTAGAATTTCACTGCAGTAGCCTATTAGATTTAGATTGATTTCTTCCCAGTAATTACTGTACAAAACTGATATTATAGAGAGGTCTTTTTCTGAAATGTGTGATATTGTCTGCAGGTCATGTATACCAGAGAACGTAAGGAACCAGAAGAGGAGGAAATGTACAGTGCAGAGAATTTCCGTCGCATTGCTCGCAGTCTCAGTGGGACAGTCATCACAAACAGAGAAGAGACTATGGTCTCTTCTCACAGTTTTGTAAGTAGAATGATGTGCAGTTTTACAAAGAGCCATTAGCTGCATCTAGCATTCCTGTTTTTCCCTAGCTGCATTTAGTAAATAATAAATAAACAAGACAGCAGACAACGGGATAATAAGCCAGGTGATGGAAGATAATGACATGTTTATGGATTTATTTTTGTTTTTTGCTCTTTTGAGAAGAAGAGCAAAAAAGCTCTTTCTTTATTTATAAGCTTTTATTTAAATAAGGTCTCCTTCAGGACTCACTACAGAGTTGTACCAGTTGCAGCTAACGTGCAAGCTAGTCTTGTTTGCTAGTATGCAAAGTCATCCAGTATAAAAACATTTTTTTCAGTTCACTTAGAGTTATTTTTTCAGTAAAGTTCTTAATACATCTGTGAATTTAAAAAGAGATTACAGTAGTCATGTGAAATCTCTGCTCTGTTGTGGATATATTCAATAAGTGGTGATTTTAGCAAGTGAAAGCATAAAAGGAAGATAATTTAAGTAATGGTGCATAATACTGCCAATTACATATAGGAAGCAACTAAAAATAGATAGCAATTGACTTTTCTGTGTTAGCATTGTCTTAGATATAAGTTAAAATTGCCACCGAGGAAAATGGTAATAGATTATTGTTGGAGTTTAGCACATAGCCAGATCTTAATGGAAAGGTTTGGCTTGCATCTAACTTTTTACTATTTGTACTTAAGATTTGATTTGAAACCAACTGTATAATAAACATACAAAAGTTGTGAAATGATTTGCTCAAGTTGATAAATTTCCAACTATGCTGAGTGCCATGAGCCATGCATATGTAAAGTCATAAACTTGAATATGTACTATTTGCTGCTCGACATGCTTTTCTGGGGGCTTTGACATATATCTGGAAGTGGTGGCAGAAACAAGTTAAACCTCAACTGGCCACTGGTCCCTCTGCTGACACTTCTTAGCCCACCACAGAGACTGCTGATAGGGTGACTCTGTTGCTACCATTGAGATTAGTCTCTGGGCTCAGATCAGTGACTTGCTTGTTAATGTGCCAGTGGGAACCAAAATACCAAAGCTTTCTTTTCCTGTTTCGTGGTATATTTCCGGTCGGTCATTGTGATCCTCCTACAGAGCTTGCCACTGTAGTGACAACCTTATTGGTTTCTAGAGTTGCTTATTTTTCACTCACGGATGCATGATTTTGTTCCAGTGACCCTTCCCTTTCCTTGGATCACCGCTATTGTTGCTTGATTCAACCCAGCTTTGTGTTTACTCATTATTTTATGTTTTTTTTCTTCTCCTTTCTCATTTTATAAAAGGAAGCACCAAACACAAGGAAAATGCCAGTGGAAACCAGCCACCGTTCTTCCAGCTCCACTTCCCTTCCTTTCCCCCATGATCCTCCTGTGTTTCCCTATGATCCCCAGCACAACCCAAACCAGGTGCAGCACCTACCCCATGATGTTCTGATGCCCAGCATGGTGGGCAAGACACGTAAACCGTCAGGTAATCACAGGACTTTACATCCTCCTTCATAATCAGAAATGTTGCTTAAAATGCAGCTCTGCAGGTCTTGTCTTTCATAATGATGCTTCACTGTCTGCCTGAATTCCTCCAGAATTTTGGAAGAATTAATCACATTCTCTTTGTCCCTCTCCTCATCCTTTTGAAATGTTCAGTGATGCCATGCTGAATGGACATAACAGAAAGGAATAATCTTTATGGAAACATGATGACTACTTTATTATTTTTTTAAAAAATCTTGCTCATATTTTTGAGGTATTTTCTTCTGTGTAAAAAAGTAGCAGTAAACCCCATCACTATGTAGTTATGTACAAGAGTTTTTCCACAAGCTAGTAATTCCAGTAAGTTACACACACAGTTGTACTGATAGAGGTAACCAATTTCTGCATGAGAATTATTTCTCCTGTGAGGGCCATCAAAGCCAGTTTGATGTACCAGCTTTGAATTATTTTGTTGGGTTCCGGTTTAATGACACCAGTGAGATTACTGCTAAAGAAAACTCCTTTTCTGTGAAGCTGTGGCTCTAGTATAGGGCAAGGAGGAGATGTAGAGGAAATAAATGTTAGAGTAGATGCTGCTGGTTTGCATTCAGAACTGCACATCTAACTGGAAGTACTAGTGATATAGTTTAGCTCATTCTATCACCTGTGTTCTGTGAGGAAACAGCAATAAATAAAACATGGCCAAGCAAACCTTTTATTGATTTATTTATTTTCTCTCCCGTTTTCCTTCCCTGCCTGCCCCACACAGGAGATCAGAAGAACATCATCCAGAACCTTCTGGTTGTGCCTGACAGGGGTGAAGCTTTCCAAGGTGAAGACTACCCAGGTGTGGCACTAGGCTATGGGACTCTACCTTGTGCACCCAAAGGCACCCTTTCCCAGGGGCAAAAACCTCTTGCTCATCCGCGTTTAGGAGGCGGCGCATCAGGTGTCACCGGCCGCTGGCTGAGCGCAAGCTACGCTGCCAGACAAACAGCCACGTTGCCGGACAAGCGCATGGCGCTCTGGGCCGGGCATCCCAGCCAGCCAGCCAGGAGTTTACAGGAAGGCCTCCTCCAGCAGCCCCCGCGTCAGGTGCATGAATCTTACAGCGCTGGCTGCAGGCTGCCACCCAGCACAGACTACAGCACTTTACGAATACCGCGCGAGCCTTCGTGGGATCCTGGTGCCCCTCAAGGTTGTCCCGTGCCCCCCTCTTACACTAGGGCTCCGGGTCCCAGGAGAGTTGACATGCCCCCCGAGGAAGACTGGCGGCAGAGCAGCTATACCCCTCAGCCTGGCAGGAGGCGAGTGCTGCCGGTTCATGCCGTAGACGGCGCCTTTTCCTCTGCCTCTGAGGCGCACAGAAACACGCTGGCCCGAGCATCAGCAGCTGCTGGCACCATGCACAAGAACGGCTGGTGAGGTCCCTGCCACCCTGTGCACCCTGGTGACGCCCCTGTGAACAGACTATAGCTGCTGCCTAGGTGCAGTGTATAAGGAGATGTCAAACTTCTTCAGTCGGTATCTGTGCCAGTTTTGTCTTAAAATGTAGCTATAAAGTATGTGGAAACTAATTGCACTCTATTTTTTTCTGACACTACTGAACTGCTGTCTGGAGGGGGGAATCTTAGCTGTACTAGGCCCAGCTTCTCCTGGCAAAAAAAAAAAAGTGCTATAGGAAGGATAAGCTTAAGGGGCATTGGTTACGGGTAAGTTCTAAGTATGTGCATGTTTTGAAGGAGGATGGCCCAAAGGACATTTTTAAGGACTCTTTAATGAAATGTAGCTTTGGTAAATTCTTCATATACAAAATTAGTCGTTTTGTTTTCCTCTCCTTCCTGTCCCTTACTAGGGAAAAAAGCTGACCTACCTTCCAGGCTCCAGTAAATGTACACTTGCCAGGCTGGCAGTTAGTGAGGCAAACCCAGTTTTCAGTGTGCTGAGATCTTGGGCAGAGATCCCAGCTGTAGTTGCTGCTGAGGAAGTGGCAGGGAAACACTGTTCATCAGTAAACCAGAAATTTCCTCACTTCCGTAAGGCAAACTAACAATGCTTCAAACAGAAAAGACTGTTAATGCTGCACGCTTAATTATACCAATGTAAACACAGAATAAGTTTAACTATTTTAGTGTCAAACATACTTGCTTTTGTAAGTATTTTTCAAATAAATCTATGAAAATAGTTCTATTTACCTGTCTGTGTATGAGCTTTCTTTGCTATTTGGCTTTCCTTATCTGTTGTTCTGAAGTTGATGATATTTTTTTTTTTTACACAAACTAAAACAAGTTGTTTGTTATAGTCCATTAACAAAGTTTATATAATAAAGAGATTGAAGGATGTTATGAGGAGTTTTGTAATTCTGCTACTGGATTTGCATTTTCATGTGTTTCATTGCTACTCTGTGCTTAACTTTCATCTCCTAATGGGCACTAATAAACAGTGCCTCTTAGAAAGTATTTTGTGTTTTTGTGGTTGGGGGAAAACCACAAGAGTATGTGCAAGGTGGCAGTATACACAGCTAGGAGTTTTAATCTCATATAAAAGAGTCTTGAGAATTTACTACTGTAGTGAGAAATCTGTTTTTTCAGTAAAAGCAGCCCTCCTGGCTTCGCTAAGACCATTCAGGTATGGCATTTGTTACCAGTACAGGAGGTTGATAATTTAATTTGATACCGAGAGAAGGACTGCAAATTCGGTTCTGCTAGCCCAGCCAGTCGTGGAAGGTCTAGGCTGCCCTCTAGTGCTAGATACTACTTTGGCACTACTTAGTATGTAGTAGTACTTTGGTACTACTAGGATCATTCTGTGTGTATCAATTTTAATTTCAGGACTTGCACCCTTGCAGTGCTTGATGGAATTTTATCTTTTCTGCTGTTCAGCCTGAGATTTTTGAGTCACAGTTATTATAATAAATGTTTTCTCTCAGTTTTGTGTTGCTAAATAATTCCTATTATGTCTATTATTTTAAGTCTCCTGCAACTATATAGTGTTGTGTTGCACTTTTTTTTTTCTCTTTTTTCCTATACATATTTTCCCCTACCAACTCTGTTTACTGGAACAGAATAAATATCAGGAAAATACACAGGGTGGGGAGGGGAGGGAGAAATTTACTTTGTCTGGAAGTCATCAGCATCATTGGCAGTCTCTGTGCCTCATTAGTTAATATGTATGCTTTAATTCAGCTGGCTTACAGGCAACTTGCAAATGTCCAGTGGTATTTATTGGCTATTTGAACCCTAGAAAAACAGTTCTGTATTAGTTTAGTAGCTCATTAAAGCTCACTGTTGCCTACAAGAAAGGTGAGGAGAACAGCTTTTCCTAGGAATTCAACAGTTGCTTTTTTCTTAGACTGTTAAGTATGTATGCTTTGATGCAAAGTTACCAAGGTTTTCTTCCTAAAGTATCCCTTTGCCAGTCACCAGCTGCAGGGTAAGCGAGTGGGTGGGAATTTTAAGTGAAATGAAAATAAAAATTTACATCTAAAAATAATTTCTGCTCCCTTAAAATAGAACATTAAATGTATTTGTCTGATCCCTGATGTGTTTTTAATGAGAGTTTAGATCCAGTTACATAGGGGAGAAACACAATAATAAATGGAAAATAACTTGGTGTTTTAGCAGTAGCAAATGTGTGTAAATATAATCTTTGTGTGTATGGAAAAGTAACTACCTAGCTTGTACATGCTACTTAAGGGAATAACACACGGAGTTGCCGAGCAGCAGGTCTCTTGACATTGAATATGTGCTAGGGCATAAAATACCAGCGAGCTGATCAAAATGAAGTCTCTTTTAAGGAAGCAAATCACAAAAGTGCAAGGTAAGTGCCCAGTCCTCCCAAACTGAGGGCCCTGGTGCCCACATTAAAATGGGTGGAACTTGGGAAGCGGGAGGGAACTGTCTTACTGGTGTTTGCTGTGGTCGCTGAGATCAGAGTTGCATTGATTTAACAGTGCTGGCTGGGATATGAAATAAAGTGCACCCAGGGCTCCAGAAAACTGGTAGTCATGCATTATTAGATATTAAATGCAATTTTGTATTTAACGTCACTTCATATTCTTGCCTATTCTGACAGTAGGAGGGGGGAAAAAAAAGAACAAAAGAACCTTCCACCTATATCCCGTCTGGGTAACTTGGCCATGCACTGAAATAAAAAATGGACGGATCTGAGCAATTTAGTTGGCGGGGCAGGAGAAGAGGGAGGAAGAGAAGCCAAAGAAGAAGGTGGTTAGTGAATTGGAGTGTGGAGGGAACAGATGGATAGGTGAAAAAGATGAGCTAAATGAATGTTTGAGTCTCTTCCATCAAATGTCTCCATCTTTACAAAGAGCACTCACTAACTGATGCATCTAAAATTTCTTTCCTTTTAATAGATAGATTCCTGGAAAGGGAGGTCCTCAGCACCAGTCTGTCTGCTGAAGCCTTTGAAGAGGGAAGACTCATTTGTGTGTTCTGGAGAGCAGGCATTTTATAGGATTCTCTAATTATAATGTTCATCCTATTGCAAATGAACCTGTGCTATGTGTATAAATAGAAACAAGCATCAAGAAAGCAGTGTAAAGGCCAATTAAGTGTTTATACCAGCTGGGGCAAAGATTGAAAAAAAAAAAATGTGCCTGGATATTACAAATTTCTCATTTATGTTAGATGTTTCCTGGAGTCTGCTACCACTATGCTCTCCTTTGTTTAGAACTATGGGTGGCAGAAAGCAAAAGTATGAGATCTGTGTTTGCTGCCTCCAGCATTTCTTCACCACATAGTCCAGAACCTTTTCATCTGTAATACTTTTAAGGTTAGTTCTTTCACAGTTGCTGTCATTTTGTTTCATACTTCCTTGGGAAAGAAAAAAGTCTCTTCAGGGTTATTTTGGCTCAACCATTTTTTAAGTTACACAGTGCCCATGGATCATTTATTTGCTATTAACAGATTAATACTTAATGGTGCTTAGTTTCAGTAGCTTGGTAAAAGGAGGCAGAGGGGTAGGTGGAAGGTATATTTCAACTTTCATTGTCCAGTAATGGTGGCCAGATGTGTTTGAGAGAAGAGTAGAATAGCATGTACTCTTCAGCAACTGATTCATCCTATCTCCTTTTTATGGTTTGTCCCCAGTGGAGTTTGCTTTTAAAATACTTAACAGTATTTTTCCGACTTACAGGCCATTTTTTTCATGGATGAACATACCTCATCAAAATTCATCTTTATACATCATAGCTTCAGTTTTATAGCAACAAGATCATTGGTTATGTTAATAAGGTCTTAAAGGTAGGCCTGATTAGCTTGAATATTTTGTCAGTTAAGTCTCTCTCTGCTTGTAGAGGCTGTAAGAAACTAGAGAGAACACAAAGGAGGGCAGCAAAGTGCAGAGTGAACTCAATTTTAGAATGCGTAGAGGTGACTGGATCATAGTCTATTAATACCATCAAGGTAGTAAGATAAATGAAGGGAGGGAATTGCTTGGTCTCAGATGGTATGAGAGGGATCAATATCTTAAAGCTAAGGAAGGAGAAATTTGAACTAGATAATAAGCAGGAGGGAGGAATCCTTTATGCAGAAAAAGTGAGCAATGTTTTGAGCAAGCTAGGGTAGACCTTCAGGTACCACGTTGCTCTAAAAGTACCGAATTGAAGTTAGATTTGGGCCTCATAGGGGATGGTAAGAGGGAATCAATTAGGAGCAGGCTAAGTGGCACAGATTGCATTGCATTTTTTTTTTTTTTACAGTTGTGATTTAATACAAAGAATGATTGGGACCAAGACTAACTTTTTAGTGTAGCCTCTCTATATAGCCTATTCATAGGTAAATACAGATTTTCAAGGAAATGAGTACATGAAGGAGTGTAATGGGATGGAACAGTAATAGGAAGTATCTTGTGGTAGATTTTATCAGTGGCTATTTGGTATTTTTGCTTCCTGCAGTTAATGTTGGTGTAGTTTTTCAATTCTGGATAAACACCTGTGAAGGCTTGTGACATTTGTGTGTGTGTGTGTGTGTGTGCAGAACAAACACAGAGCTGGCCCAGAGCTTTTCCTTTCCTTTGCTGACATTCCTTAATGCTTTGGTGAGGCAGAAAGAATAATTTGCTCCCCATTCCAATTCACCAGTTTGACATCTGACATTGACAACTAGAGGATATATTGCAATGATAATATTTTTATGATGTTGAGGAAACTGGCCCAAGATTGTTTTCTGTTAGTATGATGCCCTGGCCGTATGCATTATAAGGTTCTCCATTAAAGAGAGAAGAAAAAAGAGAAAAAAAAAAAAGGCTTGGGACAACAGAAAAATCTCAGAAGAAAATATTAGAAGTATTCATACTGAAAGTTGGTGTGGCAATATGTCAAAATGCGTTTAAAAAACGTGATTTTTTCTGAGGCAGTCTTACAGTTTGTACCAACTGTGAAACCATTTCTGGGAATTCAGAGAGTTCTCAGCATACACTAGTGAGAATCCATGAAATGGGACAACCTCTTAAAGTTTTGTGTCTCTCATCTTATTCCCCTGCTTAGATCATGTCTTCCCCTCTCAGACCTGGTTATCTCTGCAAGATTTGATCTATGTATCTTTCTCTTGGGATCTGGAACATATCTCTCGTGATTCAATTTCCTTCTTAGAGTTTTCAAAAAGTCCTTGTTGGATAATTAGATGATTCTGGGACGCTGAATTGTGCTAGTTTTAAAGATATGTAGCTTTTACAGTCAGATGGGACCATTCTGATCATCTAGCCTCCTGCATGAGATAGTTACAGAATTTCACACAGTTATTTTATATCTAACCTCTCTATGGACTTGAAGTGCACTTGTTGTCTGAGGTGACTGTTTCTGAAATATATTTACTACTGTATCTTCAGCTGCAGGGGAGGATGTCATGAAAGTTGAGGATTTAAAATGACACTTCTCAATTTAAACCTTTTCACACAGCTCTGGTATGTGCTGCTTTGAGATGGAGTGGGAGTAAGGGAAGGATCATCTGCTTCCCATATGGCCCCATTCCCCATACTGTGGCTTGGTGATTGCATCTTGCTGATTTAGTTTTTTCAAATAGCAATCTAGTGGGATGAAAGGCTTGGTTATACCACTCAGAATATCAGAATAAGAATCAGACCTTTTTTTTTTTTTTTTTTTTTTTTTTAAATTTATATATTAAAATGTAAC
>JAWLRI010001043.1:2154164-2208629 GCA_034781795.1 Crypturellus tataupa
GGTGGATCGGCCGCCGCGGGAGCCGGGGTGGCGGCTGCGGCGCCTCGGGCTGCCGGGCCGTGCGCGTGGAAGAAGCCTCGCGGGCTCCTCGTGCCGAAGTATGTGCCCTCGGGCTAACCCTAGTTAAAAGGATGGCGAAGGGGATGCTGGAGAGAATCACGCAGCTCTTCTGTACTCCGGTTTCAGTTAAAAAAAATCATTTCTCTCGCGCGGCTGCGTTTGGCGGCACGGGCGTTGTTCTGCAGCAGCCCAGCTGCCTGGTTTGAAATTGCTGGTGGTGGTGGTGGTGTGCAAGGTTTGGGGCTTGATGTTCCTAGAACACACAGTGTAACCAGTTTTTTTTTTAATATAATATTATAATCTCGAGAATTGAGAAGGATGTCTTCATCAGCAGCAGCTCTTAATTAGAGCTTTGGAAGCCCATAGTATGTTTTGGAAATCAGCATGTTTCCAGTATGCTGGAAACCTTTACTCACAGTAAGTTCTTACGTCTTTTGGATTGCTTAACCTGTTGATTTGTTTGAACAAATTTTAAGAGGAAAAGTAGAAAATGTTACAGCTCATCTCTTGGAAGCTTGTTCAAATTGGTGCTGTTGATGTAAAGCTATTATAATATGTTTTACTTAGACTCTCATATTTTTTATCTTTATGTCAATTTGTCATACCAAATCGTTTTAAGATCTTAAAACAGCACAAGGGAGCTAACGGTGAGTATATACTTCAGAGAGTGATGGAGAACCTGCTGATTTCCAAATACTTGATAATTCAACTAGTAAATGGTGAGCTGTTCATTTAGATGCTAAAAATCCTAGTTAAAACTTCATTTTAGCAAGATTGTAGCCTGGGGTGATGGATTTTCTTTGAACCTGGGTATGCAGGATATAGAACTATTGTAACACTAATCAGGCTTTGATGTCTTTATCGGGTATAATTACAACTGGTTATTAAAGCTAGGTAAATGTTCACACAGGAGCATTTTGCTGCTCATTCCATTGGTCCATGTCTTTTCCATACCTGTCGTGCTGAATCACTGGTTTCTGTAGAAAGCCTGCATGGCTTTGCCAAGCTGCCTCTGTTCCTGGTAGGAAGAACATTGGTTTTTTTTTGTGGAATTTCTTTTTCTTTCTCCATGAGGTGCAATACAGTTTAAAATATTTTTCTAGACACCTACCCGGAGGTGCAGGATTTCAAGTTATGCCAGTGCTGAGTAGGAGTATCTATGCAATGCAAATGCATTTGTGGAAACCATGTTACAATGTGACAGCTATGTTATATCTCCTGCACCCAAAAATGTTTCTTGTACTCTTATATTTTGAATAATATTGTGGACATGATGATAGAGATATGATACATATCTTCACATATAGGTATTGCACATGTGGTACTCTTAAAATAGCTGGGCCTTCTGTATTTGCCTGGACACGTGTAGACCAGGTGTGCTGGTGAAATAGTGTGTCTGCAGCTTAAATGGTTGAATAATGTCCTTGTAACTTTTCTAGTGTTTATGAGTTTATAGTACAAATCACTGATTTTCCTATATATCAGATTATTTACTAATGAATAGCAATGGAGTAAATTTTGGGATTCATTTTAACAGATTTTCTTTTTTTGTCCAAATGTGATCTGCTGTAGGAAAAAAATGCTTTGATTTTTTGTTTTGTTTTGGTGTGGCTTGTAAGGCTAAACAGTGTTGGGAATAGCCAGGTTTTCCATCTCTTGCTGAGCTCTTCTGCTTCTTCTAAAGCTGTCAAGTCCTTGGGAATGGCCACAGAACTGAGCAGCAGCATACAGTGTGGTGTCTGGTGCATCTGCACAGAGTATTGCTTCACATGTCAGCTTTCGTGTTCCGAGAGCTCTAGATTTTTTAGGGGAGGAAATGTGAAATCAGGACTAAATGTTTGCTTTTGGGAGTTTCTGAAGTTAAAACAAAACAAACAGAAAAGGAAAAGATTTGAACAGAGATTGTACTTTTTTTTTTTTTTTTTTTGCAGTTGTTGCTTTTATTATGGCTTTGTTTTCTGCTTCTTTGTTTCTTGGAAAAATAATAGAAACCATGAAAAATGAGAAAACATGAGACATGAAAACCTTTGCTACAAATAATATATGTTGGCAGAATGGGGCAGGAAATAATCACCCAAGAAAAAAGTGGTTAAATTATAGTGTATATATAGTATATAACTGAGCTTTTCAGATAAGCTAGGATAGCAGTTAGGGTATGTCCCCCATTGTATTTTGAACTGTATAATTGACTGTTAACAGGATATATACAATTGTATGTATCTAGAAAAATATTTGAAACCTTATCAAATATAATGTTTGCATTAGACATAAAGATAACAAGTATAATGGTGACTTTAAATATGTGATGTGTACAGTCTCACGGTATTAGCTTGGCATGCATTCCTAGATGTGAATTGTATCACCACAGAACATTGATTGCTTTTGTGAAAGTACATAACACGCTAAGATTTTCTCTTTTCATGGCTCACTTAAATTGTGGCCCAGTAACTTGTTCTTGTGGAATTTCCCATACCTTAATGCTTAGCTACAAAATTGTAATATCTGAAGTCAGCGTGTGACATTCAGTTCCTGAAAAGTGTGGTAGGATTTTTATTACTCTTTTAAACAGATATAAGGAAATATACCTGTTCTCTTGATCCACTGTTTTCTAAAGTGACCTATTCATCTTCAAACAGTGATGCCTGGTCTTAAGTCAGTCAATGCCCAGTGATGCCTACTGTCTTAAGACCGTCTTTCTCTATAAGGTTCTGTCAGTTACAGAAAAAGTTTGACTACCAATAGTAATTAACTGCTGTATTCTCTTGACTTTTTTTGTGTGTATGTGTGTGACCTTTGAGTGCATTTGTGTTTTTCATACTTTAAATTTGTCAGTGTATTTTTTCTTTTCCACTGAAGCAGGTGTTCCATTACCTTGAGCAGAGTACTTGTCACTGACATGGAGGGCCCTTCACTGGCATTTCTTTGAGTGAGAAGCACCTGGGCTTGTTGGACTCAGCTAGGAGTAGCTGCACCGTGTACATAACGTAGTGTCCTTCTTGGTGCTGCACTTTTGCCCTCTGTGAGTGTTACTAGGCTTTGCGACGTATTCCATGGTATGTGTCCTCATGAGCTAATGGACATTTTTAATGAATTCTGAAGGTGAAATCTTGTTATTTTGGTCGTGGGAGACTTCAGCATCCCTTTGTCTTTTGGGTAGAGGTCATGGTCAGGTGTGATTGGCAAGTGGCATTTTTACATGTTGAACAATAGCTTCTTGAAACAGCTATTCAGAGAATTCTGAAGAGAAGCAACTCGTCATTTATCCTTGAGCAGAATCTTAAGATACTAATAGACGCTCTCTTAACAGTGACATAGTGCAAGAGAAAAATAAGTCGTAGTATTTAATTAATTTAGTAGGGTGGACTGGCAGCTGGGGTTTTGGGAAGGTAAAGCCAGAGTAGAAAAAGCCATCAACTACTTGCTGGCATGTTCACTGTGTGAGAGGACTTTGTCACACAGGAATCTCTCTCTTTTTTTTTTTTTTTTTTGGGCTAAATGGGGCTAAGGAACTGTCTCACTGAAGTGTAAGTGGCTGTAGAACATATTAACACAATGAATACTTAAAAATAATCTTAGGGCTTGAAGATCTTTTTTTGCCTCTAAATGAATTTTTTTGGTTTTTTGGGAGCAATTTTTGGGTGCTGATCTATTTTCCATAGCTTTCCGTAGCATAGTCATCTTCTGAGTCTGAGAAGTGGAGCATGGCATCATTTTTAAGAAAGCTCCAGGTTGAACTGGAGGGCTGTAAATTTAACTTAAGGAGTCTCAGAGCAACTGTAAGAAAGCGTGGACTAAATACATCCCTGGAGGAATATAGTGCATAAAGAAAAGCTAGTACAGTCTTCATAGAAAGAAGCCCACAGAAACTATTAGAATTCTTCGGAGGAGCCAGTGAGCTGACTGGTCCAGACGAAACTATTCATCAGGTTCCGTCATCAGACCTGCTGAAGTAAACAGTCATGCTAAAGGAGGGAAGGACTTTTGGATCTAAATTGGTTTGGGAAAAAAACATGCAAATAAGTAAATCATGTGCCATGGTTGAGGAAGGTTGGTATCTGGAATCTGTGCTCTTTAAATGTATTCATAAGTTATTTAGAAAACAGATTGAAATAATAATACTCTGGGCGCTAAACTTCTAGGGATGTTTCAGAAGGATTTTATTTGTCTGAGTGACCAGACAGTTACATTGTAGGAGAAAATATGCTGATAAAGGCAAAACAGGAAGACATCCAAGGCCTTCCTTGAGCTTTGACCTTGCTTAATATTGAGTGATGTGAACAGGAGAGAGACATTAGGCACCATTATATATGTGCTATTGTGTATGTCTTCTGCTGTATGTACATCTTGAACAGTGTGTGTAATTGTCATTTAATTATCATTTCCTGATATTCTCTATCTATAATGTACTGTTTCTTTCTGTACTGGAGAAACAGTACAGAAAAGATATGGTTGGAGGAACAGGATGGCTTCCATGCAGAGTGAAACTGAAAAGATTAGGACTGTGTGACTTGGAAAAGTGGTAGCTGGGTAGTGGTAGAGTTAGATGCATTATGAATAGTATCTATAATGGAAAAGATGATTAGAAAACAACTGCTCTTTTTATTTCACTATGAGAAGGAGAAAAGCAGCACTAAATGAGTTTTTGCAGAAGTGGATAAAAAGGAAAAATGAAGCACTTCATGCAGTGTACGGTAATGAAAATTTTGGAATTCATAGCAACAGGATGAAGTAGAGGCAAGAAGGAAGCTCTTAAGAAATCTGTACTTCAGAGGAAATGCTGAAAGCATCAACTTTTGAGAAATAGGGAGTATACTGTGTATCTACCTGTACTAGAGACATGGTTAGGCACTAAATGGTCTTTTGGTATAGCACTATGGCCATTTTAATGGGATGAACGCTTCTGAAAAAGCACTTGTTTTTCCTGAGAGACCCTTACAAAAATATCAACTAAGTTAGTAGAAAAATTGCATGCAGAGCATAATAGATGATCACAACACGGTGTATTAGGCATATCAACATTTTCATTTTTCCTTGCTTTTAGAATGTTTGGCATTGCAGCAAATGTCATACATTTAAGGAAATTTGAGTAAAGGACCCATTTCTGTGACACTTTGGGAAAATAATCTGCAGGAAACTGCATTTACAGGAACAGTGCTGTCTTGGTTGATATGAATAGGGCAACCCATGCCTTTGGACAACTATCAATTCTTGTTTTTTCATTCAAGGAGATGCAATTTTGTGGTTTTTTGGTGCTATACTGGCATTTTCATGGTTGCTGGTCCTTAGACCATCTGTGATGTTGTTATGAAATTTCTTTTCAAATCTGCTTGCCAAGCCCAAAAGGATAGTTTGACATATTCTGTCTTCATAGCAGTCATGGATGCTACATTTCTTCATTCTTTATAGATGTTGGCATAGAGAGGTGAAAACTCTGAGGACAGACTGAAAGGATTTCTTGGGAGGTAGGATACTTGCTTTTACTGAGTACCAAGGAATAATCAAAAGTGCATTTAAAACCCCAAACAACCTCTTCTTCTCCTCAAACGCCACCATCCAAACAATCCCCCAACATTTTGGGGCTACTGTGCTCATAAACCTACTGACAAAAATGACTGATTATAGCCTGTCTCTTTACAGAAAACTGTCCTTGGCATGGCGTCATTTTACAGAGACAAACTTTATATAGTTTCATATATGTGTATTCCCAAAACAAACCAAAAATCTTTACTTTACTTGTGCTAAATTGATAAATTCATTATAAATACAACATTCGTGAGACTGTGTCTGAAACCAAATGCAGAAAATCAAAATTGGGATGTTGAGTACAGTTTTACAACCAAAACTGAATTCATGGAACATGGGACTGTAGGCAAGGAATCGCCATCTTTCTTTTGATGGCAGAGTGAAAAGAATTATTTGAATTTAAAGCTCTTAAGAGTAAAAACTATTTTTTCTTGTGGAAGCACCTTGTGTGGTGACTCGCTAATATAGTTTACTGGAATTTTGGTCTCCTTTTGTTTCAGCATCCCGTTCCAACAGGGTGTCCCTGATACAAGCCAGATTTAACCAAGGCTATTAAAATATATTTAAATATCAATGTGGTTTGCCTCTGCAATATCTACATTTTGTGTTTTCCTAACAGGCATTGTGCATTCAGTTACTAGGCGATGAGAGATCTGCTTTGGCTCTAGAAAAGCAGTGTGTGTTGTGTTAGTTGCCACGTTGCACCTCTTGGTCAGGATTATTATACTGGATAACGTGCCATGCTAATGTAGTGTTTCTGCTTCTCAGCCTTATTGCAATGAACTAGAAATGGCAATATATTCATTCAGATTGATACTAACTTTTTGGTCTTTATGACAGGCCTTATTGCAAATTATAAATATATTCAGAAACTCATAGAAGGTCTGTGGGCAGAATTAGGTTTCTAGGTTTTACTTCTGGTATCCCAGTTTTAAGTAGTTCTGCAGTATAAAGGGAAGATCTATTTTTTTCCTGTTCAGAAATATATATGAATAGTAACAAAATCCATGACAACCTTTTTGTTAACAGAACCCAAAAACTACTCACTGGGTCCTTTTCAGCATTATCATTTAAAAATTTGAATCAATATATTTGAAATAGCTGTAGGTGACATAAGCTCTCTCTATATATGTATATATATATATACACACGCATATATACCTTTAATTACATATAATACATACATATAATTTTGCCTAGTAAACAGTAGTTTGTTTTAGAGAAGTGGATATGTTGTAAATAATGATGCATGTTATCTTTGTTAATAAGATCTGTTCCATTACTAATAGGATATGGTCTCTGTTGCTTTATATTGCAGTGTGTACTACTTTAGAGATTCATCTCCAAATGCTTGCTCGCTGCTTGTCTTTTTTGGGAATGGAATAAGGGAATCCTTTAATGATCAATATCGTATAATTTCCTTCGGGTAATTCCTCTTAATTACCATTCCAATATAGTCTCCAGAGCCCAGGTTTTGCACAGAGATTTTGAAACGTGGGTTATATTTCTGTCTTGGAACACATCATGCTGCAATTCTTTTTCCTTAGGCTGTACTATTCTATTACTACTTCATCAAACGTTTAATTAAACCCATGAGTTTGCAGAATTTGTCTATGTGCTTCAAAAAAAAAAACATCCTTAACCTATTAAAAGACATTATTTGTAGTATTTTCCAGAGATACAGGCTTTAATATAATGTCAACTATTGTTGAGACAAAAATTGAAGTATTGAATACGAAGTAGCAGTTTTATACTAAGTATTGCTGTTTCCTCCCAATTCAGTATTGCAGTTTAAATTCTTAGCAGCCTTTTATGCTGTCTTCCCTGAAGATTATTCTTAAAAAATCATTCTTGAGCAGTAGGAAAATAGATGCCTTACATGGAAAGATTTTATTGAATGTAAAGAACACATACCTTCCAGGTAAGTTTTGCTAGGAGACTGATATAACTTTACAGATACTTGGCTGTTTTTGGTGCTGCCACATTGGGGTGTGCCACGTTGTGGCATTATGGATAACCCCTGGAAATATGGAGTTTTCCATTTAATATTATCTTACTATGTTAATTCAAATAATCTGATACAATTCTTTGAGGGCAGTGGTTGGAAATACCTGTTTCTGTAGCCTCACAGAAAATGTAACTTCTAAGGTGTACTGAAAGCTATAGCTAGTTAAATTATACAGAATTCAGTTTTGTAAGAATCTGATCAGAAATAGATTACTTGGACATAATAACTTTTATAAAGGAGGGAAATTTAATCAGCTGTATTCCATATTTCCAAAATCTCATAAAGAGAAATCAACACCATCTTTCTAAGCTCTACAGCCCTCAGTAACTATGTAATTAATTAGTAATGGTTAGCAAATAAGAGGGAGAAGATCAGTTGGTTACCTGTGTGGACCATTCCGTACTCCATCCCCTCTACTCCAAAAGAAAAAAAGAATCATCTGTCATTTAAGGTTACCTAGGAATAGCAGGAGAAGAAATTAAGTGGCTACAGAACTGTCTCTTGCATTGACTGACTTTGGTTCTGTGATCTCTAGTGCTTTTGGAGCAATTAGAGCAGGAGAGATCTCCCTCATGAGTTGTCTGGTGTATCATAAAAAGTAAGCTCAACTTTGCATTGCTGAAGGCAGTTGTGGGCCTGTTTCCTCCACGGGACTGCCTGCTTTTATAAACTTGCATGAGTTCAATTCCTTTAGAGACCTTTTCTTCTCTGCCAGTCAACCTGTGAATTAAGTAACGGATAAGAGAAGAGAGATGTGCAGGACAAACAAATATGTTTGAACACTGCATTTTCACCCTCATTTCCTTAACTAATCAAGCAATCACACCTCCTCTCAAGTTTAGGTTCAGTGGTGTCTTCCAATCCTAATAAGAGCATAAAAATAAATGACAGAGCTTGAGCACAAGACTTGGGAAGTTACGGAGTGAAGAGTGAGGAGGCTGCATGGGCCATTGCCCGACAGCCTGACTGATACCTTTACTAATTGGGGAATCTGGTAAAGATGTGAACAAAGAGTAGTAAGGGGCAGGGAAGGGTGAATTTCTTACTAGGGAATAATTTGCTATAAAACAAGGTTCTAGAGTATGGCCATGTTCTAAAAAGATTAGTAAGAATAATATTGCAAAATGAACGATATCGGTCATAGCAATTGGAGAATCGATCTTCCTTGTAACTGTTTCCGAGCTCCTTCGTTTCCAGTGTGTCCAAAAAGGCAACTTTCCCTTGAAGTTCTTTGGTCTAAATAACGCTTGCCAGATCAGTGGTGTTATGATAAATCCCCCAAAAAAAACTCAACAGAAGGAGAATTTTGTGCAACAGGAAGCTCCTCAACCTGCTTTAAAGGACACTGAACAGTCTCAGGTCCTGGACAATTTAACATTTGACTTCTCTTTTTCCTTCTCTGCTGACTTTCTCAGCTCACTTTGGGAGCTGTGTACATTTGTACACGTACCCTCCCGGTGTGTGCGCTTGTGTCCATGGGCCTGCTGCATTTGGACCAACCTAAAACTTTGTAAGTGGTGTATCTTGTGACATTTGCCAAGTTAGCTTCTCGAATTTATTTCTCACTTTGCTCATTTTTATGTTGGAGGTTGGCAGTGTTCTCTCAGATGTTTTTGGAACTATTGAAAAGCATCACAGTCTTGATGCTCTTAAGCAATGATAGACTCAGGGTTAGTAACCCAGCAGAATTCAGTCATCAGATCCATTCCTATCAAAACATGTCAAGAAGAGAAGCAAATGCACTTATCTAGTTAATATTTGATTAACCTGCAGTTTATTATGTGGAGTGTTTTTTTTCTTTGTAGTAGAAATACTGTGTTAAGGATAAAGAAGTTGTCTAGAAACTATGTAGAGATTAATGTAAATTTCCAAATAATGCAGAAAATATAATTAAAAAATGTGAAAGCTAGAAAGTCAAGTCAGCTCATTGCTAGAATTAAGATTTGTATGACTATAGTTAAATTCTTCAAAATTCAATAGATAAATTGCCTTGTTGAAACGACTTTGTCTTTTCAGAGCTAGTCAGATTTATGTCTTTAAACAATTTTTTAGAAAGTGGTTGTTTCTGATTTCTTAAGTACACTGAATTTATTAACAGATGGACTACACATTTTTTTTTGTCATTTTAAAATAATATTTAAATGGAGAAAAATTGAAGGATTTTAATTCTTCTATTCTTATTTCATTTCTTCGATACCCGCTTGTATGTATTTTTTTCAGATAAGTTTTCAGATACATTTCCTGTCTCATGTCTGAGCATGGTGAGATTTGATGCAGCACCACGTGGGAGTCGCCAGCCTCCTGTCCCGGTGCGCTGGGCGTGTGATCAGTGCGCTCGCACAGGCTGCGCCCTCCTAGGAGGGTAGCAGGCCGTTCTGCCCAAGGCCACTGTCCTCACCTCGTTTTTCATTGTGCAGGGCACTTACTGTTGTCAACAAAGTGTCTCGCTTCACACCTTATCTCCTGCATAGTGTGACTTAGGAATATGTTGAATAGCACAGATCCTTGTGGGGTGGCCCTTCTTTCTCTTCAGGTGCTGACTGTTGCCTGCTTTTTTTATTTCTTATCCTTTAATGACTTGTTTATCCTTTCTCCGTTTCTTCTTTTTTTTGTTTTAAGGGCTTTTAATGATGAACTTTTTCAGATACCCACTCAGACTTGCCAAAGGCATTACTGTGTTTCCATGTTTATACAGCCCTTCAAGGAACCTTTTTGTATCTGAGATACTTGGCATCCCTGTGCAAAAGCAGCTTTACCTCTTTCAAATATTAAATATATTATTGCACCTTCTAATTGTTTATCGTTTCTTCAAATTTACCTATTATAGAAATTAACTTGTTCAGTACATACAGTACAAAGTTGAATTCTTGGTTTGACATAATTTCATTGTGTTGCTACTGATGTCGTCAAGCTTATGGGTTGAAAGAGAGTTGTCCAGTAGTCTTTATGCTACTTTAGATAAAACTTACTACCCAATATGGTAGATTGGTTTTCCACTTAGATGGAGTATGATGGAGTATGTTTTTAAAATAATGTGGTTGTAATTTATGTGTTTCTTTTTAAATTACAGCTGTCCCTTTTCCACCAACGCATCGGTTGACTTCTGAAGAAGTATTTGACACAGATGGAAAACCCAGGGTTGACATTTTGAAGAACCACTTAATTAAAGAAGGTCGAGTAGACGAAGAAATTGCACTTAGAATCATCAATGAGGGTGCTGCAATATTACGGAGGGAAAAAACTATGATAGAAGTTGAAGCTCCAATTACAGGTAATATTTCTAGCTATTTCACTGATAGCTAAATTTAAAAAAAGAATAGTTTTTCAGTTGTAAAGCTTGTTTTAAATTGTTAAGATAAAAATTTTGTATAAGCTGACAGTATTCCTCAAGTTTGCATTTGTTTAACACTACTCAACTAATCTTAAAAATATACTGCACAGTGTTGTATATAACAAAACCAATCTGGAAAAAAATAGTAGGATTGCTATTAACATCAAAAAGAGGGAAGTAGTTAACTGCAGATATGAATTATGATTTTCTAATTCTTGTGATGTTGTAAGTGGGAATAAAGATAGCTACCTCGAATTAAAAAAGAAAGTTAAACTGATGAAATGACAGAGTCCATTAAGTGACTGTCTGAACTCAGACTTCTCTGAAGGTCTAGCAGGCTCAAAGCAAGAGTGCTTTCTGTATATTTAGAATTTTATATTTCAGTTTTTTCGAATAGTTACCTTGAGTAACTGGTTCACAGATGTGGAAAAAAGAAGGAAAGTTCCTGCAGTGTTTGAGTAGAGATCTGAAGAAAAGTGGTTTTCAAAAGGGCAAATTATATTAGGCCTAATATTTTATTAGGTCATGATGACTAAATAGTCTGCTCCAAGGGATTGATAACCTTTTAAGTGTGGTGTGCCATTTCCTACCTTTCTTCCACAAATTAGAAAGATTTTTTTTCTCCCCGGGTTTACTGGCAAACACTGACAAGCAGAAGTTGCTGTTGATCAGATGGTTATTGACATTTTGAATCAATGTAAGAAACTCTCAGATTTCTGTTGTTATCAGCAATACCCCCTGCGGAAGCAAGAAAGCAGACTCCAGCTGGGCTGGGAATTTCTATGGGATTGAGGATTTGGGAGCAGTTGTCTTTTCCATATGCTTTTCTTGAAATTAGGGGAATACCTGGCCTTGTTGCATGCTCTTCCAAGTCACCCCATCTATTATCTTTGGCACTTTTGCCTCAGATTGATGCTCTTGTCCAGTTTCATATTCTAAAAACACAAGGAAAAAATCTGCTGTTAAAATAGTGAATGTGGTTATTGGAAGGAGAAAAATAAATGAGCAGAGAAAAGATCTGATAACATTAAAAAGTATGTTCATTAGGAACAAAGACCTCCTTCCAACTTTTTTTCAGCCCCCTAAGTATATAACAAATTGCTGCAGGAGAGCACTGTAGTCCCTTTCTAAGTACACATACCAAGGAAAATTTGCAAAGATACATAGGGCATTGGGGAATGCAGTAAACAACTCTTGATGGCCTTCAAGACATGAATGCACAGCCTGCTGGCAGCTCTTGGAAATTCTTCCACAAGGTGCCAGACATAAACAGGCTTGTTAACAGTATTGTCATAGGTAGGGAAAACATCTTAGTGACAAATAGAGGGGAAAACTCAAAAAAGGCTGTATTATTCCTAGCTTATACCTCCCTTTTTTGTTCTTTATTAGAGATATTTTATGGCTATTTATGTAACTATAAATTCAGTAACTTTTCTAGTTATAGGATTTTTTTTAATTAATTTGAACATTTTTTTTGTTTGTTTGTTTGCAGTATGTGGTGATATTCATGGCCAGTTCTTTGATCTAATGAAGCTGTTTGAAGTGGGAGGATCACCTGCTAACACAAGATACCTCTTCCTTGGTGACTATGTAGACAGAGGTTATTTTAGTATAGAGGTAACTGAATATATTAATCTGCTTTGTCCTAAATTTTTGTAAGTACACTTTCACAGACTCTCTTCAAATGAAATCTTAGGTTGCTTTAGCATGTGAATATATTCTTCCTTGCTGTGCTTTCTCTTATTTTAAAGCCTTTTACAGGAGGATGTTGACCAGCCATTCTGTCCTGTGGGAACCATGAGACTTGCTCATTTTTCTTCCTTTTTACTTACTTTTGAGAAAAGTTTGATTCTTTAGCATTTTTCTCTGTAGTCTTGCTTCTCTTGTAATATTCAGTAGGGTGCATTGGCAGGCTTTTGGAGAACAGGTTGGTAAGGTTGGGAGGTCATTCTCACAATAACAGCTCTTTATGATAGTTGTTAACCTGTATAAATTAGACTCTTTCTACTTATGTAATAAAGTATTATTAATATTTTTCTTTACTAAAATTCTGAGGGTGGTTACAGATATTCCCTAAGGATGACCTATTTCTGCTATAAATTTTTCAGGTATTTTGAATTCAAATCCTTCGAAAAAAGTTTGAATATATTTGTTATGTTACATTCAAGAGAGATTCACATATTCATATATTCAGTTGTTTTCAGGCCTATTATTTCTAAGTTATCTCTCGTTTTGGAGCCAGCTTGGGAAGTGCTTCAGCTTGAAATCTCTTTATTGATATCAAGATAGTGTAGCTTACAATTTGAAATAAGATATTATTATATGATGCTTTATTTCAGTATTATTATGTTATCATGTGTGTAGAATGTTATGAGCATGCACAGTGCATTTGGGGATTACAGGTTTAGTATTCAAACTCAAGATATAGCAGGAGTGGTTGCTTCAGAGTAATTTATGAAAAATAATTACAACAAACATTCCTTTTTACATGATTTTAATTTAATTTTTACCTATAATGCTTGGGATACCAAATATGTCATAGAAGAACGAAGATGAAATTTTCTAGAAATATACAAAGTTTTGTTTTTAACATTTTTAAATGGCACATTTAAGCAGTCTTATTCAATGTTTTCTTATTCAATTTTTAAAGTTCTAGTTAACTTGTTTATTTTATTGGATATATTTGTTTTTCAACAGTGTGTGCTGTACTTATGGGTCCTAAAAATCCTCTACCCAAACACATTATTTCTTTTGAGAGGCAACCATGAATGCAGACATCTAACAGAATATTTTACCTTTAAGCAAGAATGTAAGTACTGTCCAAGAATGTAAAATTAGCTTACTTCCAACTGCCTGATCTTTGTTTGGCTTTCTTGTTTTGCTGAGGAGGTGGTGGTGTCTTAACTGTAATGAAGGCCCTGCAAACATTTTGAGCCCACTGATATCTGTAGAATTGTTTGCAGTTGTTAGGTGTGGTATTGGTGTGTAAGTGCATGGAATAATGGTGTCAATAAAGGTACAATTTAGAGTAACTTTAAAATCTTGGAGAGGGGAAGATATTTTTAAATAAAGCGCAGGCAAGGGCTAGGTCTCTACAAGCTGTCTAAGAAAATCCTACTGCTGTTTTGTTTTTCAATTTGGGGAAGTGTTTTTAATTATGCTAGTGTAAGATGACTCTTTTGATGATGCACGCTACCTCTCCATTTGGAGATTTGTAAGTATAGATCCATTGATCGAGGATCAGCTGTCCTGGTTTAAAAAAAAAAAAAAAAAACTCTCTGATGTAGATGAAGGTGATGCAATAGAATCTATAGGCAGTTCTTGACTTTTCAGTCTAATGAGAAGACCACAAACTTCTCAGTAATATTTTATGTACTAAGGTATGCTGTATAATTGTATAATGCAAAATAGTTCTCTAATTTTTTACAAAGCAAAAATGGTTTATCCATACTTGAGACAATAAAAGAAGAAATGAAACAGTTTACAGTTGTAGAAGAGAGTATGTATCTTAAATTTAAGATCTATTATGTTACTTTCTTCATCTAATGTGTTATTCTTAATGTTTTATATATTTTTCCAGGTAAAATAAAATACTCAGAAAGAGTCTATGATGCGTGCATGGAAGCTTTTGATTGCCTTCCTCTTGCTGCCCTTTTAAATCAACAGTTTCTTTGTGTTCATGGTGGACTTTCACCAGAAATAAACACACTAGATGACATTAGGAGAGTGAGTATTTTATGTATTTGAAAATAAGTGGAAATACGAAGATTTACATGATGCTATACAAAGTCATGTTTGTAAAGTTGCCAGTATGCTGTTTTGTCATCTCGTCTCTTTTTGAAGTATAATTTGGGAACTGAAATTTAGCCTAAGATTTTTTAATTATTATAATACTTAGCTTGTCTAGTGCATTTTGATTAGATTTTTCTGAGACAGTTGGAACTATTACAAAGCAGACACACACACACACACACACACACACAAAAAGTCCACCAAGTTTCCTAAGATTCCCAGTGTGTGTAAAGAGCTTTATATTCAGTCTGTATAGTGCCTAGTATTTCTTAATAGGTAGAATCCAGAACTCTCATGGCTATCAAGATTGAGCTAATAAAAGTTAACTGTAGTCTTAAAATCAATTAATATATCAAATATATTTCTGTGTTTCTTATAAATTCTGTAAACCCTATAAAATGAGTGGTGGGCTGTTGCTTAGTTTGTGCATTTTTATGTGATGGTGTACTTCCCTTAAGTGCGCTCTCTTGATCGCGTGGATCTTTTCTTTTTGAAAGAGACTGTGAAGTTGCCACGCTTAATAGAAGTTCCGAGTTATTTATAATGGGAAATTTAGTAGGCATTTGATTAATAGCTGTGGAGTACTTCTCACTGTAGTAAATGTGATGAATAAATATATTGATAAGATCGATGAAAACAAGTTTTAAAAATGGAACAATGGAAACTATTAGTAGCATGCAGTTTAAAGGGAAGGAGATTGTGATGACATCATATATCTAACTCTAAATTGGCTGTAGCTTGTATGGAGCACTGATGTCAGGGGAAGATTGTATCAGGTGAAAATCTTCAAGCTTTTTTATTTTTTTTTTCCACACTCCTTTTTGACTTTAGTTAAATTAACAGATTTTGGGAAACTGACATGGGCTGTGACAGGAGTGATATGTTATTCTTGGCACTTATTTTCAAAATTTTGATTACTCAGTATATAATCTAAAAAATTATCATTGTATGAGAACTGGAAGCATATCCGCTGCTGGATTATGTGGAATCTGTTTTCCCCTGGCCACCACTGGTAATGTCAGCCTCTGTAGGAAGGAAGTGGTAGGAGGGAAGAAGGCTCCAGCTGATGTTGAGCCAGCTGCACGAGGGACTTGCTTGTGGTTTTCAAAGCTTCCGGGTTTGCCCTTTTTCTTATTGTTTGCCATTTCTGAATTTTCAGAAGAAACTGATAGTACCAAATTGGTTCTACTAAGGAAACAACTTACGATGAGACAAAAAAAAATCCTTATGTAAGACTTTTTGAGCAGACGGGTTTTATACAGCTTTAGTAGAAGCTATAAAGATGCTATAAAGATGCAACTGCTTTAAAATCTTTATCGCTTGTGAGGTTGAGAACTTTTGCCAAAATACTCCAGTATTTCTTCCTCATGGAAGGTGATCATCATTTGTCATCTATGAGTCAATAGTCATCCATGTGCTATTTTCTGTACACTTAGGGAAAGAAGAAAACTGTGTGCCTTTCAATATCATCTTCGTTAAAGAGGCAACAGCAAATGTTTCATTGGAGTAACAGTAGATCATTGTTTTACATGCTGTAGTGAAGTCAGTTGTAGAATTGTCATGAGTATGCTGCTATTTTTAGATATCAATCTAAGTCCTCTAGTTAAGTGATCTTGGTGTAATTAATTCCTGTATTAATTATGTATTTGAATATGATGTCTGCTTTTTCTCTCCCCCAATTTCTTTTGTAATCTAGTGAAAGAAATACTATTTTCAAAATACTTAACGGTACCAGGAAAGTAAAATGAAAGTTATTCTTTTATGTTGTAATTTTTTGTTCACAAAAGCAATTGCTCTTCATTGTTTTTGATTTAGGGAGAATGTTCTGAAGCTTGTGTGTTCAGACTCCAATCCACAGAGTTCTGTCCTTCGTAGTGATTCTTCCTGTCGTTACTGTGAATTCACATTATACTTCCTTTAGGAAGTTGTAATACAAGAAGCTGAAGTTTTAAGTGAATGTTATTTTATGAAGCAAAAGGTTGAGGCTCTACAAAGGTATTCTCTAGCAGGAAATCTACTTGTTGCATTTGGCACAGAATTGATTAAGTTTATTCTGACTCTAAGATTAACTTTGCTAGTTTTATATCCATGATGAACTTTGAATAAAGTGAATAGCTTTTTCATGGGCTTGCTATAAAAGATTTAACTTTTGTTTGTACAACATAAGAGTTTATAAATCTTTAAAAAAATGAAAATGAAAGTATGTTGTGTTCATATTGGATAGTTGTGGAAGTTAAAAGTTAAAATAGCTGCATTTATTTTCACAATATGTGTACAGAAATATTTTTAAAGCTCCTCATCTGAAGAGTTCAAGAGAATTTTATGAGCTCTCTACACATGCATTTAGAATCAAATTTCAAATTTTTTAGTGAGGTTGCAGCATGCATACTGTCCTGTAGCTGAGATCAAAAGTTTGTAAAGTTGAACAAGACATGAAGCAAAATGTTTGAAATGCAGCTGACCAGCATAAATTCCTGCTTTAGTTATTTTCTTGGAAATTGCTTATTTAGGTCAAATAGAGGGTTTTAATTACTGTAGCTGGGGGTCTTACTGTTACTACTCATCTCTTATTTACAATGTAAAGATAGTGTTGCTTGATCATTAGAGGGTTTTGTTACCCATTCTGGATTTTCAAAAGCTCAAATACAAAACATAATCTGTGAGCCTTGTAGGAACCTACACTTGTATAGTGTGTGAGCAGTCTTGCCTACCTGCTTTCCTGGTTTTCCTATTCTGTTCCTTTTGAGAGATGTGAATGACTTCTTTGTGTTTTGCTAGGTACATTTCTGTTATAATTAGTAACAGCTGAAAATTAGTTGATTTAAACTTAAAAATATAAATAATTTATTCAAAGAAAACTTCAGTATTTTAAGTGAGGCTGGAAGAAATAATAAGTTTATATACATGTAGAACAGGTATGTTGGGGTCTATTTCAAAAAAGATCAGAGAGAAGGAAGAACTATATCTTTAATTTGATTTTTACCATCTCTTCCTATCTCCCCCCCCCCCTTTTTTTTTTTTAACCTTTCCCTCTCCTCAGTTTTATAGGCTACTGCTCTGCTATAGCTCATTTCTGAATTTACCAGATTTTTTGAAGTGACGTGGACTGTTTCAGAGACTGTGATGTTAGGTTATTTTACTCATAAATATTACACTCATGAGGAGAAGAAAATAGTAGAAACAGAGATGGAGCATTTTGACTACCTCAGTGATATAAATAGGAAGCTGTATGGATACACATTGCAGTCCTTTAGCAAATATTAACCTGTGCAAAACTCTGTGTGCCTGGTGAAGAGAGGAGGGAACTAACAAGAGTGAATTGAATAAATGGCGCCTTGTGACAAGGCTTTAACATGTATTGCTGTACAGATGGAAAGAAACGTGGTCAAGTTTTTTGAAAGTAATACAAAGGAAAAAAGCATTTTGGATAAACACTTTGGAAAGCCACTTTGATAAGAAGATTGTGGGTTTTTTTATATTCTTACCCTTGGAGTTAATTTGTAAGGTTTGGATGTCATGTAAGTTTAATGAAGGAGTCGTGCTGCTTTAGGATGAAATATAAGCTTGTGGGTTTATGTATATGAAACTATTATATATCACTTCTGATGAAAACCACATATAGAGATGTAAGGCAGTATTATTGGGATTGATCTCTGGGCATTTTTTGTTTGCTTGTTTTTAAAGAATCATCTGATAATTTGAGGGAAAGGCACTAATAGTGGCTTGGCAGCTGCTCAGTAGCAATATTAAGACTTGGCATACTCTGATAATGCAACATGCTTTTGAATTAAATAGATGATATAAAAATGTCCCTTTTATGTTTAGGAAAATATTACATGCTTGTGATACAAGGTGGTCTATGAAACATGGATTTTATATACAGTCAGGGCAATTGTATAGTTTTACAGACCCTCTTCGTTTAGTAGCAGAAGTTGTTATTTAGGACAGGTCATGTTTGCAGTGGGGAGGCAGAATCATCAAGAGAGGAGTAACAGCTCTAGCCAGGATAGCTTGTCAGCCTAAAGAAGAGATTCTGTGTAGGTGCATCATGACATTTTTTTGTCGGTATTGCTGACATTTAGGAAGGCCGTTTAAATGAACAAAATGATTATTTTTGCTGGCAAAAACTCATTTCCACTAAAGGGCAGCTTTCATAGTAGCTGTATCAGTAAAGCTTAGTCAGAAAGATAGCTGCAAGTGTGTGTCTAATTTCCAAGAAAATGCAGCTTTCTGAAACTTAGTCTGGTTTTTATATTCTGAAGCTCCCATATTCAAATGTTATGATTGTGTCTGTAAAGTATATCCCTTTCAGACACATGTCCATCAATTTAGAGATGCTATTTAGTTAATCTCAATTGCACTGCCAAGAGTTTTGCTGAAACTAAGTTCTATGAATGGTGATTCAAAGTCCAGTGCCTTGTAAGGAGGGAAGTATAGATAATATAAGGACTCTTAATGCTAAGAGAGACAGAGAGGGAATTGTGTTACTGATTTACAGCAAACAGTCATTGTTTTGTTTAGCTGGCTGTGATATTAAGGTTTAATTAGAAAAATGCATCAAAATATGCAATTTTCTGTTTAAAAAATAAAATTGTGTGCATTTAGTAAAGGAGAATTACCCTGTACTTGTTCTGTATTTGTCAGTGGCAATCCATGTCTTCCTACTCTTATTCAGTCTAATGAGGGAACTACTGAGATTCTGGTTTTATACTGCTTTACTTCCTTTCTGTGGTTAGCTGAAATTTTCCTATATTTGGGTAAGTATAAGATGCCTACCATTCTTCACTGGGCCTCACATAGTTTTTAGGACTTTACTATATAAGAGTATGCAGGAAAATTAGGACACATTAATTAAAACCAATGTCTGTAAGTTCAAGTAAACTCAAACTTCTGTGAAGGTGCTTTTTCTTCATATGTACACCGATATTAATTTGCTGTGTCTTACTCTACCTCCAAGGCTTTGGTCTTCTGAATTTAAGTATCCATTTGGAGGAATGTAATAAATTTGTTTGGTAGTCTTGACTTATAATACACAGGAATTAATTTATATTTAGGTATCTTAAGGTACATATTAAAAAAATGCTACCTAGATTTGAAGAACACCATGAGTAGGCCTTCTTATTCTAAAATGAAATTATTTGGTTCTCATTCTAAAATAAAATTGTTGTGTTCTTCATTACCTTAATTAAGCTATTTTGGATTGAGATTCTGTTTTGCCACAGTCGCAGCCTATTCACAAATAATCAGTAATAGGTATTTTGCAATAACTCATGTGCTTTGTTAACTTCTGGTATCATTATGTAGAGAAACCTTTTTATTATTCTGATTTGATGCATCTGATGCAATCTGGATTGAATAAAATGCAGTGGCATTTCCTTAAATTTTGAGATATCTTGAGAAACAGGCCAAGTGGTAGTCTGGGGTTGTATCTATTGAAGGTGTAAGTAAGTATAATTACCTTTTTTAAATAACCCTCCTTACTTCACTACATTACTGATCTGAAGGCTATAAGAAAGTAGTCCAGAAGAGAGATGTTTTGCTTTCAGCAACCAAAGATTTTGAATTATGACATCTTCCTCTAATCCTTTGGCCAAGGTCATATGGAAAATCCTTAAAGAATCAGTTAACAGAAATTTATTAGAAATGCTTTCTAGACTTTCAGCCTTCTATGTTGCAGGAAACATCAATCAGCAAATAATTGGATCATCCTTGTATAAGTGCTTCAGTTAGTTCCTGGACCCAAATTTATTGCTGGAGGTTTAGAAACTTGATGGTTTAATCTACAGAAATTCAGGTACTTGCAGAAGTTGATGGACTGACTTCTTCAATCTAGAAGGAATATTCCATGCTGGGTTATCATCCAGTGTGGGGAATGTTAACTGCTGGATTTATAATATGGACTTAGTCCCAACAACACCTTCAGTTAATACCTGCCTAGCCATTATCTGGCAGGAATTTGTAAAGATCTGGACCTCTCCACTTATGTTACAGGTGCCAGCCTCGGGAGCTCTGATTTTCCAGGGCATGAGAGAGCTTGACACTACTGCTGGTTCCATATTTGAATGGATTCCTATGGACCGTTAGACTCTAATTCACCAGGTGCTCTCCAAACCTCCCTTCGAACCTGTCATGAAGAGTTAAGTGTTCTCTAGTACTATCAAAGTCATCTGCTTTTGTATGGGAGGTAAAGTGAGATTAATGCACTGTCCATCAAAGAACTGTTCCTACATTTCTTGGATAAAATCATCTTGTGAAAAAAACTCCAGCTACATAAAGATCAAATAAACTTTACATTGAATTTGGGATATCTAATTTCACTTCTGGGAAATCAGAGATTGATTGAATTTTACCTAAGCAGAGTATTTTCCTTTTGTGTTATCAGATGCTCTCTCCTCTTTCCCTGTGCCCGTTTTTGCCGTGGTTACTAGGAAAGTAACAGGCTGCTAAAGTAAGTGGGTCCAAGTGGACATCTGAAATGAAGCATCTAGAGAAAAGAGAGAGAAGAAAAAAGGAGAGAAAAAAAGACATGTCTCAAAATCCTTATTGTCCACCAGGACCATAGCTGAGAAATGAAGCCTTTATGAAAAAAATGTCTACAGACAGCTAGGCTAGTCATCTCTCCATTACATTGTTAAACACTCCATTATGCAGATGGGTGGGACCATTTTGTTCCTTGTCTATAAATTAGTCATATGTGTAAACATATCCATCAGTCTGGAAGTCATCTCCCTTCTCAGAACTAATAGATCTTATTGCTTTTAACAGGTGTGGTTCTTTTGGCCTCTGCCTTTTTTGAGGAGGAGGAGAGGAAAAAATACAGAACCTGCTTCTCTTTGTTGTGGTTGGGATTTTTTTAAGCCCTGGTATTGATGGATATGTAGTATAACAAATATATAATATTTCCTCATTTACTATTCAAATAATCTTTGTGCTGTTGCTTTTTCTCAAACAGTTAGATAGATTCAAAGAGCCTCCAGCATTTGGACCAATGTGTGATTTACTGTGGTCAGATCCTTCAGAAGATTTTGGAAATGAAAATTCACAAGAGCACTTCAGTCACAATACAGTCAGAGGGTGCTCCTACTTTTATAGGTAGGAGTAGGCTAGGTTTCATTTGGTGTTTTACTAATAATCCTTACTTCATATGTTTACTCATAATTGTTTCTGTTTCACAGCTATCCAGCAGTTTGTGAATTTTTGCAAAATAATAATTTGTTGTCAATCATTAGAGCGCATGAAGCACAAGATGCAGGGTAAGTACTTTGTGTCCTTAGATTATTCACAATGTAGAGTAAAAATTAACTATTGCTGTATGTTGTAAAATAATCTGTTTGGTTTTACAGTTATAGAATGTACAGGAAAAGCCAAACTACAGGGTTCCCGTCATTAATAACAATTTTTTCAGCACCTAATTACCTTGATGTCTACAATAATAAAGGTAAGAGCTTGTTATAAAGAAAATAACTGTATATAATACCAAATTTGAAATGTGATACTATATCATGGGAAATGTGCTATTATGTCCTATATGTAGGGGAAAAAATCTTTGTTAAAAGTGATGCTATTCAGTATTTATGAGTTTATCACCAGGTGTTTCCCAGTCGGGCAAGGCTTTCACATGCTCATAGTAAATCACTCCCCTTTTGACTTTAGTTTGTGAGCTAAGGAAGGAAGGGAGGCATTGGTGAGCAGTCTGTGTACGATGTAGTTTGTATTGTGCTTTTTGCCATTTGAGAGTCTTTAATTATGAGTAGAGGAAAGTACATGCTTACTACTTGCTTCTTTTGATGAAGAAAGTTAATAAGGGAACAAACATGAAAGCCCCCAACATTCGTCAACATGTGGCCACCAAGAAGAAAACGAGAGTCAGGGAAGATGCCAACTTCTGTGATATGATAGGACCAATAATGGCAGTTGTTAGGATGTCAGGGAAGAGCAGATGCTAATCTAGATACTGATCACCTTTGGATATGCTGGTTGGGAGATGTCAGAGAGAGGAAATTGATTTTTGCTCATCTTCTTTTAAAGGGATAAAGCTATGGTGTAGAATTGCTTACTAGTGTGGATAAAGATTAACAAATCCAAATTATGGAGGAGACCTTAGTGTGAATAGCTATTATCTTGCAGAAGTTCAAGAACAGAAAAAAATTATAACAAAAGTAAAGCCTACTGAAATGGATGACATGCAAATATGCTATGAATGAATGATCCAACTCTTTTCTTGTTCCTCTTTTCTTAAATTCAATATACTGTGTATTTTCTCTCTCATTCCTCCTATCTCCTGTAACCCATCTCATAAGAGAAAAATTCCACCCAACCTACACCAGTCATGTGGAGTGATAAACTGTGTATAGGGAAGGATGAGTTTTTGCTGTTATTTGTACTGGTTTTAAGGTAAAGCAAAAATAATTAAAAAAAAAAAAAAAAGCAAACAGCTTCAGCTGGCTTCTCCCTGTTTTTCATTATCTCTGTGGATATTGATTTTAAGAATCCTTTTAACTTACAAGGTGTTCCCAATGCATAAATATGGGAATACATGGTCAACATCTATTTAGCTTTAGAATGCTGCTGATACTCTACTTTGTTTTGCTGCGCTTCCCCTTTTAGATTTTTTGGGGTTTATTTCTCTATGTATGTAAAGAAGTCACAGAATCCAGAAAATAAGTGGGCAAAGACATAACAGGAAAAGAAACTGAACCTGGTAGTATTCTTTTGAGTTAGGATTTTATTCAGGTTGCTGAAATTAAACCTTTTCATGAGCCTTTTAAATCTGTGTTTGTTATTGACCTATTTTAGGATAGGACAAAAGTATACTGACACTTCTACAGTACCTTAACCCTCGGCATTTTCAGTAAGATATAATTCATAGTTCTCTATTAGAAATCTGTTGTATGAATGCCATCAAAAAGAGAAGAGCTTTTATTTGGGTATATTTGATATGTAGAAGAAAATAGTGCTAAAAATAACCCTGTGGTACTTAGTAGTTTTAAACATTCTTCCTGAAATGTCCGACTTTTATTGTAGCTGCTGTATTAAAATATGAAAACAATGTGATGAATATTCGTCAGTTCAATTGTTCCCCTCATCCTTACTGGCTACCAAATTTTATGGATGTTTTCACATGGTCATTGCCATTCGTTGGAGAAAAAGGTAGGCAATAGTAAATTTATTTCTTATTTCTCCCAGTTTGATTTTATTGGGAGGATTTTTTATGTATACCAAAGAGAAGTTAATTACACCGTTTCTGTGAAAATGGTGGTTATCTGTGTGTGTCTTTATGAGGCAGGCATCTTGGACACTTAATTACAAAGAGGATTTGGGAGAGTTATCAGCAATTTGGAGTTTTTTTGGTCAAGTGAAGATGTCATTTCTGAGAAAGGAAAGGCTGAAGTACAACCTGTTCAATAGCTTATGGTTGTTAAGATAAAGCTGCATCTAATAGAGGTGGTAAAAGAAAGTATAATTCTGAGAACATGTAACAGCATTATGACAGAGAACCTCAGTAGGTTTTCAGAGTTTGAACTTTATGTAAAACTTCTGTTCCTGTTCTGCAAAATGCTATACTTTATATTTTTGTTAACCGTATGTTCCAAGTACTGCATTTTTGGAATTATTAAACCTTTTCTCTCTTTTTTTTTTTTTTGAGATGCTCCTGTAAAGTTTAAACTTTTTTAGATAGCTGTCTGTCCTGAAGGTCTTTTTTGGTAAAAGATAATTTAGCACAGATCCTCATTTTTTCCCCCTCTGGAACTGATAACTCTGAATGTAGGGCGCCAGGACTCCAAGTAGTCTTCGATTTAAAAAAAAAAAAAAAAAAAAAAAAAAAAAAAAAGAGGTTCTATACAAAAAGGATTTGTTTAAAATCCCTCCATAGCTGGAACTGGGCTTTTTCATAGAAGAGCTTTGGAAAGCTCTTTATTTATTTATTTATTTATTTGTGGAGTACCTTGAGGTGATATATTTACTTCACATAAACAAGTCTAGCAAATAATTAAGATACTTTTTAGTGTGGTTAACCCATTCATTGACTTTTTATGGTTTCCAGACGAGGAAAACTGGCTGTTGAAAGGAGTTTTTTATTTATTTATAGATCTTTTAAAAGATGATGCAATAGATAATCCTCTGCTCTTGCAGCTGTTGAAACTGTTTATTTTGATCTTGTTACTGCAGGCAGAAAAATCCCTTTCTGCTCCTCAACGTGTGTTTTCTTGATACAAAAATAAGAGTCAGTAAAGTACTTGATAGCAAATTCCATACAAGCAAAATGAGATCATTTTTCACGTGTGTGATTAAACGGCTGTATTGTCATTCAGGACACTTTTTATTCATATAACTACTGGACATTATCACAAAAGGGGAGTCTTAGAGGACTCTTAAACAAAGGAATACCATTTCTGAACTGGGAAGTCCCTGAGCATCCAAGTGTTGGAAGCTGAGGAAGTGTTTTGGCAGAAACACTGCTACATGCTTATAAGTTTTTATGTCATCCCAAGGCCTCACCTGTTAGGCACTGGCAAAGCCAAGGTGCTGTGACTAGGTGAACCTTTGGGACAACCCAGTATAGGGTTGTCATATTGTCTTAAGCTAACTCCTGGAGAGGCTAGAAGTGGAACAGATTTCTCCCTTTGTGCCTGAATTTGAACACACAAAATGCTTTTGATATTTACATTAAGATATTTGCAAGGTATTTGCATAAGACCAAGTGCAAATGTTGATGAACTGAAATGAGTTCTCCTAGTGCAGAAATACTGATATACAAGAAAATGATTTCTATCTAGAGGAACTGCTTCTAAGAGGAGAGAAGATTCTGTGATGTTCTAATATCTGATTGCTAGGTGAAGCAATTTTTAGTTGCTATTATGAGGTTTTTAAATTCTGTGATAGTATGTATTTTCAAGACAAGATTACTGAACAACAACTATGATATGGGAGGTTCATTTACTGTAGTTATAGGTGACTAGTTATGTCTCGTGTACATGAAAATATTTAAACTTAGGCTATTAATATTTATTCTTTCCCACACAGTAACAGAAATGTTGGTGAATGTTCTGAGCATTTGCTCTGATGACGAACTGATGACAGAAGGAGAAGATCAGTTTGACGGTAGGGGTCACTTTTAGATATAAAAGATTTGGGGGTGCCTTTCTTTCTTTTTTTCTTTTTGGAAATACTTGCAGTACGATAGCTGATATTTAGACTTAGTACTGTTAATCGGAATTGGAAGAAAAATATCTTCAGACTGTTTTTGGGTAAACACAGGTTTGTGTTCAGTGTTTAAAATTAACATACTAACCATACTTGCAGAAGCACACCTCAGATACAAAATTAATAAATAGCTAAATAGTACAGTAGTAATCTAGAGTGGTTTTATCATAAGGTCTTACATTTCTTATGTAATGTGTTTTCTTCAGTTTAGAGTCAACACAGGTTTAAGTCAGAAATAGTACTTTGGGGATAGCAGTATTATTATGTACTGCTTAAAATATGAAATACATTTTAGTTTAAATCATAGATGTTGCAGAGTTGTTATACGTATCTTGTATAAAACATTTATGTAATAAAATACATCTTTTTTATCTTGCAAACTGATATGCTGCATTGATAAGGAGGTGGTTTTAGCATTGTGATGATTAAGAACTAGCATTAAGATACTGATTAAGATGGGTATAGCATTATGACTGCATATTCGTTTTTTATTTTTACAGTAATGCTTAATATAACATCTGAAAGGGCCAGGCTTGCTTCATTTTATTCAATAATAGATTAGATTTCCTGGATTGTTTGATGATTGGGGAGGAGGAAGGAATGTTTACAGCAATCTTTGAGAAGCACTGAAGATGCCATATAAAAGATCTAAGAGACGTTACCCCATCCTTTAATGTTTGGCAGTCACTGGAAACAGAATCATGCTGTGCTGTGAGCTGTATCTTTTAGACTGCAATGCATTGATTAGGAGCCACTTGAACTTTGTTGCCATTTAGGTTGTTCCTAGAATTATGAAAAATTAGCGAGAGTCTCAAATGTGATTCTTCAAACAGTTACTTGTCTTTCATACAAGCAATCCTACTCAACTGGGCATAGGGAAAAATTAACTGAATATTTGCTGGACTGGACTGGACTTTGTGGTTTTCTAAGATGGTAGTTTAGGCTCTCCAACATAAATGCTCTCACCAGTTGATTGTATACACCTTGTCTTTGGTATGGTAGTTGCACAGTTGAATTATTTTATTCTTCTGTCTCCTTTAACAGTTTCTTTGCTTGATGCATATCTCTTAATGCCACCTAGGTACTGTCTACGCTTTCTATGTGAATGGATTTTTTTTAACTGTTGACAAGCTTTCACTTGTTTCTCATCCAGTTTTAAAATATACTCAACAATTCCACTTATTCAATAATGCATTTTTGAGTATTGCAATTTTCCATTTTCTTTTTTTCACATTTCTTTTCTTTTCCATTCATTCTTTATTACCACTGCCAAGTTAAATATCTTCATTTTGTCTCACTCGCCTTTTTCTCCATCGTTCACTTCCTTTTTTTCTGGACTCTCCATCTGAAGAGCGACTCATATATGGCAATAAAAAAGGTACAGACCAGACAGAGTAGGAATGTTTTGAAATATGACTTCAAAGGACTTAACAGTACAAGTTTTAGTGCAGAAAATATCTGCTTGTCGAGAGATATGCTTATGTAGTTTTTTATTTTAGTGCCCATTTTAATGGGATGTTTATAATTGTTTATATTTTGTTAGCAGAAGTCATATTCCAAGACATCTGTCTTTCTGAGCATGAGTTTTTTTCTCCTTTCTACCATTCCTTTTTTTGTAGAGTTCCATTCTTTTACCTATTTCTAATATTTTATCTCTGGCCCTGCATGTGTAGGGAGCATTCAGTTGTCTGTTGTACTCTTCCATAATTTTATTGTGAGCATATTTTCAAGATTGTGCATGGAATATGTTTATAGAATGTTCCAAACCTGGTTTGTTTAGTACTTTTAGTTTCCTTCAACTGAGATGTCAAAAAGATGCTTCCTTATTGTATGTGCAGTTTTGTAGATGGGTTGACACAAAATTTGCATAGAAGTCTGCTAACTTAAATTTCTAGTCTGTCACCTGTATGTGTTTTTTGGTTGTTTGTTTTGTTTTTGAAATCCCAGTGTAGATTTCCACACAGAAAAACTCTTCTAGTATTGCTCATCTAATAATCGGTTTGCTATATAAATTTGTCATTTCAAGAGAATATTTTTATTACTTGGAAATACATTAGGTTATAAGAGTATTTCTGAAGGTAATATGATTTTTTTTTTTTTTTGGACCACAGTAATATAAGCGTTTCAAATTTGCTTGCATGGGCACTAGCAGTGGGGAATAGGAGAATTCTTTGCTATATCTCCTATAATTTAGGGTATAGGTGATTCTGCAAGGAGATGCCACCTGACTGTACCAAAGATTTAGTGGCCACGTTAGTATGGTGTTGCAGCCTGAGGAAATGCACATTTGGCCACTTGTCTTGGTCGTCTCTGTTGCTTCCAAAGCCTCTGTAAAAATACCATAAATCATACCTTTTTAGGGCTGAAACCTCCCAGGGCATAGCGCCCTTGTAGAGCTGAGGCCTGAGCACTGGCCCTGCCTGGAGGCCTCTGAGCCGCACGCGGCAGCACCGCAGCTCCAGGCAGGACGGAGTGCGGCGAGCGGCCAGGGAGAGTCTGCGAGACCTGCCGGGAGCAGCTGCCCTCCCGCCTTCCAATCCGGCCTCCTCGAGAACCCCTGGAAGAGCCGCTTTCTCGTTCCAGATCTTCTCCATGTTATTTAAATAGTGTTCAAAGAGACAAAGGAAAATCCTTTAGGATTTTGTAAATTAAATTTTAGCTTAAAAAAAAAAAATCAGCACATCCTAATAGACATTTTTTCCTGGGCTTTCTGTGTATTTATTTCCTTTGTGTGTGCGTGTGTGTGTGCGTGCAGTTCATTAAAATTGTTCCTTTGTCTAAAAAAAAAATCCTTACTTAGTAGTTTCTGGTGAGATTTTTGTTTGTTTCTTTTCCTCTAAATAGATTGGCAGATATTTGCTGTTCTCTGGGACTCCTTCATCACGTTCATACAAAGCTCGTCTCTTCCCCCCTTTTCTCTTTGTGTCCACAACCTGGTTTTCTTTGTTTTTAGCCCCTCTGTCTGTTATTTTCCTTTCTGTATGTGCTTTGCCCTGGTGTCCTGGCTGGGACGTCCTGCCTCCCGCGACTACTTTCTCCACGCAGTGCCTGCCCTGCTAGGGGCTGTCTGCTCGCGGGAAGCTACATACTACAAAACAGGGAAGAAAAACAGCTTCTGCCTTTTTTTTTTTTTTTTTTTTTTTTGGATTAGATTAGACAAATTCTAGGACATGCAGCTTTCCGCGGTGCACTTCTGTGGTTCCCCTGCAGTCTTGCTAATTCGTTTGGCAACTTTCCCAAGCGCTTTTTCTCCTGCATTAAAGAGCAATGACATAAGGAAGATCTGGACACCTGATAGAGCTGCCTGAGTTTGTCCACTCTCTTTTGGCCACCTGTGGTTGAATTCAAAGCATGACTGAGTCCCTTCTACCCTGGTGTGATTAAAACTTTCCCTCCCCAATAACTGACAAGAATTTTGCATTGATTTTGATCTTGGTATCTCCCTGTCTGCCTGTGCTTTACTGGGGGGATTGGGACTTCAGCAAAGGAAAAGAGGATTGAGGGAAGGGTAATTTTTACTTCTCTGTCCACATTGAATGAAACCTGTAAAATACCATTGGAGAAAGCAGCTTCTGTTTTCTAGAGGATAAAGGCAGGCAAAAGTAGCTCTCCTTCCAAATCTCAAACCTCTGTTGAATTTTATTTTCACATTTGTCTGTCACAAATGGTGTTTCTCTGCTTGGTGGAATATGCAGTATTTATTACAGAACTTTGGTATTTGTAAATTCTGCAAACGGTGCAGATATGTGCAGTGATAGTGCAGATAATGGTGCAGTGATACAGAACATAGTACTAGGTAGTAAGGGAAGTAACACTGCAAGTATTTGGTATTTTGTTTTGAGCTCTGTGTGTGTGTTTTGGGGAGTTCACATAAAAACAAGGAAATAATTCTTTCTCTGGGATTACTTTCTGAGAATTAACACCAAACCCTGTTTTTTGTGGCCTTAACATCTTTTTGGCTTCTATATTGAGCTATAAACCTACGACTTGATATGCACAGATGCTAGTGAATAATTTCAAATATAAAATGTATTTTGAGTGAAATATCATAGCTATTACACTGTAGTGACAGTGATTTAGGTGTTTGCTAGCCTTAGCAAATCATTGTGAACATCCTAAACCTTTTTGTGTCTTTTTTGTGGGCACAAAGATGGTGATGATTTTGATGGCATTCTGAAGCCTTAATTTTGTAGCATTGTGGGCCTGTAAGTGTTTTGGTACTGAACTTAAACAGTTGTGTTGAATTTGATGTGCTTTGTAATATGGTGGCTCAATGAATACTCATGAGCTTGAGACTCTCTCTTATTCCATTGAAAGTAGGTACAGCTGCAGCGCGGAAAGAAATAATCAGAAACAAAATCCGTGCAATTGGCAAGATGGCACGAGTCTTCTCTGTTCTCAGGTAATTGCATGACTTCTGCATTCCTAAAACCCTATTGTTCTCTATATGAGAGAAGAAAAAAACCCTCTTTTTTAGGATATTAACTTCCGAGCATTTTTCAGGTAGACCAATATGCATCAGAAACTTGTACATAGCTAGGCACCCCACTAATGCTGGAATTTTTGGATAAAGGATATTTTTAAGTTATCTTTGAGACATGTTTCAAGAGTTAGAAATTATAGTATCTGATCTTTAACTTGGAAGTTATTTGCTCAATCCTTTAACTAAAAGTGTCTGAAATGCATTGTCAAAATTGCAAAGGAGAAGGTCTGAACTCCATAAAAATTTTCGTCATACCAGAAAGTTGAAGACTTTTTTTCTGTTAACTTAAAAAAAAATGTTTTTTTCTTGCATCTGTATAGAGCTAGAGATACTTGCATTTCACTGAAAGGTATAATTTTCCACATATAGTTGTTTAAATAAGGATAATTTTTTAAGTTGGTATTTCCCAAAACACGGGCACTGTTTATGACAAATTGTGATTATTTTTTCCCCCTCTATGACGCTGAGACATGCTGAGTGCCTCCTGAAGCATTCAGTACCAAGCTCAAAGGCAGTGAGCCTGCATGTGAATGAGTGCTCTCTGTTTGGCTGTGCCTTTGTAAGTCCTAGAGAGTGGAAAGTTAGGTGTGGAACAGAATTATCTCCTCCATTTTAAGAATTTAAACTTGAATTTGTGTTCAGCCTTTATGTGCATAAAGCACAGCAAAAATAGACTTTCACTCCTTATTTTATTCTAATGTATTTTTCATAAGCAGATATTTAAGTTGCTGCTGTTGCTTTTTCCTGTACCAGGGAGGAGAGTGAAAGCGTGCTGACACTCAAGGGTTTGACTCCCACTGGAATGTTACCTAGTGGTGTGTTGGCTGGAGGACGCCAGACCCTGCAAAGTGGTAATGATGTTATGCAACTTGCTGTGCCTCAGATGGACTGGGGCACATCTCACTCTTTCTCTAACACTACACATAATGCATGCAGGGAATTTCTTATGCTTTTCAGTTCTTGTCTTAGCGGCTGATACAAGCATAGTGTTATGTGTTAATCAGGCAATGTGAAATGGATCCTTAACCAGGGTATAAAACTGGAAGCAAGTGAGTGCAGTAGTCAGGCCACATTTTTCAGACTTTCAGCTTCCTTAGTAAAGAATTTTTCAGGTGGTGTAGATGCCTCAGATGGGGTGACCTCACAGATCTGATAATGGAATCTTAAACTATTTGATCATTAAAGATAAAAATTTGCAATGTAATTTTGCATCCTTATTTGTCTGCCTTTCATTAAAATGGTTTTAATACAGATGTGTTAGTATTTTAATTGATAACGTCAAATACTTTTTGATGTTAGTAATAACAGCTGCAGACTGCAAAGTTCCATATTACCCTCCATTGTTAGATCAAAATGTGCTATGTTTTGTACCCTGGTAATTAATGCCAAAGTTTGTTCTCTATGTTGTTTGTCAAATGTTCTATGTATAATTGACCTCCCTGAATTGTCCTTGTAACATGCTGTTTCCTTCCTCTGCAGATGTAGCTGCTTTCTTAGATCTGTCTGTCTCTCTCTAGGTATAGATGTATGTCTGTATAAGTGTGAAAATTAAACCACTATCCCAGACACTTGTCTGTCTCTTGATGTAGAAGCAATGTTGTAGCACCTTCTTTTTGAGGTTTGCTGCATTTGCTGCTGCACATTGTCTGTGCATTTTGAAGAATAATGTACTTGAAAAATATTCAGTAATTGTTATAAAGTCAGTTGAGAATAAAGAGATTGAATTTAAAACTTGTAAATAAATCAAAAGGGTGTTATTAAGTGTGCATATATTTTTGCATGAAAATAAAAGAACTATATACAAAATATACCTGTAATCTGGCTCATTGAATACTTTGTAAAAGGTTTTTTTTATTATTATTTTGTTGAATCATTGGATCCTTTTTTGTAGAAGACTCATAAATGATTAACTAGGCTTAGAGAGAATGTTATGAGCTTGTACCAAACATACTAAAAGGATGAAGTCCAGGTTTGTGTGCACAATGGTGAGAACTAAATTACAAAAATTTGAACCTGGACTTCATATCACTGTGCAGCACTCTTAAACATAAGTTATTCAAGACTTCTTATTTGCCATTCCCAGGCTTTAATAGGAAGTGTTACTGTTAATCTGACCATGGAATTTTATAACCATTGAAAGATTGTGATGTATTGATTAACCGAGCAGCATTTTTTACACAATCTGATTTCTAAGAGTAGCTGCTTTTCTCATTTAGCCATTTAGGCTGTTTATTTGAAATTTTTAAATCAGAGCTGTTCATTAATGGCTTTGAAACATGAATGTCACATTTCAGTCATTTTTCAGTGGACATATAATGTCTACAAGTAAGTTTATATGTCCAGTGTATGTATGTGATTTGTTTTGTGAATGTCTATAACAAGAAATGGTGTATGTTTCTTAATCCATCCAACTATTCCAAAAGCATATGTACTAGTTTAATTTGCATCGTTTAGTAAGTTTAATAAGGCACTCTATGCCTAAGAAGAATGAGTCTGTAATCCTCTCATGCATTTAATGGATTTTTATCCACGTTACGTTAGAAATGTTAGAGAGGATCAAACTGACAAGAAAATTCATGTTAACGTAAGGCATAGAGCATTTTACTATTATTGAAGATGCGAAGTATTTAGAATATATGGAAAATGCTTTTTGGATTATTCTGGGTGTTTTTCTTTTTCACTATAGTTTTTGATGGCAATATTCCTTGATGCATTACATTAATATACCTCATCTGTTTTAGCTCTGTTACTTGTTCAAAATAATTCATGCAAGTGTTAGTTCTGCTTAAGTTACAGTAACGTATTTCTTACTGATGGAAAATTTTACTGTTTCAGTCTTCAAAAAAGTAAATTTTTCCAATGATTATGCTCAATTGCCAAGGTAGAAATACAACAAAAATTAAACTTCATCGAATGATACTTTTCTAAACCACCACAATATCAATGAATTTATATTCTTGGTAAGAATAGGGTCACTAATATTATAGTAGGGTTTCTTATTACAAATATTTAATCATTTAAAAAATATAGCATATTGTCCAATATATTATCAGTAAATTAAACTAGCCTACATTTGAGAAAATAAAATAGCAATATGGATTGATGCAGTATTCTTCCTTTTCCAGCTGTTTTATTCACTTGAAGTTCACAAAATTCACAAATATGTCATGTTGTTTTCCAAGGATTAGAGTACTTGTTTCTCAGTGCTCAATTCGGAACTGATATGTTTGTACTGTGAAAACGATAAGAAATGGAGAATATATATGTGCTTTTGCTAAAGAGCTGGGCAGAAATTTTATTGGTGCAAATATCTATGTAGGTATAGATGCAAGAATGGCATTTCCTTACAGGTGTAATAGTGACTTACAGTTGCTATGATTTCAAACTTAGGAAGTGTAATTTGGACCTAGTTTCATATTTTGGGGCAGTAAAGATCTGAATGATGAGAGGACTTTATTCTGAGATATCACTATGTGCGTGCAGTCAATCCTTAGTGTCAGCAGCATGTTCTGTGCTCTCGGCCAGTGCCTCTGCCCTGGCAGGGACTGGTTCAGCTGTGCTGCATGTGCCCTGCGAGGAGCTGGCCCTTCTCTCAGAAGGACCGTTGATGCCTTGTTGGCGTGGACATAGTTGAGAGCAGTGCCACAAGCACTAGGCAGTGAAACACAATTACCTTGTGGAAAATTATTGAACAGATTCTTACTGCAAAATAGAAATGGTAACGGTGGGAAAAGGCCTAAGCAAAGACTGATAGATTTTAAAAAATGTAATAATGCAAAACTACATCCTGTGGAAGAACAAGTTAGTATATGTGTTAGTCAAGAAATATATAGATACACTTTGGAAAAAGGAATCAAGGTTTGTTTCTAGATAGCTTTAGCATACGAGGATAAAACTAGATTTATAGCAATCCTGGCCTGTGTATGTTTCTATTTTTTGATGTTCGTGTATGGCTTTCAGTAAAATGTTGCTTGCATAAAAATAGCAAAAATATCGAAAACCATACTTAGTACTGCTCTTTAAAGTTCAATTTCCTTGTGACTTATTCCTGGTGATTTATCCATAGAATTAAACCATAAACATATGTTTACCAAGCCTGAATCCTGTCAGCAACGTATTAAATGCAAACCTATATTTAAAGATGTAGGTCCTTCCATGAAGTCAGTTGAACTAGCCAGTATTTTCTATTGGAGACTTCAGCTACTGTCCTTGCTATTAGAGTGGTAGTAAGGACACTTCGGGAGGGCACTAGGATTTTACATCAGATCTGGCTTTAGTTAAAGGAGAGGAGTTGAGCTGTGTTTGAGGAGGGCAAAGCCATGCAGTGATTTCCTTGGAACAGTCTTGTTTAAAATTTGCTGTGAAGGTGAGAATTTTCTGAACAAAGGCTTCAGGAATGTCACTTCTGTTAATACAGGATAGTGCTTATTCTACATTTAGCAGGGCCGACAAGAGATAGAGTATTAATTTAGAGATGCCTGGAAAAAAAAAATCCAAATCCACCTTATGCTGTTTCTGTTATGTTTGTATTTTCCAGTCAGTTTGTTCATTTGTTTCAAGATGAAAATGTTCTTTTTCTTAATTGCTGTGTATATTGCAAGATCTTTCTAGGACAGTAGTGCAAGTAGAATGAATTAGGTGTAAGTTCTCAAATTTGTGTTGATGGCAAGGCTACATAATTTAGAGAAAAATGAGTATTCATGATCTTTTAAGGAAAAGATTGAAAACAGAGCTGCCTCCAAGCCCAGGTAGCAGGAGTGGGTAGAAACAGGTGATTTTGTGTAGCTTTGTATTACATGGCAATAGCTTATGATAATGTAGAGTATGAAAGTATGTATTTTGCCTTTTAAAATAGATATAAAATCAATTTATTATTTCCATTTGAGAGAGGTATTTTCCCTTAAAGTATACATTAATTCAAGTGCCTTTTTAGCTTTACTTCTGGGCTTGCCCTTGTCTCTTTAGATTTAGGGGTGGGAAAGGGACTTTTTTTTTTGTAACTTCAACTGTGCAGTTTGTAAAAGTTAAAATACTGCATTATGCATATTTATTTCAAAGTATTTTTTACTGCACATTAATACAATTATCTTTTATTTCTGCTCAGATAGTCTCAAATAGTTATATTTAAAAGGCTAAGTTTGTTTTATGTTTGAAAGAAAATGAGAAGTAAAACATTGTTTGCTTTGAAGAAATCTGTTCTTATCTAATCCCAGATTCCTTATATATTTACTTTGCCCACCGTTCACTTTAATACTGTTTTTTTTCTGTTGTTAGCAATATGTATCAAACAGGTTTAATACTATGTATAGTATCCACTGATAATAAATTATGGGATTAGAGGTGTGACAGACTTTAGAGGAGGTAAGAAGTTGTTATTATTGGAATTAGCCACAGTTTACGTTTTAAGTGCACATGATTTATTCAGCAAGTCTGCACTAATAAAAGATTATTTTGATAGTCTAAAACCTTACATGAAAGCTTTACTTTTTTTATTTAAAACAACTGAAAAATCTTACACCTGAGCAATTGCAGCTTTCGTCATATTTACTTAATTCAAAAAAGCAGTAAGACAGATTTTTCTCTATATTCACATCTATTCATCTACCAAAGATATGTTAAACTCGAACCTGTTCCTGCTGTGGATTTTGTTGTCGATCCACCTAAACAATCCTATGAGACTTTGCAATCATGTCTTCTAGAATTGTCCTTTATGGTTGAATTTCACAAGTTTAGTTTATCAGAGATAAAAAATGCAAAATTTGAAGTATTAGTTTAACTTCAGAAAGAGAATATAAATAAAGCAAAAGATATTTTCTTCCTATTAGAACACTGATAGCTTTATTTATATAGCATCTGTATTGGTAGTTTTATGAAACTCATGAATGTATTTTGAATAATCAGAGATGCAAATTTCAAATAGTTCCTTTTTTTAAAAAGCATTCCACAACTTTAATATTAGTTCAGATATTATGGTACTGTTTAAATAAAAAAAAAAAATAGAAGTGTGTAGTTGAGTGAGTGAAGTACTAGGTAATTAGTGCTGTTTTTGATAAACCTGTAGTTGATAAATTGTATTAATTAAATTATAGGAGAAGTTTCACATTAGCTTAATAAATCAAAACCCAACCCCCTTAATTATAGTTTAAAATGATTGTAATCTAATCTGGCGTAGCATACTATATTAAATTGATCATTGCCTTTTCTGCTATGCGATATTACACTCTTCATCTTTCTCATTCATTTTGCATGCATCTGCTCACTTCTGTACAGCCACTGTAGAGGCAATTGAGGCTGAAAAAGGTATGATCAGAGTCTTTGCCATTGGCAGAGATCTGTGGTGTCTGGGAGGGAATTCAAAAGTACTGTGTGGGTTTGTTTTACTTTCAACTTGCACAAGCAGAGATGAATCAACTGTATTGATTCATCCCTTTTACATGTAACATTCATTTGTAGCTTTAGGAAGATGATTATCTGTATTAATATTTTAAGAAGATTTTTTTCTGTGTTTTTTTTTCTTTTTTTTAATACAAAATATGCATAGGTTTCTGTTTTTATTTGTATAATAGCATGTTGTGATATGTGGTGTTGTCTTGAAGTCCTTTAAAATAGTAGTGTTTAATATTTTTATGCATTCAACTGCAGGGTTTTTTTTTTCTTCCTTTTTTGAGGGGGGGAATACAGGGAAGGAGGGTTGTTTATGCATGCCTCTTACAAAATTTGTTCTTAATGGCTTCAAGCATCATTTTTTAAAAATTTTCCATAACACATCTGATAGTGCAAGATGTATAAGTAAGTTTGCTTTTCCTGTAGATTTTTAACATAACTTGATGACCAAATTTGCTTCTAGTATATATATGCCAATCTGCCAGTAAGGCATATTAAATTCTATGGAATATCAGTGCTGCTGTGCTAAAAAATGTTGCTGTATATACAGCCTTTGTTAGTGGTGCTGGCTAGAATGCCGTCTAATTATTTGATATTCAAACTATTCGACTTCAGATTGTCATTGACATTTTTTCATAGATACTTTCACTTCACTTAATACTGAGCAGTAGGAAATTAATGACAAAGAGCATAGCAACTGAGAGAGAACTACCTCAGTGTGTTCCCAGATTTGGTTGCAAAGCACCATTTAATGACTGTATGTTTGCTTTTTTAATTAAGGAAGTCAGATCTTCAAACATTTAACACCAGGCCATATTCTGTTCTCACACACATGTGCAAGAAGTTCTGTTGTTGTGTTTGCAAAGTTGTCTTAAATCTGCAAACAGTAATTTTGTCCCAGAAACTTCAATCTGACCATGTGGTCAACCATTTTCAGGTCTAAATTCAACTGCAGACCTCATGCATTCAAATAAATAGTAGCAAAGCAATCATTTAAATGCATAGGTATTTTCCACGATGCCCTTTCCAAGTGCAGCGCTAACCCTGGTGCCTGTGCTGGTCTCCATTTCAGCCATGCACACGGTCAGCAGAGCACGTGACCCATATCCCGCAGTTTTGCCTTCATGGAAACTGCAGGATGAGGCCGTGTGTGCGGGATGTAGCTCTGTTCCTACCTCTGTGACTCTTTGCTGCTTTGCCTCCACCACACTTGCTGTGCTGCATAGGTCTTGCTGCCGCTGCCCCGAGGCCACGGGGATGTTACGTTCAGCCCCACATTCTCGGCAGCGGGAGCGATTGGTGTCTGGCCGGCCACGGCAGGGCCGTGCAGAGCAATCAAGGGGTCGAAGCGCCTTGATTCCTACTTGCAGAATATTTGCCATACTCTGTCCTTTTTGTCCTTAGTTGAAATCCTGATTGCCACTGAACGATTCAGGAAAGCAGTTTAGATGAGCTTTTACTAATACAAATACAGAACCATAAGTTTCTTTGGCTGATTTCTTACCTATTTTTAAAAATCATTGATTAGAAAAAGTATATGCTTTCATTTTGTTTTCCATTACTGACATTTCAAATTTGCATTTTGTTAAGCAATACGAGGATTCTCTCCGCAACATAAAATCTGCAGTTTTGAAGAGGCAAAAGGTTTGGATAGGATCAATGAGCGAATGCCACCGAGGAAAGATGCTCTTCAACAAGATGGTATTAATACTATTAACACAACAAATGCCAATGGAAACAATGGAACTGGCAACAACAATGCACAGTGACCACATCACCTTCTGGTTTACTCACTTATGTCTTGCCTGAGAATTCCTCCATTACTGCTTTTGGATGTGACAACAGATGGAACAGCCAGGGGGATCAGAGTGACAACTTAAAAGTGAGGTGGAAACCCATCGAGCTTGACCCCGCTGAAGAGCAACCATCCTGCTTTTGAGACAACAGCCCCCCTCTCTGTGTGACCGGACGTGCTGGGAGCGCCCTTCGTGCATCTACAGAAAATCCACCACTGGCTGCTCAATCTTGACATCCGGGGAAGTGATTGGGCTGTTGTCACTAAAGCACATTTAGACTTAGCATCTTATGCTTATCGTTGTCAACACTTTAAGTTTACAAATGGGATTTTTTAGTAGCGCTAGTTTGTTTGTTTGTTTGTTTTTTAATCAGACTTTCAAATACAACCCTAAGAGCTAACTATTTATTAATGGACATCGGTTTCATGAAATGTCTTTAAAACGATAGATTAGAATGGTCTTAAAATATCTGAGGCTGCGAAACTGCATTTGAAATAGACAGGAAAAAAATGCCAAAAAAAATCTCAGTTGGTCCTTCTGTAAAATGCTGACCTCAGGTTTACTCCTTAGATGTTGCTAATATTGTATTCACTGTATTTTTTAGTTATGGCTTATCGGAAGATTTCTATGTAGGAATGTTTATTACTTGAACACAGATTTTAAAAAAAATATTTAATTGAGAAACTTTTTGCCCAGCTTTTTCAAGACTCCTCCCAACCTTGAATTTAAAAAAAAAAAAGAATATTATATATACTAATTTTAAAAGTAAGAAAAATATGGAAATGTTAATTTTAAGGTACTTTTAATTGAACTTTGTACATTATGTCTAAGTAAATTTTGATTCATATCAAGTCTGTAAAGCTTGGCATTGTATTTTGTGTCTGCATGTTTTCATTTTGCAAATATTTAATATATAGACCTATGATGTACATCTATAGGTTATGTAGATGTTATGGGTACTTTTAGTTTATTGTGAGTATTACAATTGCATAAATAGCTAATAATCACTGGCCTGAGTAGCTGCAAGCTTTTTATTATTTTTAAATCTGCAAAGGAAACTGAAACTGTATTGGACATACTTTCTGTTTAGGCAAAGCAGCGCGTAAGCAATTGCTCTGTTCAACTGCTAAGGCATTAGTGAAAGTGTAAACTTGAGACTGCATGTATTTTGGTATCTACAGGACTGCTTGGTTAAAATAAAAATTGAAGCCCTGTGCTGATTTGTTCAAATAATGGACTGTACTGATTGCCACTGTACTTGGTTAAATATTTTGGCATTTGCTACGTGTCCTTCTCATCCCCTGGAACACAACTTGAAACTTAAGTTCACTAGAGTTCATCTCCCTTTTTTGTTTGCTATAAAGTACGACCTGTACATGCCCCTGTCTAAGTTGGAAATTTTATGCATGTTCTGAACTATTCGAGTATTTTATAAACAGTAGCACACAATAAATTTTGTGCATGGGCTGCGGCTCCTATCATTGTGTATTGGTTTTATTTGGAATGCTTAGGTCTAATGTGACCTAGAAAACTAGTTAAAAATTCAAATTTGAGCTAACAAAAATGCTGAAAGTTAGTAAAGAATTAACATGTAATGTACATGACAGCCAGTTAGGTATGCTGTAAGTCTTCTGGTTGTTTTTGCTTTTTAGTTCTTTCTCATTAATGAAGTTAAATTTCATTATTAGCAATTAAAAATTTTCAGAAATCAAATTCTCAGCATTTTCTGCTAAACTGGAGAAGCCTGGAAGGGCAGCGTCAGCTGGTTCTGCAGAAAGGCTGTTCTGTGAAGCTCTGTTCTGTTACTGGTTTACAGCGAGCATTGATGAGATCAGAGGAATGTGTTTAGGTTGCTTTTAGGGTGAGAGGATACTGTTTGAAGTTTGTGCAGATTATTTAGTCTTTTTGGTATTGTCTCTTAAAAGATAAATAGGAGAAGCTGCTGAACAGGATGAGAATGAGGTTAAAGTAAGATGGTAATTGTAAGAAAATGATACACTATTGCTATTTGAGTTTTAATATTTGGTTTTACTTTATTGTAGACGCTTTTTAATTGGAAACAATATTCTTAAAGTCTGAGTGCAGAAGACCAGTTTATACAATGGTAAGTTTTTCTTTTCCTTTTTATAAAGCGTAATCATATTAGTGAGCCATACGGTCTTTGTATGGCGCTATGTTAGAGCAGAACAGTCTAAGTGCAATGAGAGATTCACATGATGATGTTGGTACCTTTCTCCTTGACAGTGCTAATGGAAGATTTCCCAGCTCTCTTAAAACAGTGTTTTTCATGGTTTGATATGTAGTTTTGATTATTGTGACTGGCTGGAACTGTGTCTGTGGAGAGGACACAAAGACCTCGTGGTGTGCGGGCAGACGCGGTTACACGTTGGTCTGTGAGCTCCGCTGCAGCAGTGCTGCCTTCGGGCTCCCACAGGACCTCCCATCTTTGCCCATTTTGCCAGGTGTGAAGGGAGATGCCTAGTACAGGAAGGTATCTTGAGCAGGTGGTGTCAGCCCGTTTAGTCTTCTCATGCTGCCTCTCTGCTGCTCTTTCAGCAGGAGGTCAGTCAGGTAACAGAGTTATGTCTGTGCCTTTCTCTGGGTGAAAAGTAGATATTCATTTTTTGCTACTGTTTCTGAAAGGTGGAGTCTGGAGCTGTCTCTAATTCTTGCATGGTTGAAGAGCAAAGATGATGATACCCTCCCTCCCAGCAAACGGTAAGTGCTGGGCTGTTTGCTTTATGCTTTCAGTGTTACAGGGAAGCAAGAAAAGCTCTTCTGTGCCACACGCTGTTCTCGGTTAGAGAACAACTCACCGCCCCACGAGATGTGGTCGGTTCCTGGTTTGAGTGGAGCAGTGAAGGCTTTCCTGCCTCGCAGGGGGCTCACTGGACCCTGTGTGGGTCCTGGGGGATGTGCCCCTTCCTCCCCGGGCCTGCTGGGTTCAAACATATGCAGCTGCTCATCTGTCCGGAGAGGTTGGTCCCAAGGAAGGAGCTGGGTCTTCCCTCAGCTAAGCCGGGCTTGGTGCTGCTGAGGAAACCTGCTGCCACCTGCCGAGCCAAGCGGCGGCAGCAGCCCAGTTACACTTGAGTGTAAGCAAAACTGAACATCTCACCGCAAGATAGATGAATGGCATTAGGAAATACAGCCCGAGCTGTCCATTTTTCATAGTGCTAGGATGCGTGAGCCAGACTTCAGCACTCTGCTTTGAATGACAGATAAATGGGTGGGAATATTTTTATTCACACACAGAAAGATGTAGATACACTACTATACTTATTAAATACTAAAGTACTTTTTTAACTTGCGAAGAAGTTTGCTCAAGATTGAAGAAAAAAAATTAAAACAATCTTGGTTAAGTTTGGAAATGTATTGACACAGTGACTACTTTTATTCCATCTCAGTGATGATCCAAGTCGCAGAGTGGAATGCGTTCTTGTCTACTACAATGTACTTCTCTTCTGTCCCTATTTAGACTATTAATGTGACTAAGCACATTTAAATTGAAAGATGTTTCTAAGTTTTACATCAGAAAAAGTTCTGTTTTTATGGCAGAACATTAATATACTTTTTTGTATAGTAAATTTGACATTATTTTATTTTGTAGAAACTTTTATTATATTCTTTGTCTTGCAGTTGTGAAAGGCTTTACTAGAATTATTACCTTACTCTTACTAGAATTATTGCTTTACTAGAATTAACTCTTAAGCATTCCAACTGCTTTCACTTGAGGGTTAAAGAAGATAGAGTTTTAGTGTTTTTGTAAGGATATCATGTAATACTACCTTTATATGATAAATATTTTGCTAGAAATGTTAGGACACACATTGCAAGCTGCTGGACTTCAAGCTCCCGATAAATGTATAGCTGGAAGTCAGATGCAGTTTGGCTTTCTAAAAAACAACTCAAAGCTGTTCTTTGTATTAAAGAGGGGCGTTAGAGAATGGGGCTGTGTTTTTGTAAAATACTTTACATCAAAGTCTCAATCTTTTATGTCAGCTCAGCAGGAAATTTTAGCTATTTCAGTAAATCTGCTGAATAATTATTAGAGATTCTTCTGAGAGTTAGTTTAATAATGCAGGAGTTCAGCAGAGAGGAGGGTGTTGTTTGGGTTAAAAGCACTAAGGTATAGGACTAGTAGACAAGATATATCTTTTATTGTACAATAAAGAATATTATGTGCTGTAAATTAAGGCAAATATAAGTGCAAAAAGCTTTTCTGAATCATCAAGAAGGCATTTTTGATTACACAGAGTTTAAAATTATTCTTTTACACATATGGATAGTCAGTGGCTGCATAAAACATGTTACATGTCCTTCAGTTTCTTTTAAAAAAGAAAACAAAAAAAAAAACATAAAATCTTCTATTGACGAACAATTGCCAGCAGCAAACGTCGGTAATCACCACTTGTATCACTTGATATCATTGTGGCCAAAGTCTTCTGATACATTTGTGTGAACATTTGCTTAATTTGCACAAGGTCAATCTGTGTGAAGAAATATTACAAAAAAAAAAAAAAAAAAAAAAAAAAAAAAAAAAGGGCACAAAGCTTGAGCATATACCGATTTTAGCTCCCAGTCACCCTGCCTCTCCTCTCTCAAATGTTACTTTCTTCGTGGACTAAAAACCATGTCAGAGGCCAAATTAGTTTATTACAAATTAGTTTATTACAGAGGCCAACAGTTTATTACAGGTCTTACAAGCTGTTTTTTCCCCTCTCAAGAGAGAGGAGCAGCTCAAAGCAAATGGTCTGGCACTTGGTACTTTGTTTGTTTGGACCTTGGTACCCCAGTTTGGGTAGCTGGACCTTTCAAACTCAGATGTTCTTCTGCTTAACTGCAGAAGCCACCACAAATGGGAAGGGAAGTGATCAGAGATTAAATTACTAGCCATAAATAATTATTACATGAAATCTTTTAAAAAAATCATTCATCAGTTTTGAACAGAATAAAAGCTTAAATGTAAGTATTTATTTAGATGGCTTTCAGCTACATGGGAAATCTACATCAAAAGTCTTTGCATTTTGGAGAGGAGAGTTTCTTACCTCACTGCGAGTGACTACGATTCTGATAAGTGTAGAATCATCCGTGCCAGCTCCTTTCATGGAGTAATAAAGTCTTTCTGCAAAAAAGGCTGGACGATTTAAAGCACATTGCACTGCAATAAAATTAATTTTTAAGATTAGTTTCCATACTGCATGCTGTGTGGTGATATTTGAGGAGATCAATTCAGGACTTTTACTGTGGACAGCTAGAGCTAGGTATTGGTAAAGACCCTGTTGTGATGGATAGCAGGGATTGTTTATAGAGTTCAGTTGGGTTTCTAGCTCACTATTCCTAGAAAAGTTAGCATCACCAGCTAACTTTTCTGGAAGAGCTTCTTGGAGTTTGCTGAAATGCTGAAATCGTAATTGCCAAATATGAATTTAAATAGTTCTTCTCCTTGGATAACTGGAGAGTTATCTGGATAATGATAGAAGGTTTTTATTTATGCTCCAGTGCTACAGTTTCATAAACACAAGCACAGGTTATAAAGTTGATGAATAAATCTTGTTTCATATAGATTTTTTCACACTCAAACACAAGCCTCTGTTCTCTTACAAGACTTTCAGAGGTTATTCCAACAGAACTATTTTATAGAATATAATCTAGAAAAATTTGTTTAATTCAGTAGTTTCCTATCACTTGTAAATAGTGTCATTCTCGTAAGTGTTGGTAGACTGATTTCCAAAGACTACTGATCCCTTGTTTGCACTGTCAGTAAATTATGATACATTTAAAATGTTTTACTGTTATATGCCAGCAAAATGGATGAAACAAATACTCATTTTCTCCAATTAAGTGCAAAGTGAATAATCTGAATAATCAAAGTTACTTTTCTATGAGCAGATTCTGAGATTATATGAATACCTAAGGAGTAAGAGGAAGGAAAAACTTATCACTTACAAATAGCCTTCAAACCACGCTCCACATTTCCAGAAAATTCTCGGTCAATGCTGCTTAATAAATCCCGATTAGCAATCTAAAAACAAGTAAAATTAATATATGGCTAGTGAAATGCAATAACGAATGGAACTTTAATTCAAAATAGATCAGGCAAATTCATTTGTAATCAGTGCAGAACTCCTACCTTTGAGTATGCTTCAACTGTTGCTTTCAATTGAGGAAAACTTCTGCTTGCCAGCACCATATTAAAGCAAGATTCATCAGTCCCAAGCTTTCCTTCTCCTGCTTGGTACAGACGCTGAGCATCTTCCTGAGCTTTCTGATAATCCACAGTTTGATTCTCATCCCGATTACCCTGAAGCAAAGACATCAGAGGTGGAATGAAACTACCCAGGGCAGGCTATCCTTTACGTGCTTGAGGTCTACCCTCCACACAGTTAGCTTCAAAAAAATTAAGCAACTTGAATTAGAGAGAACAATATCATTTTGAAATACTTCAAATTGTTTTAAATCTACTCTTTGGTTCCATATTTCTTACAAACAGAAAATGGGAAAATGCCTTGGAGCTCTCTATCTACAGGGCATGCTTTAAACTAGGTATATTGATCAGGATAGTTTCACCTCTACATATTTCACCTCTATATATTTTTTTTTAGTATCTAGTACATATTTTCTAATTCTAGTCTTTTTTTCAAGAACTGTAATAAATTCTCTTATTCTCTTAATAATTATAAACTTTCTCTTGATTTGTTTCTAGGCTTCAAGTTGCAAGAAATCTTCCCAAATGAACTAACGAATTATCTTACTGAATATGCATATCTCAGCTAGCTCAGGTCTTCTGTTATGAATTTGCCCATTTCAAGTAAGAATGTCTGTGGAAAGCACTTACTGTAGTTGTAATGTGGCAGCAGAGCTCATATGACAGTTTATGTGCTTTGAGGTTTGTCTTTTTGCTAATTAATGCATGGATAGATACTGCTAAATATATTGGTCAAGTAGGCTTAATACATATTCTCAAGTACTGTGGTATCTGTAGTAGTTAACATATTATTTAAATTGATGTGTTTGTCAGTTACTGTAAGTACTGCATTTATCAAAATAAAAATTAGTAGCATGACCTTCTCAAGTTTTGCTTTCTTGTGGATTTTGACTTTTTAATCCAAATACCTAGTGAACTCTCACTTAAGGTAGAGGCAAACAAGACAGAGAGGTGTCATAGAAATTCCAGCAGTGAATGGACAGGTTGGTTAGAGAAATATGGGAAGATGTATTTGCTGCATATATCTTTCTAAATGCTGCTGTTCCTTATCTTTACCCAAAAGAATACCAGTAAACTATACAGTATAATCAGGCTCCACAGTGCACTGGACTCCAATAGTAGCACACACCTAATTCTAGTGATCTGAAAAGGGAGGCTCTCATGTGGCATGGCAGGCAGTTTTGGCCTGCCATGCCATTTCTACATACTCTAAAGCTGATCCTATCAGATACACCCAAATGATTAAAAAATATACATATATTAAAAAGTCACACACACAAAATATATACATCAACATGTGAGAGCTTTTCTTCTAGTACCATTTGATTGCGTTTGCATAACAAAGAATTTCAAAAATACATTCTCTGAGGTGAATACAGACATTTTAACTAGGTTACTCAGTTCACTGCAGATTTCTAGATGAGAACTATCTGTTCCCTCAAGAGGGACTAAAGGGTCCGATCTGGTCAGGAGGGAAGAAATTAATGGGCCAGTGCTAACTGTTTACAGACCCCAACTCTGGCTAAGTATGCACAGGCAATTCATTTGTGGAGCAATTATGAATATATGCGAAGTCAGACTGTTCACCATTACTGTACCAGAACAAACAAACAAAAATACATAGAGATGATAGATAATATATATTATCTATATCTTTATATACATAATTTTATATATATATACACACACACACACACACACACACACACACAGAGCGAGAGAGAGACAATATCAAGCTCACTTGGCACATGGATATCAATAATCGTTCAAAGTGTCCTGAGGTGTCAGCTCTGATGTCTTGCTCAAGGTCTCTTCCAAATTCTGATTTATAGCAGTTCACTATTTCTCGAATTTCCTGGTTTGTTCTTGTGCAAAGGATCTCGATCAGCACCCTCTCCTGAGTGCCAGCTCCCTGCAGACAGAGGAAGAGAAGGCAAGCTGCAGAGCACTACCTACCCGGGTATGTTGAACGGTGAAATAAAGCAGGCATTTTTTGTTTTAAAGCCTAGTACAATCTACAGCATAGGACCAGCACCCTTCCAGTGTGAATGCATTGTTTTCTGTATATTTAAAATGGAATTAAGATTTCTGAAACATTCAGTTCTGCATCAGTTTAAAAAAGACCCACATAATATGCATCCACAATGATGGTATTAGCCAAATTTAACTGAAAGATGGTATAGGAAGGAGATAAATTCTTTGACAGGCATATTCTGGGAGTGTGCTGGAGCAAAGTAAAGCATTATGGTAGTACTTAAGGCAGATAAAAACTTAAAGCAAATACCCCCTTAAATCCTGCTTTACTCAGTTTACAAATGCATTCCTGATTCAAAATATGGCTGCTTCCTCAACATGGAACACCAGCAGGAGCTTTTTAATGATGTTTCACTGTCCCCCAAATAGAAATTAACTGGTTTTTGTTTCACATCATGTTGGCATGGTCACCTCTATTCAAGCACAGATTAGATAGCAATGGATCTATGCGGGACTTTTAGGCAGTGTCATAAATGAAAGAAGAAGAAAAAAAAAAAGAATGGCTCTTGCCATTCATCATCTGACCAGAAGCATCCTGGAATATTCTAGAAATATTTTCAAAACCAGTGGCTTGTGGAGAGGTCAATACCTTCAATTTATATACATTTAACTGCTCCTGGACTCCTACTAAGGTCTAGAGAAAAGTGTTGCCAGGAGAGCAGCAGAGAGCCAAGTTTTGTGCTCCAGCGTTTTGATCTCCTCCTGGAGCAGTGCTCCCCCCAGCCAGGCCTGCAGGAATTGGCTGAAACTGGAAGATACAGCAGTAAAGACATCTAAACTCCCCAGTATCCAAATTTGTTTGCCACCACATTTTTGACTAAGGATCACATACTTATTTTTCCTAGATGAGCATTTTAAGATGGTTCTAATCTATTTTGATCACAGTAAAACCGTACCTTCATTGCATGACGTAAACTCCAGGCATCATAATAGGTGCGAGGCATGAAGAGCGCTAGAATCAGTTCTTCGATGTTTCCACTTAACTCAGACTTCAGGTCTTTAATTAAATCCTGTCCAATCATAAACACAAGAAAGGAGTCACAATATGGGGGCAGCACATTGATCAGAAATTACTTGAAGGGGCAGTTGTAGCAGCAGCTGGATTATGCTTTCGTTTGCTGATTCAAAAAGCTAGTGACCATACCTTGCCATACATGGTCTTGAAAGCTGCCTTGATCTTTTGCCTCTGATCATTGGAGCGGTTCGCCACGACATCGATGATCGCCTGCTCGTCCGTTCCTTGCAAAACAGAAGGGCAATTTCACTTAAGAACTCAATAAACCCTCCAAGATTCTCCGGTTTGTAATTATACATTTTGGCATATTTATACAAATGCATGACTGCTGCCTTTTTTTCTTTTTTTTAACCAAATTATCTTAATAATGTATTCTGTCAAAGAACCAAAGTCATTTTGACTCAAAAGCTCAAATATGATTAAATAAAAACTGAGGAAAATAAAGAAAATGGAATTAACACACTAGATCAACAGAAATGTAGGTTTCTATTACGTACTTACCAAACCCCTTCATAGCTTTGCGTAGAATTTCTGCATCCCTTCCAGCATCAAAGTTTGGAGCAGCTTGAATTGTGCCCTGGGTACACTGAACTGCTGCTGCAGGCTGAGAATAAGGCAGGCATGTTTAGCTGTTCATTCTTCACAATGCAAGTTTGAATTAAAACTTCCCAGTTTCAGTTGGTGGAGTTGCTTAGTTCCCAATTCCTTTCTAACACAGAAGCAGGATGACATGCAGTTTTGCTGACCAATGTCTGAGGGCTTTTATCTGTGCTATAGATAAAGATGTACTGCAGGGTATCACAGATACTGTGTTACCATTTGGTTCACGTTGTATTCTGAGTGTGGCATTTGGACTTTCTCAATGCAGGTCTTTCTGCAGCTCACAGAAAATAATTTTCATCTAAATCTGCTTGAGAAATATTGACACAGAACAAACCAAATAGTTTTTCATTTCCCTAGCTGCAGTGTGCCAGACTTCACTGCTGCAAAGAGATATTTTTACACTAAAGAAAAGCTGGTCACACTGTAAGCCATTTGATAAAACTAGGACCAGTTGATACTCTTCCATGTCCACCAAACTTTGTGGGAAAATCTATGCTAAACTGCCTGTATGCAACTATGATTGCTTAAATTTAATTATGTTTTCAAATTGCAGATTAGAAAGGAGTAAATCTAAATCCTACTGAAAGCAGTAACAACAAATTACTTTTCTTTGAGCCATCTTTATCCTTTTTGCCGTTAACACAAAGCCCCAGCAAAACCAGTGAGAAGTACAATCCTCTATCACACAGGCCATGCCCATGTCCCTGCCTTATGTCCCTACCTTCCTCCACACAAGCAGCCGTGAATACGCTGCTCTGGCAATAGACATGCATCAAGGTGAGAAAACTACAGAAGCCACAGAAGTTTGATCGCAAAAGAGGATACAGCACATACCGGGCCAGGCATTGGTGATGGTGTTTGTCCTCCACCATATCCAACTGAAAAGAAACAAGATAAAAGGCATTAATTATGTTTCTTCTTATTGTGTAAATGCTATCTGATTGAAAAGGTAACCATTTATAGGCTTAAGAAGTGACAGCTGTGGCAATGCAAAAAAAAAAACAAACTTTCTGAGTAATGAAACCTATAAAGATCAGCAACTAAAGTTCTTGCCCTTCAGAAGGGTTGGAAGTACAAGTTGCAGAAGTATTCGGGTATTAACATCAGCAAAGCAATGATAAAAATGCTAAATTTGCTGATGCCATAGTAGCTGGTAGGATCTCTCCTCATTAATGTTGGTATCCTTGACATACCAAGTCTTGTCAAGTAAGGTCATAGGCCATGTACAGCACATGAACCTCACCAGCTGGAAGAGAGGGCCTATTCCATAACTGTCTATCTTGGAATATCCTGCTGCAACTTTGCATGCTTAAAATTTCTTATCTAGGACAGTGAAACAGGCCCCGTACCTGGGATTTGCGCTGGTCCGCCTCCAGCATAGCTTTGGGCCGGAGGCTGAGGAAAGCCACCAAAGCCAGGGCCAGCGGGAGGCACGCCAAAGCCAGGGCCTGCAGGAGCTGGGGGAACAGGAAAGGTTTTAGCACACTCTATGTTTCACCCGTAAGCTAGGCTTCTGATCAGAATTAGGCAAGAGATTAATGGCAACCTATCACTTTTTTTCTCTGTCTTTGCAGTGGCCAGCATCCCAAAGGCGCCAAGGTCCTGCTTTCAACGAACAAGTATTTCTAGTGCATGTCCATCTGCCTGTCTATATACTATCCCCGAGGTCACTACTGAACACATCTGTTTTTCTTCACTCCTTCTACCAGCCCCAGGGAGCGGCTACGCCAGAACTGCCCCCGAGGGACGCTACCTCCAGGGTAAGGTGGCATTCCTCCAGGCTGGGGCGCCGCGGGGTAGCCCCCCGGCGCGGGGTAGCCCCCCGGCGCGGGGTACCCTGCTGCCCCGGGGTAGCCGGCGCTCGGCGGGGCTGCGGGATACGCCCCGCCTCCTGCCGGAGGGTATCCTCCAGGAGCCGCCGGATAGGAGTACTGGCCGGCTGGCGGGTAGGCAGACTCTTGACCTGTTGGCTGAAAGAAAAACGGGGTGTTTGTATGTCTGTTAACAGGACAGGAGGAGAAAGCTGCTCACGCTACCACAACGTCTGTGCACATCATCGTGATCAGACTGAGCATGTGAAGCGGCAGCAGAACTCACAGGGCCCTCATGGGAGGGCTTCCCGACGCGTCCCCTGGCTGAAAGAGCCCTTGCACCCACTGGGGCTGCGGGGCTGCAGGGGGAGGCACCTCTGGAGGCTGCTGGCCCAAGCTCTTCCAGAGCAGAGCCAGCTTCAGGGTTAGATGAGGTTGCTCAGGGCCATGGCAAGTTTTGAACTTGAAATTTCCAAGGACAGTGATTCCACAGCCTCTCTGCTTCCAGAGTTCAACCACTCCAGTGTGGACAGAGTTTTCCTGAATGCCATTACAATTTCCCTTGCTGCAGCCCATGTTTTCTGCCTGCCGCTCTTTCACATGGCACCTCTGAGAAAAGTCTGATTCCAGGTCCTGGCCCATCTCAAATGTAAAGTCATCCTCAGGGATGTGGGAATGAAAAGCAAGAGCATAATCTACAGGGTATATAGCTCGTGTGAACTGACAGCCAGTATTTACACAAGCACAGTAAATATTCACAGTATATAAATATATTAGGAATGCAACACATTTAAGAACCATACTTACAGGATAACCAGGGAAAGCAGGATAGCCTGAAGGGGGATAACCTGGGTATGACATTCTGGAAAAGAAAGAGATTTTCACTGGAACACTACTACATACGAGTTTGTAGAGTTGTTTGCTTGCTAATTAATTACCTGCTATATCACTTGATTAATACATTTAGTATGTTCAGTAGTGCTCAGGAGTATTTGTAAGCTCCTAACCCCACAAAAACTTTTACTTCTTTAAACAAATCACAAGCAAGCTTGCAAGTAGCAAGCGGGATTCAGAAGGGAAGTATCATCAATTCTCTTACTACCTGCCATCCTTGCTTAGGGTCAGTTAATTATCCTAGGTATCATAAGAGGCTTGAACCTACACAAAGACTTCTGAAATGTGGGGTTATGGACCTTGAAGTGCTTGAGGCTGTGCAGTGCTTGAGGCAGTGCAGAAGTGGGGCCTTTTCCAAGTCTAACTCTTTCATTTCCGTTCTACCATAGGGCTCACGTGTTGCCCCCTTCCTTTGAGCACTCATCTTCTCCCACCCTGCATGCCTGCCTTCATGGGAATAGCTCCTAGAAGAGTAGCATCCTACCTATCCCCGTGTAAAAAGGTAATTTGCTAGAAATGTGGTTTTAATTATTAACTGCTTTTGTCTACATTTATGAAACAGATGCATGCACTGCTAAAGAGTGAATAACAATTAGAAAGATGAAATAATTTGGTTAAACCAAAAAGTAGAATAATGCTTACATTGTGCAGTTTGTAAGGAAGCTTACGACTCTGTCAGAATGGTTATCTGAGAAGCTTCACATCAGAATGAGATTACTGGGAGCTCAGAAACCAGCCAGTAAAGTGCAATTTGGGGGGTAAAAACAAACACACCAAAATCAGATCGGCTGTTACGAGAACATCCTCAGAACAGGCTTACTACCAGGACATAACTGCGTGCTCAAGCATGGGAGGGCCAGGGTGACTCACGAACCTTATTCCAGTTGCTTTGAACGTCGAGTTACTTTCAGGGTTTCACATCCCTCTGACTCCTACTAAATGCAAGAAATGACTCTGTAACCAACACAGAGCCTCCTGCAGAATTAAACTGCACCACACAGTGCTAAGTGTATTATTAAAAGGGTGCGTGAAGATCTGAATTTTAATCCAAAGTGGGATGTAAAAATAAGAAAACTACATGAATACCAGTTTATTAGCTAAATGCATTTAAAGCTATTGACATAATGGAAAATTACACAAAAGGCACGCAAGAAATGGAAGAAAAAGTTGAGGCAAAAGACAAATGCATACATTTTCAGCATGCATAAATCTCATCATTTAATTGACTCTTCTGCCAAAAACATCCTCCTGCATGGGAAGCATTCACATTTCTCATGTAAGGGTCACTGGAGAGGGAAAGTGGGTGGAACGCGTGCAGGGGTGGAGGGATCCCTGCACAGAAACCACGTTCACATCCGCTCTGCGGAGCCCGTGCTGGCAGCACTGGTGAAGAGCTGCTTGGGCTGGGAAGGGATGGTCACTTCTCTGTTTAAAGACTCTTTAAAGGTCACTGCGGCTGCTATTTCATCATCTCTTCCTGAACAAGAAGCGAGTTTAACCTCTTCATGAGTACTCTGCGCAGCTGGAATTATTTTTCTTTTATTTTCAAATATTAACACCCTTGTGCTTGAACAGAAATAACGAACCAGGAAGCATCAGGGTAAATCCAGTTTGTCAAATTCCAAAACACCCCCCCTCTGCCCCAGATTTTATCCGCCATACCCAGCATTATTCCATTTGTGTAGAAAACATCTGTTTCCTGATAGTAGGTACCATTTTTAATAGAGGGACTCATGAGAGGAGGAATTGGAAGAGGACAGGGCTCAACTATGCTTCCATTCATTTGGGCAGAGTTTCAAGGTCATCAGCGCAGCTAATGAACACTTACTGGTCAGCATTAACATGATTTTTCCTTCTGCCATTAAGATCCCCCCATCAGGGACTAGAAATTACTTACTTTATGTTCATATGACAACACATAAACCTTATCTGCACAAATCAAGGGAAATGGGATAAGTAAGAAAGGACACAATACAGCTAATGATTGTTCAGTGTTTGTAGGTATTCCCTGAACCTACCTAAACACAGATTTGGAAACAGTATTCTTATTGTGACGTACCATGAAGGCAACAGTTGTTTAGAGAAGTAAACATGCCAGAATTAATGTGGGGAACGCTGAAAATCAGAGTACATTAGTTCAAATAAACACTGAAACAAACTTTTATAGAAGTGCAACAGTGCGGGCTCACACTGATAAACTACAGCTGAAAATGTAATAGTTTCACAACTCTCGCCTCATGATCAACTTGAATCATCTCTTAAATGGTCTTTCTAAATGCATAAAGGAAGAACAACAGCAGGCGAGGTTATTTTTAAATCTAAGCTTTAATCATAAACACTGGTAATTGTTATTTATTTTCCCTATGAAGAAACACCTTAAACCAATACCTGTGGCAATATTTATTATTAACAGCTACTTGAACTGACTTTAAAATTTAGTTTTCAACAACACATTTCTTTTGCTATTTCTGTTACTTAATTCTGATTGCAAACTGTTTCCAGGCATTTCAATAAGCAACATTTCTGTTTGGTTTTGCTCTTTGCTCTTCCTGCTTAGAGAAAGTCGGATGTCAGAGTTGACGCAACACAATGCAACACAAATTAGCACAAGTTAAAAAAAAAAAAAAGGTTCAGCTTTTTAACATCATTTAATGCCCCTGAAGCGGTGATACTGAGCAGAGGACTGCACAGACTGCAGATGCGATGCGCAGGGCCGCATTTCCACTGCACTTACACGCTTTGCACAACCAGCAGCTGGTGACTGCAACTCAGCTGTTCCTGCACGTTTTGATTTGTACAATAAATAGGTCTCAGCAATGCTTTAAGCATATCAAAGCACACCGAAGCTTAGACTTACTAGTAAGATAATGTAAAATGCTTAAGATGAACATTTCCAACATTTCATTTTCAAAAAGCTATCAAAGCTATCCCATTTTTTTGATTCTTACTTAAGCATTTCTGAAGCAGCTCTCTGTATACACGTGTGCTCTTCAGGAGATGAACATTTAATATCGTGTGATTTGATCTATCAGCTATAAGCCAGCTGCTTCCACAGCACACAGCCTCGCTTATCTCTGTATCCAGAAGGAAAGCAGGGGCTCTGCCATTACCGCTTTTATAACCGAAGCGGGAGCACGTTTGCCCAGGAGAGTTCGTTCTGAGCGCACTCAGTTTTTCCACCCCGGTTTTCCTCAGCAGTGGCCGAGTCACGCGAAGCGCCTCAGCGCTGCGCACATCTGGGGCACTTGAAGACCTGCCCAGTGAGTCAGAACCCGGCCCGGCCCGGCCCGACCCGGCGCGGCGCGGCGCGGCGCGGCG
>JAWLRI010001043.1:2218239-2266071 GCA_034781795.1 Crypturellus tataupa
GCGGGGGGCTCGGCGCCGGTGCAGGGACCGCCGGAGCCGCCGCCGGAGCCGTCGTCGCCATTTTGCGAAGAGAGGGAGGAGAGGGGGCCGCGCCCGCAATCATTGGCTCAGCTGCACGCCTGTCACGCAGCGCTGGCGCCCATTGGGGAGAGCCGTGCCCAGCGAGCCCCGCCTCGCGCCCGCTAACCAACCTGGGGAAGCCGTGAGGAAATGGGCTCTCTCATTGGAGAACTCTCTGTCGGGAGCGGGGAGCTGCGCGATTGGTCCCCCAGCGCTCCCTCATTGGCCGGCGAGGCTCCGCGCTGCTGTCTGTCGGCGCCTAGAGGCCAGGCTATTGGCTGCGGCGCTCCTGTTCCCGCCCTCGCACGGTTATTAGGCGGAGGCGAGGCACGTGCCTGCCTCGGCGCTGCAGGGCTCCGACCTGGCGACGTCTGCTCCGTAGTGTCCGCCGGGCCCCGCGCGGCCTGCCGGCCCCGGCCGCGCCGCTTGTTCGGGCCCTGCGGGAGCGCACCCCGCTCTGCTGCGCGCGCCTGGCCCCTGCTGGCGCGCGTTACGGACCTGCATCGCCTCCGGCCGCAGGTGCCCCCGGGGTGTTCGTACCCAGTGCCTGGTGGGTGCGCTGTACGCGCTCGGCTGTGCTGTGTGCACTCGGTGGGGAGCAAGCAGGATGCGTTGGGAAGGCAGGGGTATAAGACAAAACTGTTTCCTTGGATGACCTGTAAGGATATGGGGATTCCTGTGGCACCTTATGTCCCCTCTGTTGGCCTGAAAGCCTCCTGCTTGTGGACCTTAACTCAAAAGTTGCAGCAGCCTAATAACATACTTGAGTCAGTCCTGTATCTTAATCCAAAATTTTTTTCTTACAGGAGATATTTTGAAAGATCCTTGCGGGATGATGTTTTTTTTTTTTTTTTTTTTTTTTTTTTTGGTGGTTTTTGTTAGTTGTCCTTTCCCCAAGTATACTATACATATGTTAAAATCACTCATTCATCTGGAAGTCTTACCTCCTGATAGCGTGTTTAGACCAGTAAAGCTATGTCAGGAAAAAATATGTAAGTTCTTTGTAGCCGCTTTATCAGGTGACTGCTTGAATAACAGAATATTTCAAGATAGTTTTTCCCAGATAAAACAGGGAAAAGTACTGTTCTGGTTACATGAAGTGCATTTTTTTACTCTTATGCAGCTCCCCTCTGGGCTCCTGAGATGCAGTTTCCTGGATATGAGTTAACAGTTATAACACTGGAAAGTATTTGGTCAGGACTGCAGCCTTTTGGAGCTCCTGAGGGGGATTTTCAGCAGGTGAGAAGCCGTTCCTGTGGTTGCTGAAGGCTGCATAAGCAGGCAGACGGAGCAGCTCAGCGGGGTGAGAGTGTTCTGCCCCTGTGCCAGCACTTTGCTGCTCTTACATAAGCAGGGTGCCCCATCAAAGCTGCAAAGGAGAGTTTATGCCCTGGTGTTGGGAACACACACAGTTTGGCTTTTTGTAAGAGCACTTGCTGGTCTGCATGACAGTAAAGGCCGGGGCTCCTGTTCTTAGGCTTTCACCTCACAACCTTCACTTCTTATGGGTGTGCCTGTGTGCTAAGGTTGCACATAGGACTTAAAATGCTCCTGGAGCTTTGATGTGTCACGGGGAAGTCTACTGTGTGAGGTGTGTATTACAGAGCAGCTATTTCAGCCTGCCTTTATTTGCATCAGCCTGGCCTTTATGCTTAATGTGGCACAGCTGCTGACTCAGGTGAAGCAAACAGGACTCTCTAAGACCTGACCATTATACCCTTGTGCTCCAGCCTTTGAAATTGGTCGGCTTGTTTGGGAGCAGTGCTTGTGCTTTGAAGCTAGTGCCCGGGATAGCCTGCCTTAGTACGCGGGTGTCAAGCTGCTAACTGTGTGCCAGGGTAGGTGTGCAGTGAGCAAGGGTGGACAGCTTGGACATCAGAAGTCAAAGATCAGCAACCCGGTCACACAAAGCCCTGTTTGTACAAAGAATGATTAAGTCTTTTTGCCTAATGGTGGGAAAATCAGCTCTGCTGCTGTTAGGAGCTAGGGTGTCTGAGCTACAAAACTGTTTTTACATGTGTGACTGGAGGAAAATGTAGACTTTCTTAACTAATTTCCATCAATAAACCTTTTTTTTAGTTTATTATTTTTGTATTTTAGATGGACACTTAGTGACATGTCACTGCTGCTTGTTATTGAAAACTTAAATGTCCATCTCTAAAGTGATAAGGATGTTTAGATATTGCAGTAAAATCTATTTGCTCAAAAGAGGGCTGAAAAATTTTCCCATTAGCACAAATCAGTGTGGTACGAGAGGTAAAATTTACAGTTTTTGCTGCATGATTTCCCTACCTCTTGTTTTGACAGTGAATATGATGACCTTTTAACTCTGTCTTTGTGTTTTCTTTTGTGTGATTGCGTTGTTATTGCAGATGCTGTCACATCAGCTGCATTTTCCCAAGTAATGTATAATCCGATCAGGAGCTATCCCCTCATCTTGCTTATGTTACTGGAGGCAGCATCATCTGTAGCACAAAGCAAAACTCTTCCTGTAGTACGTGCAAAGTAAAATATTTACAAATTTTATTAGTTGTTTCAGGAAGCAGTTTTATCTGGTTAGATTTACGGGATTAGGTCTAGTGGCTTTTATTCCATTAGTATAACAATTTTCTACTGTGCACTCTTAAATTAGTCTGTCAGTTATTTCTGCCAAGAAAAGATCGGTTACTGACCTTTCTGTATGTAATATATAATCCTGCTTATTTAGAAGCAAATGAATGCCAGTTCTCACTTTCTGAATAGCTTTGGATTCCTTCCTTGACCGTCTCTGTCTCAAACCATCCTTGTGCTCAGGTCCCTCCTTGCTTTCTTTCCTATCAATTTGAGACCACTTCTGTAATCTCTTGGTTAAGTGTTGGTTAAAGTGCTTTCCAGGGGCCATTTCAGGGGACCACCTTCAGTGCGGGGCTTTCTGTGGTGTAGTGGCAGGCGGTGGCTTCTGTTGTTTTCTCTTAAAACTATAATGTTTCCCTATTTAATCAGAATGGAATGTGTTAAATATTCATGCACTTCCGGTGCATTTGGGATTGCGGGTAGAAGAAGGACAGTTTTTGGCAGCAATGTCGTTCTGAGCATAATGAGATATTATAATTTTCATTAGCATAATTCCCAGAAAGTGATTTATCTCCATGCTAGCAAGAAGAATCAAGCACTTTTACATAAAGTATATGGGGCTCCTTGCATTATGAGGGAAATGGTACTGATGTCTGGGACTTAAAGAAGTCATGCTAGGCAGAAAATCCAAATACTACCCAAATAAATGAGGCCCCCTTGTTAATTGCCTGCCATATGGGCATAGACATACACCTTCTCTAAAGCGAACCTGGTGATGGAAGTACCACGATGAAGGTGCTCAGAACTTGCACTCTGAGGATTGCCACGTGCTTGTTTGTCACTGTGTAAAAATACAGAAGTTCCAGCTAAAATAAAGGCAGCTTCACAAAAGTAAGAAGCACAGAAAAGCGGCAGACTGGTGTGCTCAAGCAGTCGTACTCAGGTACTTTCATAGCCTGAGCTTTATCCTCACTGAAGAGGAAGAACAGAGGTACAAACTGAGCCAACAGCGGTTGTTGTGTGGGGACGCGGCGCCGGGCGGGTGCCCGCGAGGTGGCAGCCTGCGCCTGGCCCTGTCGCACGGCCCCATCAGCCGCCTCCGAGCTCCGGCCTCTGCTCCGCGGTGTCGGAGATGCCTTCCCGCGAGCTCCGGGCTCGCCTGGCTCTCCTGAGCGTGGCCGAGGTTGTTGGCAATTGATTTTTTTTTTTTTTCCTGGTATAAAAAATTCTGCTGGTCACAAAAACAAACCACCTCCTGTGTCACTTAATACACACTGCTAGTTAGCTTAACTAGGGCCTGTTTTGAAGCAAGTGTCATGTGCAAAGTGCTTTTTCCACCAGTATTTTGTTATGGGTGTTTCCATGACATGCCAGTTTGTCACAGAGCTGCGCATAGGGATGCTGCCTGAGCTCTGCTGTACAACCCCTTATCCTGCTGAAATAAATGAGAATAAAGAGTGTTTTCAGCCTTTGAAAACAAACCCTCTAACATCTTTCAGGACATTCCTGTAACTTGATGATCTTTGATTGTGACCATTCTCCTTTGGCTCAAATCATGCTCAGAGTGAGGTTTCAGGTGAGAGGCATTTCACCTCAGTAGGCACAGGCAGAATAAAGGAAGTTGGTGCATATTTTCCCTATTACCCATAATCTTCCTTTCATAAAATTCATTTTTTGCTCTAAAACTTGGCTTTGCACAGTGCTGAATAGCCTGGCATTCTTTCCCATTTAATTTCACAAGACCACTTGTAGGCTTAAAGCTAAGAACATAACAGCTTTGCTGGGTCCCAAGCATGCACAGCATCTTGCAGGACCAAACCTTGTGCCGTGGTGCTACATTATACCCCACACAGAGGGAAATGAAGAAAACCTAACTGGGCCTTGGGTATTTCTTTCCTCCCGGGTGGCTTGGGGCAGAGGCGCTGCTCTCCGGGCAGCCTGGAAGGGAGCCCAAGTGCCCGTGCCTGCCAGCTCGCTGCTCCTGCGCTTGGCTTCAGAACACTGGAAACAGAGCGGTGCTGGGTCCACAAACACCTGCTGGCATCCACGAAGAAAGATATAATGTCACTGGTGGCTGTGAAAGTCTGTGTGCAGGCTGATCTTGAAGATTAGAAACTTGTAATTCTCGCAACTGCTAATGCATTGGTGTTTTATTTGTGGGAAAATACCATTTGTTCTCGCAGTCCTGGGTTCTTAAAGAATTATTTTGCAGCTTTACTTCTTTCTTGTAAGTACAACTGAGCCCAGACAAAAATTGCCTGTGACCCCAGCAGCCTTGAGCTGGACCTGCAGGGTTGATGCTGTTACCCATGTGAACAAGCACAACATCTGCTTTGGGCTTTGAAGTGGAGTCTGCTTGCACAGATGGAGTGACTAGATTGGAAAATACATATTTCATCTGATGGTGCAGAGCAGCCTATCTAGAGGTAGAATGGCAAAAGTATTGTAGGCTCTAAGGATTATCTAGAATACCCTGCTGGCATTTGTTGGTGTTGTGGGTCTCCTTCCAGCTCTGTGTTCCTTTTGTTTCCAGTATAAAGCAGCTGTGTTGTGATACACTGGATGAACAAGGGAGAAATTAGGGAGAAGATAATTGCCTACAGAAATGAGGGTTGAAAAGAAATGGATATAATAAAAGGTGGAGGACAATTTTCTGTAGGAACATGGGAGACTCCTTTGTGTTACTGGCATGTTTGGTGATAGCAGCAAGTCATGTGCATAACTGAAGCAGTGACAGAGAGGTGCTCTGGAGAACAATTTAGCTCTTCCAAACTACTTTCTTGGGAAAGTTATGTAACACTTACGTATGCCTCTGTTTCCCACATCTGTAAAATGTAGCTAATGATACTCTCCTGACTAGGTCTGTATGGATGGATGACCAGCTGAGGAGGACCTTACTCTGAGAAAGCAGCTTTGAGAGGAAGCTGAGGAGTCCATTTCTCACCCAGCGACGGTGGAGAGGGAGCCTGAGCAGGAGAGGGAAGGTAACAGCCTCTAAAAGGTCTTCTAATGAGAAAATGTAAGTAGTTTTTCACTGAGCTGTTTGTGCTTAGCCCAGGGAAATGGGAATCCCCTCCTCTTCACTCCCGCAAGCTTCCTGGGATACCTAAGGCTCCTATCTTGGGGCTGTACCCAAATGGTCCAAGTTTATCTCAGTCCTTGCATCCAGAGTCTTGTATTGGCTGGATCTGAACTTCGAAGATGTGCCTAACATATCTAAGCTCAGAGGCGTGGGTGAAATATTGACCATTCGAATGTATCTCTGGATATCTCTAAATCAGAGTAAAATATGGTAATAGCACCAGTTTCTTTGCAGGAAAACCATGGTGATCATTATAATCAAAGTTTGGTAGAAGCTCTGATATTCTATCCTGTGTTGAGTACTTTAGATAAAGTACTCAACACAGTATAGTGAAAGAAGCTTCTTCACATTTCTTCTGCAAAGCATTTTCTCAGACCTTCAGCCTGCAACCTTTCAGCAAACTTTAAATTCACTCCTGAAAAGGAAAGCATTGAATTCTGGTACTGTTTGCTGTTTCACAGTTTGAAATCAACTAGTAGAACCCCAAAGGGTTGCTCAAACAGCTGAGTGTTAAACACAGTCAGGAACAAAGATCAATTGAAAACACATTTAGATTTAAGCTCTTTGGCTTGCTTTTTATTTCTTTGAATCCGCATTGGGAGTAATTACTATGGTCAGTCTGGCCTTTTATTTGTTCCATGGCTTATTCATGTAAACAATCAATTTCTGGGAGGCCTAACTGCTTTCTGGAGATTTTCATCACTTCTGTTTAATCTCTTCTAAGTGTTCTGAAAGCTAAGGAATATTGTTCTAAAATGCCTAAAACGCATCAAAAAGCACTTTATTGGAAGCAGGACTTTGTGATTCTAAAGGGCAGTTGCAAGGAACACACTTTGGCAGCAGGATTCGGATCATAGCACTGTAAAGGTTCAGTAGCCTTCTTAGTTGGGAGTCTGGTTCCTTGGCAGACTGGATGATTTGCTGAGATGGAGCTGTGGACATAAGGCATATATGGGTCCAAAGAGTTTGCATTCCAGATAGAAATGAGGAAGAATTATTTGTTTTGACTGGGCTTACCTATGCCTTTAGATAATAGGAAAGTGAAATCTAAGTGTAGTTTCTAGCAGCCTCTGGGCATTAAAACCATTGAAGCACCTGCAGTTACACCCATTTGCTCTTCTGAGCCCTGGGCTCTTTTTCTCTGGTATAAGGTTCATGCTACAGTATTGCCACCGTGCCAAACAACTGGGTCTGTTCCAAGCCTTCTAATAATTGCTGCATTGCTTTTATTTTTTAGTATTACAGGATAAAATTCTGATTATGTGAACTGTATAAAGCAAAAACAATTATTGACAAGGTGCAAAAAATTTCACACACCTTGAATTTTAAAATGATTTGGGGGAGCTTTAGGATATCTGAGTGCTAAAAACTTGTAGCAATATAGGAACATCATTGAGAAGAAAATAACAATTAACAGAAACTTAGATTTGCAGCTAGACCCCTGCATGGCAAATACACTGCAGTGCAGATCTACGCAAAGTAGTGGGGATGTGAGAGGCTGGAAACTGGGTTAGTGCTGCACTGTCCCTGCACTAATGCAGCCTTTTCAAGGGGCTGCTTTTTTTTGTGCTTAGGCAGCTCTGTTGCTCCCCATGCCCAAACTCAGAGGCCTCTGCTGTCCCTGAATGCCCTGGCTGGGATGCAGGGATGCGTCTTCACAGATAGATAGCAGTAACGTGAGAGCAACCACGTTGCTCAGCAGAGATCCCAGGCTCTGAGTTAATGCACTCAGCCTTCTCTCAAAGGCAGTAACCTATGGGTAGCTTCAGTATGCAACAGTCTGCTCATTAAGAATAATGGTGACTAGAGACAGTTAATTCTATTTTTGGTGTGACTCTCCTAAAATGCAGACATTGTGCAGGTGGTAGGCAAATGGTAAGTCACAGAGCATTTATAGCAAGCCTGAGGATTGCGGGACCAAGCTGGTGGGCTGTGGAAGGTGCTTCTTCCCTCTTGTGGTAAGTTGTGTGCTTTACAGGTGTACTGAGACTCGTAGAAATAGGTGAGTTGATAGTAAAGAACTGTAGAGCTGCAGCTCTTTGGCTACAGCAAGATAGCGAAAGCCTCTCCATAGTCTGCCCATCACACTTGGATGCCTGTGAATCTCATAATAAAGGTCCTCCAAGCTGCTGAGACAGGGTGCTAGTGAGGACTTTGCACAAGTGTTTGCAGTTAGAACACTTCTTGTTTCTCTTTTTTTGTAACTTTTCCCGAAACTCTTAATTTGGGTGCTTTTAAAAGCCTGTTAGCTGATAGAATCTCTCAATGCTGCTACATTTCGTGTGAAGAGTGTTGGGAGAGCGTCCCTTCAGCTGGAATCTGCAGTTCAGTGCAATGTTCCTGCTAAGGAACTCGGACAAAGAAAATATGTCTGTCTGCGTCGATAGGGACTTTGAACATAGGCCAGTACTTAACAGGGTTTACTAGAGATGTCGTTCAGTTTTTATCATCTTTATTCAGCAGGAGAACTTGAGCTGTGTTTCCTGTGTCCTAGTAAGCCTTTCCTAAGACATAATTCTGTCGGTTCATAAAAGTACCAATTTAAGTGTATCTCGTTGCTCAACACATTTGTTGGCTGAACTGTGGTGACAAGAGTCACACTATGCAAACAAAACAGAGCACTTAAATCACTTGTTTTATGTGTTTTGTCCAATTCTGTTGCCATATGAGAAAATCCTTCTTTTGGCTAAAATTTTGGAAAGGCTCAGGAAAGCTCAGTTAGGAGGAAAACTTCAGGTTCTACTGTCTTTTAATCAAATGCAAACAGAGCTTCCAATAATGTTTGTAATAATATCTCAATTTGGCCATTTTGCAGCCCATTGAAAGAAGTTGTCCTTGACAAAAACAGTATTTTGAATATTTGCTCTAAAGCATTGGAGCCAAAAGGTTGCTATTTAATTTGGCAAAATACCTTCCCAAGAACAAGACTGAGAGTTGAAGCTGAGCCAAAATAAGCTCTTAACAGATGCTCAGGCTAAAAAGCACTAGACTGAATGGCTGAAAATTGAAAGAGCGAGGAAAAAAAGGGCAGGGCAGCTTTCTGGTCCGGTTGTGGCTTACTGTGTGGTTCAGCTGTGTCCCTTCTGTGTGGGTCTGCCAGCTAGAGGACATCTTGTCTGGCTGCCACCTCGCTCCAGGTCCTGGGCTCGCTCCAGCTCTTGCTGGGAGCCCTGCTCTGGTCGACCACGGCTGCTTCCCCTCGAAGAGCTGAGGAGCAGGCGCTGGGGTGGCCTGCGAGGCTGCACTGGGACAACTCCCTGGCTCAGGAGGCTCCACTGCAGTCTTCTAGTCGCACTTTCTATAACATGTCTGATGCTGGAGCTTGCAAGGAATAAAGATTCAGGTGCTAGTGAGATTTATGAATTGCTGAAACTGCCTTCCTGGAATGGTTTGGGTTGCTCTGATGTGCTGTGCAGCACTGCCTTTCTTCCCCTTTGCTGCTTCTGGCTGTACCTGTGCTCATAGCACTCGTGAGTCTTGTGAGGAAGCGAAAAGCTCCCTTGGTCTGTGGGAAGGAGCTTTGCCTAAACTGCCTCTGTGAAATGTCTGTCCCTACCACTGTGGAAACACCACAGAAAGATTGACCCTCCTTTGCTTAAACTCTGTATGGCTTGAATCCAAGGAGTAGGATTCAAGGATCTCATTCCAGGATTGTAGCTCCTGTCCTATGAATTCCAAGATCATAGGGGAGAATAGTGTGGAGGAGAAAGATGGATCAGTTTACAACAGCAATTTTTTTTTCACTTAAATATACTGCACTTGCTTTCAAAGCATGCAGTGCTCAGATACCATACCAAACCACAAATCAGTGTCACTACTGGCCAGGGAATATTTGTTGTGAAGAGAAGATAACTTTGGAATTGCATACTAACCGCAGTATCTACTAAATATGTGGTAACACAGCACTGGTGTGGGACAGGAGTGAGACTTAAAAAATAGTCAAACCTCAGGAGAAGGCACAGCCAGGAGAACTCTTTTTCCAAGGCTTGCCAGGGTTCAGCTCAGGTCTAAGTGAGACCTCTGCGCTGTGAGCGGCCTGTGGGTGTCACTTGCCTAGAACAGCTATTGGGGGCCCTTGAGCTCCAGTTTGCTTATTGCTCCAAACCTTGTGAGGTCAAGTGATTTTCTCTGTCCTGTGTTTAAAGAAGCCTTAGTGGCTTGTGGTAAAGAACTGGAGTGTTGGCTTCATCTTCAAGTGAATGAAGCCGTAGCTACGTGCTGTAGGATGCAGCCATCCGTACAATATATATCAGGGGTTGCTCAGCCTCTGTGAAAGGGGGAATAAATCTCCAATTGACCAGACTTTAAGTAACTCCTCCAAGTTGGACTGTGCTCTAGCTCCACTGGTGCTATCTGTGCACTGTATGTGTCCTCCCTTGAAGAGGGGCTTGGATTTCTCAGTGTTCTCAGGCCTGGTGTCAAGTCCAGCTTTAGCACAGATAAACACACTGCCAGCTGAAGGGACTGACACAGCTATGTGCCTGGCTTGGGTCGATGCTGACACTGGGGACCTGTGATCCTGTTTTACTTCTTTTGGTTGGTTGTGGGGGGAAAGGGCACTGAATTAGGAGCGGAAAAGTTGCTTTGCTGTTGCAGCTCTCAGCAAGACAGCATATGCAAAGTCTAGGAGGAAACAAAGTCAGTTAAAAAGAAGATAATAACAAATGTGCCTTTACAATTTTTTTTCAGATCATATTTATGCAATTTATGGCTACAGTAGAGATTTCCTACTGAGAGTTAGTTACTGTCTTTTGACAAGATGTTTTAGGGCAATAAAGTCTTCAGTGCACTAGCTCTAAAGTGGTCCAGCTAGTAAAAGAATTTCATCTGCTTTTTAGCCAAGACTGTATGGACTGTATGTAGTTGGGCCTGAGAGTCTTCAAATCAATAGTTTTCAAGTATCCTGTTCCAATACAGTGTCTTTGGTTTTGTGTTTTTTGTAAAGCCTAGCCTGGCTGTTCAGAGTCTTCAAAATCTTACTCAGAAGTGTGCAACTGTTTTCTGTGCAGAATTGCACAGAAAAATTTTCTGAGCATTTTCATGAAAGGTTGTCATGCCTTAGCCTGGCTATATGAACAGAATATCAGGATAAGTCAGCTGGTGCCACTTAGTTGAATAAACCACATATTTTTTAGTGACTTTATGCTGCTTCCTCTGTATAGCTCCACCTGACACATCCTGTTTTGCTAATGGATTTTAGTGGTATTCCTGTCCTGCAGAGATCAATTAAGGAGTTCAGCTTCCTTTATTTTGCAGTTGGGTAGCCTCAAAGCCTGGGACTTTAGGTCGCTGTTGAACTGCAGCAGGAAAGAAATGAGGATTACACATCAACTCTCCATCTCTCTGTATGTGTGACTGAGTCTGACTAGATAAAAGTGGACAGCTTTATTACAGTTATACTGAGGACTTTGTTTGGAGCGAGTGGATCTCTTTGGGATTTCTGTACATGTGTAACAGCAAGTAAATAGGAACTGTCATGTTCAGTTAGTTTGGAATTGCAGGCTGGCACTCCTGTCTCCGGTAAAGCTAACTCGCAATTCCTTCTTGACCACTGCAAGGAATGGGAAGATCCTCTGCCCCATAAGGTGCCTTTCCCAAGGAGGGAGGAAATTTTAGGTAAACCGCCAACACTAATAGGAAATAACAAATTCTTCTGGATGTCATTGTTTCCGTTTTCACATTAGGGGGTGCAACCTGAGGATTGGCTCTACAAACATCTGAAGAATTGATAGATCCACCCTCAATCCAAACATCTCTGGGTGGTTCTCCTGTGCTTGGAGGGAGAAAACCAATTCCAGGGTCACACTCCCCAGTCTGTTATGCAACCTGAGCATGCAGATATTCAGAACATTTCCCATTGGTGATATGGATATTTTCAACTCTCTAAAGATTCTGTGCAAGAACGTTTTTGCCTCCATTTTGAACTCTGGCTGCCTTCCCTAAATATTAAGGGAGTGCAAAATGTAGTAGCTTCTGAGCTTTTTTTTAAAGCAGTTTTTGAAAACCGTAGTGTGTGGCCCTGCTAAGAGCTAACAAGAAAGAATTCCTGCAGCAGATATTAGCCACAGGTGGTAATGAGGTGCACCGGGCTGCACCCAGTGATCCTGAGGACCTGAGAATTTGAGCTGCAGCATATAAGGAACTTTACAAGTTGTGCTTCTTGTCTGCAAGGCCACGATGCTTATCCACATGCATGATCTGCTTTTAAGTGTACCAGGCACCAGTCGGAATATGCAGACAGGTCTTAAAAATATCACCGCATGTTTAAGTTAAGATCACCTGTCAGCTCAGTAGCTCCCAGTTTTGGAGATACTGCTTGATACTAATAAAAAGCAAAACTCAAGGATATTTACAGCAGGAAACACAAGATATTTCAGCAGCAAGAAAATGAAGCTGTGAAAGAAGGGAATGTACAAGTTCACAGTGCTCGTGTGCTAGAAGCCTTGATGTAGCTGGCAAGCTTAGCCTAATTACTTGGTAATTCTTGCTGTTCCTCAGAAAATTTTGCCTGTCAAATCTCTTCTGTATGTGTTTAGGGCCCTGTAAAGAATTATCTTGACCTTCCCGTGGCAGTGTTAACCAGCTGTGTTATTTCCTTCTGTCTTAATCTTATGCTATCTTGTGCTAGATAATTTTTCCATTCATTCAGATCATGGTCACAAAAGATGGTCCTGATGCTTGTTCCTAGCTATGGCAACTGGGTTCCCAGCCATTCCTCCACCGGCTGTGCTGGGCTCGTGCTCTACCACAGCAGTCCCTGTCAGGCTGGCAAAGGAGAGGATCGGCATTCCAGCTATTGCTCACATTGAAATACGGAGATAGAACCACTGCTGCTTGTGATCATGTTATAGTCATGTGCCTTCGCTTCCTGTCTACAAAATGCAGCTAATATTTTTTTTATTCTGTCATGTGTATAATTTTAAGTTGTTCAGAATAATGACCTTTCAGCTCAGGGGACCACTGTGACCTTTAGGCATAATATTAACACAGTTTTACCCATGAGATGATTTAAGCTTTTGGCTATTGGTTCATTATGCAAGTCAAGCAGCGGGATCAAAGTTGACACTTGCAGGGAACACATCCTAAATGAGCTCGTGGTGTAACCCAGAGCACTGTTTCTTGCTATTCTTAACATTAGCCAAATACCCTTGGGGCATTTTGTTTATTCCTGCCCGTCCTATTTTGAAGGATGGGAAGAAGGACACTTTGTCCATAGTGTGTTTCTGGATTGAGTATTACCTAATACATTAGCAAGTAATGTAAAGCAAGTAATGCAGTTTCTAATGGTGTGAAATTAATAGTCTTCCAAAAATAACTGAGGATTATATGGAATATACAGTTCTGTTTTGACATCGCTTATATCTACCATTATATATTTATCTAAAAGATAAGTGATTAAATTAACTCAGCTCCATCTGCAACCAAAAATAACACAGCTTTTAAGCAGTATAATACTTGGGAAGCTGGGATTTGTTACCTTTGGCTCAAATTATTTCTAAAAATAGAGATAGCCTTGGAATTTGGGATCACGTTTGTTGAATTTAACATAATCAAAAGGGCAAATTTGACATGTCATCTCCCTGTGTATGCTGATGTAGACATTATTGGTATGACTTTTAGGTATCAGTTAAGTTTAATTTCTAGCAAATAATCTTATCAGTGGAATATTATAAAATAAGAACATATATGTATGATTCTGTGCTAGACACTGTCTCCTTACATTGATTTGGAAGCAATTGCCTTTGTATGAAAACAGCTGTTGAGGGAACTGGGGAAGATCTTAGAGCTCTGAAATTATTTTATTTAACCCTTACTCCTGTCTCTTGTAGCTCCTCTCTCTTCAGTCTTGTAGCTGTGGAGGATGGCATGATATAGTCTGTTGTCTGAACACGTTTCCCAACCTCCCATTTTTGCTTATCTGCCCTCCCTTCACTGCTGCGTAGTGGCAGTGTTGATCAAGGGCTGGAGACTAGCCGACTGCGGTGCCATTTGTGGGCTCTGTCAAATCCAAAGCCTGATTTTTACAACTGTCCAGTAACAATATGCTTTATTTTTCAGATGGACTGAGAAACCCCAACTCTGGAGTTGTGGATGCCCAGCACTTCTGATTCAAAACCAGGGTAAGTACTCCAAAACCACTGGAATAACAGTTAGCATAGTGATTATCACTGCTTCCTAGTAATCACTCTCTACTGTGGATATAATAAGGATACTAGATAAGGTTAAGCCTCACTAGATAAGGTTGAGCATTTTCTTTAGCAAGACATTTAATAACTTGTTAACCATTATTCCATGTTCTGTGGAGGTCTGTAGTGACAGACTTTAGCCACACAGATGCTGTAAAGTGTTGCCTGTGTCTGGAATTGAGGCATCTTATTGAGGTCACCTAGTTGCATTCTGTCTGCAGATTGAATCACTAGAAAAAATGACCAAGAGATTTCCCATTCCGTTTCTGCCAGGCTGAACTGAGGGATTCTACCTTATTGTGACAGTTCTGTATAAGGATGAATGCAAATGTTTAGGTACAACTTTCTGTTTGTTAATGAAATCCTTTATCTTGATGACTGGTAGGTAGTACTGAGTGATGACAAGGGTATTCATCTGTTTGTCAAAAACTATTAATTGATGCTGGGGACTCTTGCCAGCTGTAAGCAGAGAATGTCTGCTTGTTTGACCTGTGTCTACTGTATAAACTTTGGTAATTGCTTATTGTTAGATAGGTGATGGATGTAGCAATTAATCTGAAAATGGGGTCTGTTAATTAAACAACAGAGAATTCCCCCAAAAGATGCTTAAAAATATAAAACTGAGTAAATTTGAAAATACAGGACCACTTTACCTTTCACAGTATGTATTTTTCAAAGGCAGAAGGAAGCTCCCATCCTACAGTGGAATCAAATATTGCTAGGAGCAAGACTGATGAGTAAGGTGGTCCTAACAAGCAAAACCAAAGTGGGTGTTAGACGGGATGCTGTGTAGCTTGTATTTGTGCCAGCATCTCATTCCCATATGTTGCGAAGAATGGTGTTAGACTGCCCAAGGTCAACATAGCCTGAAGAGTTTAGGTTCCATGTGTGGTCCCATCCCTGCAATTTGCTTCTCATGTTTGCTAATGTGTTTGTGCTGGTAGCACAGTGAATTACAGGGTGCAAAGGCAGAAGGTTCTCTGTTGTGTCCTGGAAACGTGATAGCCTGTGCTGTTAACTTCTGTGTGTTTGGTCCCTTATCTCCACAGACTTCTCTAAACTGTTGGGCATTCGTCTGCTGCAAGAAGATCTGTTCCCTTATGCAGCTGAGAATGCTCTGTGGGTCTGTTCAGCCAGCACAGGAGGAACACATCTTCAGCCAGAGCGCTCTGCTGGGCTTTCCTGGCATGGCAAAGCAGGTGCTGTAACAGATCAACTCCAGTTGCTGTAACGAGGCAAAGGGCAGCAGGCAGAGATCTAGTAGTGTCTCCCCTCCATGGAGCTTTAAGGCAGTGCCAATGAGAGATTTGAGCTTCTTGAGAGCTGATCTCTGTTTTGAAGGAAACCTTCCATGTTGGAGGGAAGTCTCTTTGCAGAAATGGATGGAGAAAAGGGTTCTTTTTAGAAGACTTCAAAATGCTTCGCAACACATCATAGTACAATAGCACAACTCAGACTGGCACAACAAAACTGATTTGCAAATTATATAACTTTGTTGCAAAGCTACATGAGGAATCCATTTTTTTTTCCTAGTTTTGCAGTGTGATTAGAGTTCTTGCCTTTTGATATTTAAGACTGGTGCTGGATGCAAGGGTCTGAGCACAGAAATGTTGCTTTTGGAAGGATGTTGTGGATTAGAGAGGCACTGAAGTTACGGAGCTATGGGAGACTAGGAGGGAGTAAAAGTATAAAGAACCATGGATTTGTTAATGGAATTTCCACTCCATGAAAATAGATCTGTCCCTGAAACTAAAGTACTATTCTGAACAGACTTCACATTGGATCCTACTGTTTTACACTGCCCTGTGTGAGAAGGCCTGTATTTTAAGGAATGTCTTATTCATAAAACGAATGATTTAACTGTTCAGTAATTCAAGCTTATACAGAAGAACACAAAGAAATATAGTTACAGAACACACTCTTCCCAGTGTGAATTTCAGCTTGAAAAGGTCTTCTGTGTGATCTTAACAAAACTAACCTCATTACGTTATTCCTCTTATGTTCTCCAAAAACTGCACTTAAAAGAAGAAATTTCGTGGGTGCAGTAATTGATGGATGTATTTGAGACTTGTTGAGTTTACAGGTCAGGATAATACCATGTACTTTTGAATCAGATAAGGAAATGACACACCACAAACCTTTGAAAAATCTCCTTAATATGTAAACTGACAGCAGACACTGTTGTGCCTCAAATCTTTCAGGTAATATTGTCCCCAGGATAGGGCTTGGGGGTGTTGCTTTATAATAATGTATTTAACAAGACCAGATCTCTAGGGTAGGGTCTTTCTGGAAATCTTCACCTGGGCTGTCACAGAGGTAACCTTAGCTCTGGGGGACTTGACGGTACCATGCTGATAATGAGGAAAAAACTCAGGACTAAGTGATGGAATTGGAAGAATAAACTACTTATTTTTATCTTAGCACAAAGTTGAGGTAAGCTGAGCACCTGACTTGGAGGAGCTTCTGAGCAGTAGGCATTACACAAGGCTTGGGAAGTCTTTCCCCATATTGGGAAAGCCCAGAATATTTACTATCCCAGATAACTTCTGGATGGTGGAGCATCTCTGGATGCCCCTGACTGTGATCTCAAACTACACAGCACTGGGTAAGTTTAACCCACTGTTCAGAATGATCCATCCAGCTTTTGTAATAGCAAGATGTATTGAGAGCAGTGAATAAGACTGTCCTTCCCTGGAGCAGCGTTTGAAAGGGAACCTCTTGCATTTTGCACAGGCTCTATCTTAGCCATGGAATAACAAAATGCTATGGTTAGAAGCAGAACAGCTATAGAAAGACTGTTTTGCCTTTCAACTCTGTGATTAGATTCAAGATAGTAATATAATGAATACTTGATATATAAGGTCTGCTGAAATTGTATGATTTGAACCTTGACTCTGTGTGTATCTTATCAGGTGCCCTTAATTTAAGGATATCCCACATTTACGGGGAAGTTAACTTGATGTAAATATTAGCTTTTGTGCTATACAGTACAATGAAGGATACATGATCATCAATTGTAACATGACTTTTGAAATCAAGTTTTCAATCTCTTCTCTGTATTGACTGTGTGGAAATGGTGGGTTGTCTTTGTATCCCTTTCCCCCACTCCCCCATGAGGGTCTCTAAACTCTGTAGCTGAAAGGATTTTGAGTGTTTCCTGCTAGTTAGAAACATCCTTATACATTAGATAAGGACTCTCTATTTGCAGCTAAGCTCTTTGAGGATTACTAAAATGATAGGCAAACTGTAATTATGCTACAAATACTAATTACTGGAAAAAACTGATTACTACTGATTTTATGACTTAAATACGCAACACTGCTAAATAGTGTTTTTTTCAGGATTGAGCTTCACATGAACTTCACTTTATTTTAACAGTCTTATGAAATGGATTACACAGTATTTTGGAGTGTTATAACTGAGCCTTATTAAAGTAATTCATAGTTTGAAGTCAGTACAAAGATTTTGAATGGGGGAAAGTACTCACTGTACCTTAAAGGCAGTGCATTTGCTCTAAAGCAACTCCTTAAAATGAAAGTGGTGGCTTTTATTTGTAAAGAAACATGCTCTTGTTAGATAAGGTGCTAGTGATTGATCTTAGTATGGAACTAAGTTTCAATGAACACTGGACAAAGTGCTTTAACATGTTGGTAAAGCTCTGTTTTAAATATTTGTTTTTTGATCTTTGTAAACAAAAGAAATGGCGCATGAAAAGATAAAGGCCAGGTAATACCTGCAGCTTAGAAAATGGCCCTTCATATCCCCAAGCAAGGAAACAATCACATGTGAATTCATAGCTTACAAGGTTTGTCAAATGTGATTTGTGGCTTGGATTGGAACAACCCACAGGGATTCACCATCCAGTTGCCATAGAAACCTCTTGGAAGTGCAACCCTGGAAGTTGCTGCGGAATGCAGCCCGGGATGCTTGGTTAGCTGTAAGCCTTTGGAGGGATGTGGTAGCAGTTGGAAATGACTAACAAGGGCTGTGCGAAGTGATTTCTTTTTTGACCTCATAACTTCCATCGACTGCAAATGGCTTGTTCATGATTAACTCTACAGTTGTGCAAGCTGCTAGGGATGGCTCCGTGCAGGAGGCCTAATGTTGCAGGTAGCATGTTTAGCATGTTTAATGTTGCAGGTAGAATGTTTAGCCTTTGCATATAAGCACCTTCAGCAGCTGCAGGCTGAGTTTAAGAATGTGCTTGTGCATAGAGCACTCCTGTATGGACTGTTCACTGTTTTAAAAATATATATCTTTATTTTTGTTTTTGCTCTATTCAAAGTGAAGGCCAAGGAAAAGGGGGTTTTGATCCTGGCTTCCAGGCAGAGCAGCCAACATGCTTAGCCATAATGTAGTTCAAAGTCGCTCTTTTCAGCACTTTTGTCCTGGAGGAATCTGAGATTTGGCATGAAAAGAGACAGCAAAATCTTTAAATGATGACTAGACAGCCAAGTCTGGCGAATCTAAATAGCTCTTAAAGCCCCTATGAGATTAACAGAAAAGCCTACAGTGCTGACCTGTTGGTTTGCTTACACTTTAAGCCTTCTGGATACCTAGACATCTGGATGAGGCAACCGTGGATTAACAAGGTCTGTTAACTGCATCCCTCTTGAACCGTTAGCCTGTTGTTTAAGATGTGTTCACTACTGCTGAACGATTATGTTTGCCCAAAGTATAATATTTTAATGAAATCATTGCTATTAATGCAGAAGTATAATTAGAATTGTACTGCCTTGTGCACACAGATTCCTTTGTCAAACTGAGTTTGATTCCTTGAACATTCTGCATGATGCGAGATCCAGCCCCGGCTGCCTTTTTAATATGGCCTTCTAAGAGCATTGTTCAGATTTTAACTATTTATAAGGACGTCTGATGTGCATTTTGGCTGTTCTTACCACTTAATGGAAAGTCACACTGGAGTCTTACATAAGCATAGCTGTTGCATGCAGTCTTGGGCTGTGTGCCAAAAGTAAGAAGGGGCAGGGGGAAGTAGGAATAACTGGCAGCAGAAAAGGTCGTGTTCTCAGAATAAATGTCTACAATTTGGCTTAAGTTTGAAAATTGCATCTGTTTTTACACTAGTGATTTTGGAACAAAGTAGATGCCAATTCTCTTCAATCTGTAGTCTTGTAGCCCTTCTGAATATCACGTGGGACTATAATCATGACTCCACGTGAGCCTAATTTCTTTTATTTCTCTAAAAATGATGCATTAGAAAGGTCAGAAGCTTTGGGAAATGCTTTTGCCCTTTAAAAGCACTAGAATTCTAAAGATTCCTCTTCAGGAGATCATTTTAGTATTTTTAGTAGCTTAACTCATTTCATTTGCTGCTGAGATTAGCTCAATGCAAGTTACTGACCCAACTCAGATGCCTTCCTTGAGAAGATGCCTTGGTGCAGACACTCCCTGAGGGCAGTGATGAGCTTAGGACTGTCTTTATGATGAACCACAAATGTTGACAGGGTTTAAAAACAACTTTCATGTTTTGAGTGACATGTCTCCTGTAATTGACTCTGTTTTGGAGGGTCTTCTACCTAGTATTTCACCTGAGAACTGTGGAAGTTAAATGAGCACAGTTATGGCAAGGAACCTGTAAAAAAATGTGTTTTTAAAAAATCTGACTGAAGTAGAAGTTAGTGGATATGGTGGAAGGAGATTTTGGTCTCTTATGAGGCTGTGTTTCTACCTAGGATGTGAAGCTATATAAAAATTGGATTGTTCCTAGTAATGAACATTTGATGCAGAAGTCTTCTTCTGTATGGAGCTTTTTGAAAAATCTACGGTTTGCAGGAGTGAGACAGTGACTGTTTAGTTCCTGAAACTGTCCTAGTAGGTATCTTTTTATTACGCTGTCTCTTACCATTCCATGTATCTGGTAATCTGCAGTAGTAGGGTGGGCACTTCAGGCATCCTGTGCTACCACTACTTTGCAAGTCTAGATTAGTTTTTGCTGTGATATTTTTGCTTTATCAGCAGGAGAAGCTTCAAAAATGTTATTCACATTGAATACATACAGTTTTGTGTTTTGCATCTGTTTGATTGAGAAGCCACCTAGTTACTGTGAAATAGAAAGGAATATAAGTCATGGTGCGTAAACGCTGGAGGTCCTAGGGTTTATACTTAAATCCTTACTTTGTTCACTTAGGACAACTGTTAATGGGAGCATGAGGAGGGGGATTATATAATACAAAATAAAAGCAAGTATAATTAGACTCACATTTCATAACCTTATAAAATAGACCAGTGGGAAGTTATAGATAAAGAAAGGCAGGAGATGTGACTGAAGCCCTGGTTCTGTGGGAATTATTTACCTCTGCTTCCCCTTGGACAGTGTGTGAAAGGCCAAATTCTCTGTTTATCTTAGTTCCCCAGCTGAATCCAAAGAGCTGCAGTGATTGACACCAGCTTGGGCTTTGACAGAGCCCAGCTGACCTCCATATTGCACTTGGGCATGGCTTTGTAGTTCCAAAACACCTTTCATGGTATAAGATGTAAATCTGCACACAGCAGAAATGGGAAAATGCTGCTTTCTTTTTCTGGAAGTATGAAGAAAACTTGAAGAAAAAAAAATCCTTGAATTTATTTTTCTTAGTTTCTATCAGTATTTGCTAATGTGAACTTTCTACTCACATTTCCTCCAAAAGAAAGGCTCTAAAAATCTTTGCTAAATGTGTTTGCACAAGTTCTTGGGTTTAATTTATGAACTTACTGTGATTTGACTCAGTGAACTACAAAGAGTTATCATATAGATTAGGAGAACGGAGATGAAGAGTAGGTAGTAAGTGTAAAACAGCCTAGAATTGGCTGACAAAGTTGTCCACTTACTCCTGCTTTTGGGAATTCAAGTAGGGATTCAGGAACACATCCTGAATTCCAACTTCAGTCAGGTATTTTTCTTAAAAATCTAATGTTTGTTGAATTTTCTGTTGACGTAAGCACATTTTTATATCTGTTTTGACAGTATGTCTTGCAAAATTTATTATAAACATGGCTTTCCAGCACAGCACACTTAAATTCTGAATCACAACAACTTTTGCAAGTAGATTTATTTCAGTCTTTCCCAGTGTAGTTGCCCACTTCCAACAATAATTCTGAAATCGATAGGACTGTTTAGGATAATAGGATAATAAAAATGCAGTCTAATGCTGAGACCATGGTGGGAAACTGCTGCAAATGCTCTAGGTAAACACAGGCACGGAACATCAGATTGAGGCAAGAGTTGCAGACCTAGCAGTATGTAGTCTGGTGAGATCATCAGATCCTCTAAATACTTATTACAGTTCTCTATAATCTCCTTTTGTGCTGTCCATGCTTTTTGCATAAAGCACCTTGTACCACTAGCAATACAAATTTGCTGCCACTTTGCTCTGTCACAGGCTGTTGCTTCCCAGCTTGGAGAATTGAGGAGTATTCCCTGAAGCTGAATTTAAGGGAGCACAGATGTCTTCCTGGCTATAAAGATGTCTTAGCTGGTTAGAAGTGCATTTACCTTTTATAAAATATCCGTCCTTAAGTGTGATGCATAATTTTTTTCCAAAAAAATCTTACCTGCTTCATTGTAAAATTGATATTCCCTCCATGTGATTAGCTAACACCTTTTTGTAGCTAAGAAGCCCATAAAGAGGATAATGTTGCATACTGCTTGCACTGAGTTATTAAGACCTGACAGCTTGGGTGTTTTTGCATTAAACTATGTTCAGATAAAGCTTTTAAGCTGACCATGCTGACTAGTTCAATAAAAAAATTAAAAGTGCTCAACAACTGAAAATCTTTGCTGTTTTGATGAAGACACAGCTAATAATTCAAAAGTTTAAGGAAAAAATTGGATGTGATGCAAGTGATGACTAGACAAGATCACTGTATTTAAAAAAAAAAAACAGTGCAGGAGGAAGTGCTGTTATTGAAGTTTTCTAACCAAGGGCTGTCATGCCCTGAATTGGTGCAGTTTGTAGCCATTCAAAATCCTGTAGGGAATTGATTAGGTGGAGTCACTGAAATAAGCCAGAACTTAATTTTTCTCATGCAGCTGAATTCTCCTCATATTTATTAAAAAAAAAAAAAAGAAAAGAGAAAGAAAAAAAAATTTACTTTTCTGCTATCTATCCAGGTTCCTAGTAGCTACTAATCAGAAACATGATAAAGTGAATATAGATTCTTTTCAGTAAGATTTCAGTAAGGAATTTTCTGCAGTGAGTGCAAGTCTGATGGCATTTGAAGAGTAAAAAATGCTTGATGTCCATGGTGTTAGCTGGAGTTTGCAGAGCAAAGCATCTTGCAGCCGCATGTTCACCTTCCCCTCAGCCTTGCGCCTGCCCTAGGCTGCCCAGCCTGCAGCCTCCGGCCAGGGCAGCTGCTCCGGGGTTTGAAGCACAGGACCTGAGCGCATCTCTTAGAGCTGCCTCGTGCTTCTGCGACTGACCTGTGCGGGATGAGTCTCGGCCTCCAGCTGCCGGGAACAGCTTTTTCCGAGTCCAGCTGAAGCAGAGGGGGTCAGAGCTGCGGGATGAGCTGGCTGTTATGGCCTGTGGGGCAAGCTGTAAGGAAGCTGGGCACCTGCCTCAGGCTGCACCATCACTGCATGTGGGCTCACGTTATGGGAAGGATCCGGTATGTTATAGTGTTGGGTTTGACTTTCCTGGCTGTCATGGGATCAAAGTGGACTGACATGGAAGCTGAAGATGTCTTTTAGCCCCCTCAGGCTGTAGGTTCTTACCCTTTGGATAAGTTTGACCTATTAGAGCATGAGATTTCAGGTCAACTTCTGGAAATGAGGAGTTTGGTCTCTCTATTTTTTTTGCCTGCCATGAATAACAATGCTGCACAGAGCACAGATCCACTTTTGTTTTCTGAAACAAGGTCATCTTTGCTTTACCCTGCAATGAAGAACCTGATCGTTTTGAATACCTAACAGTACCACAGTGTTTTTCTTGCCAGTGTTTTGTTTTCAGTCCTTCAGCACTGTCTACCATTTCCCAAATGCTGTGTAATGAATTTATGTTAATGTACCAAAGATGATAAATTTCCTCAAGGAGCTATTTTCATCCCAGATCATTGTGCTGCTTTTATTTTCTGATGGACCTCTTTATGTCTATGCCAACATTCCTGTATTTTTCTGATTCTTGTTTATTTTTATATTGCTAGTTTCCTCTCATTAATCACTCTAAACCTATACAAAAGTAATTCTCTCATTACAAGAAATCCTTCACTGAGCATGGACTGTATGTTGCTTCCTGGATATATTATAATCTTTTAATTAGGTCTCATATTAAATAGCAAAGTACCAGATTAGATACGTTATCTGTCTATGACAAACAAGTATTGGAAAGCAAAAGCAGAGTATGAGGCAGATTCATTTTTTTTCTCTTTTACTGAGCAGAAAATAAGCTTGCTAGCTCTGATTTTGGGGAATCTGTCTTGTGACTAAAGTAAGTTTGGGATTTTTTAGTGTCCTTAACTGCTGATTTCATCTGTTCTTGTAGATTCTCCTGTAGGATTTAGTAGTCCTGAAAAACAGCCTCTGCTTTATCAAGAAGGACAACAGACAGCTGTGGAACAACTAGTGTATACTTTGGCGGAGTAGATGCTGGGATGTAGTGCGGGAGAGATGGGAATTGGTGCTGCCTCAAGTTGCGCGTTTGAACCGTGTTTTCTCTTGCTGTGTGAGTGGGAGGATACCAGTGTGAAGGGGAGTTAGGTGGCTGGGACCAGTAAAGCAATCCCTGCAGCAGGAGTAAGTGCCAGTTATGATACAAGTCATCTGTGTGCATGGGGGAGGAGAATTGAAATAGGTGATTTAAGAGCAAGTTCCTCCTACGCTGCATCATGTGGTGAGAATGGGGATGAGCTTGGCTGCACTGCAGTGGTTTTAAAATCTTTCCTGTTTCTGAGGAGCCAAAAAAGTGGTCAGGAAACATGTGAGCATCTAAAGGGAAGGTGCTTGTGGGGGAGCAGGCTAAGGCTTTCTTATCCAGCCCAATAAAGCTCGATCCAGCTCTGTAAGGTCTGGGGCAACTGTGAGCGGCCTGCCGAGAGGCCGTGCTGCTGGAGGCTGCTCGGAGTGGGAAGGCGGGAGATGTGCAGTCGAGCGCCCCAGCGAGCGCCTCGCTGCGCAGCGCGGCTGCTCCGGCTCCCCGCGAGCTCCCACGTGTCGCGGGCGCCGCCGGGAGCTCTTATTTTAGAATATTGGCAGCACATTATTGGGTGTGACGGCTCCATTTGGATCTTCTTACACTATCCTGTTATAGGAGTGGTTTGTACCTCTGCTCGCTCCGCTGTATGAGCTGTAGCAACACAGATCTTGTTTGGCCTCTGTGTGGCTTTTTTCATATGCTTTACTTGAAGATTGTTGTGTTGATGGTGTGCTCAAAGCCAGTCACTTGGCTCTTGTGAGTCTCTGGGGTTTGTTCTCGCTCCAGGAAGGTATTAGCCATCTCTAAATGCCATGGATTGCTTTCCCTAGGCTACTAACCAAGCGGCATGTGCCCAGCTCTGTGCCCTAAGGCATGGGAATGTCAACACTACTCAAATGCAGATTATCTGCACAAGGAGGGATAAATGTCCTTGTTTGCCCTTGCTGTAGGGATGCAGCCAGCGCTTCAGTCTGGCTGCAGGTTCCTGCTGTGCGTCTTGCAGCTGCCTCCCCTAACTGTGAACCTGCCTCCAGGAGGTCCTGCCGCACAGGATCCTGCTCCCGCCCGGATGCAGCCTCCTTCCCTTTTATTGATGAGGGCAGCGGATGTGCCATGGAGAGGGAATGGCAGAGGGGTGATAAACTGAAGCGACGGTGTGGTGGTGTTTTTGCTGCTTTTGGCTGGTAGCTAATGATGTTTGTGCAGCGCCTTGCTGCTGCAAGGAGGGTGCTGCTGCAGAGAGGGAGCTGCTCTGGTTCTCGCCGGGTGTTCAGGAACAAAGGGCCCGTCAGAGGATTGAGCTTTAGCAGTTGTTTCTGTTGGCCGCCTGCTCCTGATAACATCTCCTCCTGCTGCGTACAGAGAGTGCTTGAGCTCAGGGCTTCAGTATCTTGCATGGTCAAGGTTTTGTTTCAAAGGGTGTAGTGTTTTATTTTTGGAAGGAACTGAGGAGTGGCCACATAGCTCTGAACTCTCCTATCCTGTTTATCATCTCCAAGCCCAACCCTTCTCCCAAAATGGGTTTTCAAGATGCAGCATGATGGTACACAGCAAGGCTAAGCTACTGGATAGATTTGGCAGTCAGTTTTCTTTTGGTGGCAGAGGCTGACACAGTGGTTTGAAAATGGGACGCATTGCTTGAGGATAAACTGATTAGGCTAGTTCACACCTAGGCTAGTACTGCAAACTCAGTGGAGTCCCCTTGCAAGTAAATTATTCCTCTTTCCCTAAGACTTGTCTCAGATGGGCTAGAACGTAACAACCTTAGCTAGGGAGAGGCTGATTAAGGCCAAGAAGGGGTGATTCACAGCTCAGCTGGAAACACTTTTTTTTTTAAGGTCAAATGTTTAAACTCTTCCTTTATGTCTTTTTTTCTGCTGTCCTGTCTAATGTTTTGCTTGTATTCTTGGCTGAATCCAGAACAGGACTTCTTTGCACTGCTAACAACATAGAGAAAAGCAAAGGGTAAATGAATACTGAAGAGAGCTGTGCAAGCTAGATAGGTGGATACCAGCAGGAGCCTAATTTGAGAATCATGGGCTCCCAAATAATCTCATTTGTCTGGGAGCTGTGATCTTGCTCGCGCTGCAGCTCCACGGTGCCAGCGCCCTGCTCTCCCCGGCGTGCACTGAGGGCTTGGCGGCCACAGCATGGGTGCTGCGTCCAGGGGTTTTAATGAGGCTTGGAAACTCAAGTGCTCTTCCTGTATTGGTGCCGGCCTGTGCAAAGCTCTTGTGGCTTTCCTGGCAATTGGATCCAAGCCTGGAGAGCTAAAAAAACTCTGGCTAAGGGAAGCCTAGCAACCCGCTTCAGTTACAAGAGGAGGCTCAGGCTGGTGGGATGGGTGGAAGATAAACAGTACACAAAACTGCGGGGTGCTCCCTCTTGCCATAGAAGCATCTTTAAAAACTTTAGCAGAAAAAATGCTCGTCATCATAAGATTAGACTTTAACTGGTGAACAGAAATAGGACAGGACTTTTCCTTTTGAATGACTATAGCACTAAGTTAACAGGGCTTCCATTTACACAGCATATGTACAGATGCTTCTCTACAGTGCTTGAAATGGATCTTCTGATTCTAGAGAAATAACCTATGAGCCTTATTCATGTTCCATTTGCCTTCTGCAGAAGTTCCTGGCACGTGCATTTGAAGTGGTGGTACCTCATGCTGACCCAACCTTGCTACCTGCCCCAACTGCAGGTCCTATAGCAGGAGCTGAGGAAGGAGCAGCTGCAACTCTCCTGTTCCACAAGAGGATTCCCTCTTGCGGGGGAATGTAAAGCCATCTTCCCTGGCTCTTTGAATTCACCAAGTTTTAAGCCTGTTTAGTGCTGATTGTCAGACATAGGGCAGATGCAGCAGCCTCAGAACTAGATATTTCAAAGGTAATAGTAGATATAGAACGACTGTTTTTTTGAGAAAGTGATATTGGGATACCCTTTTTGGTGTCCCCCTCGTGGATTTTAACGTGCATCCTGTTAGGCACTATATGTGTCTCTCAGTTCTCTATAGTTAGCACAGTTAATCATTAACCATAAGATTTCTAGGTCTTATAAACAGTATCTTCACAGACAACATTGTTTTGCTGTCCCCAGGAAAGGATTTATCCTCCCTGCACGGAGTGCTATATGAACTTATAACCTCTTCCTCAAACTATTTATCTAACTGGAAACAATTTCTTCCTGTATCTTATGTAGCAATGTTAGACTTAACAGTGTTGCAGGTATCTGTCCGTGTGTACTGCAGGGGTTTTTCACCTTAGTCTCTTACCTCCTATTGATTCCAGAGATCTCTTCCTTATTAAAATAATATTGACTGGGTCTGTTTTACAAAGATTTAGAGAAAGTATTGGCAGAAACTAAACGCAGAAATGACTGTTGTTTCTTCAAGTGGTTAGTTTGGCTTGTGAGAAGCAAAATACCTCTGGCAGTTCCCCTACATCCTTGAAGTTTGGATACAGATCCACATGAGGTCTTTTGCTTTTGTTCTCTTTGAGTTTAGAAATGTTTGGCAGAGGTTTGACATTGCTAGGTTAACATTAACTTTATAAAAAAATGAATGTTTAACTGTATTGCAGAACATTTAAACAAGTATAGAGTCTAGAAGACTAGTCAGAAATGTGGGCAAGTTTTGTAATTGTCTTGTATATTTTGAACAATTAACACTTTAATGAGTGTTTGAGTACAGGTCATGTGAATAATACAAATTATTTTATCACCAAATATCCTTTTTCCTTTTAATGGGAAAGTTTTAATAAAATACGCTGGCATTTGTCCCAGGTAGTACTGCAGTAGTTGCCTCTCCTTGTCTTGTTCCATGAAAATATTTACTTAAGCATGGAAAATTCCCTCATGTTTGCTGATAGTTTGCCTGGAAAGCAATAGTAAGATAACAGTGCAAGCTATATAATTACTGTAAACAGCAATATGAAGCCCACACATTTGCTAGTACTGAATTTTGCAGTAGGCTTCTGGTATGAAATATTTTGTAATGCAGATTAACGCATACTAGACCAGACGTTTCCAAAGACTTGCTGTAAGAGCACATGTGGCTGCAGAAAGGTCAGTGGACAGAGTCCTGGCACTTGCATTAGTAGCTACTTGAAACTGCACTGGCCTTGCATGAAATTTCTTACAACTTCATTTGAGATATGCTGTTGCAGGCCCAGTCAAACAGAAGTTCTCCAGGACTGTAAGTCTCATCCCACCTTCTACAAATGTACTTTGAAAAAGGGCAAGGAAACTTGCCCTCAACTAGACAGCAAGCCTGTGGCCCCAGCTGAATGCACACAGTGTGGTGGGTGGTAGGGCTGTAGTGACCTGCCTCTGTGTGAGCTCCTGCATGGCTGGGAGGGCGTGAGAGGAGGACGGGATTGCCACAGGGACACTGCCCCATTACCCAAGCCACCAACCTCACTGGAGTGATGCAATATTTGGCCAATACTGCTGTAACCAGCCTTGCAGCACAGCCCATTTGGAAGAAAAGCAGGTTTTATTGCTGAAGGCTTTATCTGGACTGTATCTGCTGGCAAAATGAAAGGCATGCTTTTCTCTCAAAATAGACAAACCAGGACTCCAGGTGTTCTTATTATCATAGTATCTAACCTTATTTTGGTATCAATGTTGCTAAAGACAACACAGGAAAGATTGCCCCTAGTTTGAACTCCTTATCACTGCTGAGCAGACCCGGGGTCATCTTTGCCAGTGAAAGCTGTGTTTTGCAGCCTCCTGGGATACACTGCAGTAGGAAGAGATGTAGCCTCTGGGAATGCCATAAAAACTTGGCTGACACCACTCCATCAGTGCTAGCAATCTCACACCACAGTGATTTACTGCTCCGAAAGCCTCAGGTAATTTCAAACTGAGACTGAATATGCTCATTGGCAAAATTAAAAATGCTATGGGGGTGAAATCTTTGCTGTGCTATGATTTTCATACTGCTGAGGTTGCTTGTGTGGGGCCAGATTCCTAGAGCTTGCCCAGCTTTCAATAGACTAGAGCTGATTTGTACTCTGGAAGGACTTGGTGCCTCCTGCCTGGAAGGCAGTGGACTACAAAGTTTCCATCAAAGAGAATGTCTGACTGTTGGAGTGGGCATCTAATGGGCCTTTGCCTTGCTTCTAGAAGCAGAAAACCCTCTTTTGGCCAGACCGGTGCGAGGTACTGCAATGTGCATCCTTCCCTCATCTGAGATTGCGCCTCCCTTGCTCTGGCATCACTTCAGCGATGCCCATCTCTGAGTCAAGTTCCTTTCTGCTGTCAGTTCTAAAAGATATTTCTAGTGTTCACTCAAATACTACTGCTCTCAGGCAGCTTGTGAAATTCACAGGGAATTATAACAAATCCACGTTTTCTGAGTGCATTTTTCTCTGCGTAAATAGCAGTTGGCAAAGAACTTTTCTTGTTAGGTGCTGAGCTAAGGATGGATCAGCACAAAGCAAATGGATTGATACTTGATTGGCTCCTTATTGCTATTACTTTTACAGGAGTTTTGTCATTATGGGAAGCTGTGTTTGAGATGCAACAGCTAAAAACAATTACTCTTTAATCTGTAAAGCCCAATCTTTAGGTAACGTTTAGAATATAAAAGTGCATAGCAGTCTTGTGCAGAAATAAGACTTTATTTTGGATATTTGCTTTTTCCTGTGTTATTTTTGTAGGATCTGCAGTCTCATGTAGGAATCATGAGAGTGAAAACAAGGTATGCAGCTAGGATAGGGATGTGTGGTGATAGGTTACTGGATGGCTTTGCTTGTGGTATTTTACTGAATTTTAAACCTCAGTAGAGGTAAATACCTTAGCACTGGATAGATTTTTCACATAATTGACTGTAAATTGAGAGATCTTGTGAGACACAGGCTGGCACACTCTGCTCTGTGAGCACTTTGGGGGCAGCTTCAGCCTCCTTCTGAGGCTGCCGCTACATGGGATGCGACTTCTGGGCTGGAAATGAGGGCTCTGGGACCACCAGGCAGGGCTGTTGATGCTCTCGTCAGCAAAAGTGCCAACAGGCATGAATTGATTCGTGTTTTAGCAACTTCCTTGAATCAGAGAGTACCCGGGGAGATCTAACCCTCTCTGTGGAGTGGAGAGAGGAAGAATAAAAGCGGGCTGCCAGCGCTCACAAAAGAGGGATAGATGTTATCAGTGCCCTGCAGAGGAGGAAGTTGAGTCAGGGGAAGGGACTTTCCTATTGTCACCCAAAAGGCAGTCGCAGATCAGCTTCGTTTCCACATTCCTCCTGCTTTATGCTGAACCTATCCTTGTTTTAAAGTCTGTTTAGTTACATAACCAGTGATATCAAAATGTTGAATTCCAGCTAAGTAATTCCTCTTTGTCAGAGAAACTATTTATTAATAGATAAAATACTGAGAACAACTGCAGTGATGGTAAGGGTGAAGGGTGTTGGTGGGCAGAAAACAGCAGTTGAACAAATACTTCAGTGTTTTTAAATTGAAATACGTATAATTTAAAAGCCTTAAAAATGCACACTGAAGGCACTCAGCAACTGTGAGGGAATACACACAGGTCCAAGAAAATTCAAATTGGGAGCTACAATCAGCAACCACTTGAAAGAATTTTTGCTGTTTGTATTTGCTGCTATTCTTTTTATTCTGTAATGACTTTTCCCCACACAAAACAGCTCTATTTGTAACTTCTGTACCACTGCATTCCTAGTGTCCTGTAAGTAACGCCACAGGACATGTTTCTACTTCACCACATTTAATTTATTTGACAGTTATGTCACAGAGAAACTTGATTTGTGCATTCAGAGTGTCAACTTTAAATAAACATCCCTTATTTTTAGCACTTCATAGAAAGCTGTGAGTGAGTGTTATAACAGCTCACTCAGCAATGCTGATTTTAGGAAACTTCTGCCATTGAATTACCCTATTACACAACTGTAGAGAAAGAGAGACCACTATGTGAAATGCCTTTTGCAAAAGAAAACTAATCATAGCTGGTTAGTTTGCACTGTGGCTCCATATACTGAGCTGTAGCTCAGACCAAGTGGAGCCTGCATGGTTTTGAGCTCTGTGTTCAGAGGTCACAAAATACTTGTAACTCTGCTCCTTACTGAGTGACCCTGAGCAAGCTGCTTCACCTGCCCCTCCAAACGCTTCCTCAGTTGTCAATAAAATGTTACCTTATCTGGGATTGCATGAGGATACTTGAAACTCAAACACTTAGAGGTGATAGGTTTTGAGATGCAGAACTATGAACCCCTGCATTTGTTTTGATAACAAGAATCTGCAGCATTGAAAATTTCTGAAAGAGATAACTCTGTAAGAGAACGTAAGCAGAAGCCTTACCCCTTGTGTACTTACCTGGGCTGTGTGAAACCTATTGCCCCCTCTAAAGCAAGCAGATTTGTCTATTGATGTGAAACAGAAAAAACTGTTAGCAAGCAGTAATGCCATCCTCCTGTCCTGAGTACCTCACATGTGATAAAATGCAGTAAAAAGCACATAGAAAATGGGTGTCAGAAAAGTGAAAGCATCTCTGTTGCGTAGATCTCATTGTTGTATGGAATACAGGAATGATAATTGCATTGGACAGAAAAAAGTCTATTTCATTTAGAATAGTTTGCAGGTAGACACAGAATGATTTCTGTTGGAATAGAGGAAGTGCTACTGTGTAGAGAAGCTCTGTAAAAAATGTCAGTCTAAGGAAACCAGTCAGGGCAGTACAAACATGCCTTTTGATATAGGAAGAAACCGGAGAAAAGCAAGGGGAAAGACAAGATTTATGCCTGTCACTTTAGCAGTTATATGACTGTTCATACATCAGGGAGGAAAAAGTAAGAACTCTCTGGGCTGAGCTTTTCATTTGGGATCCCTAAGGTCACTATTGCTTAGGTTCTTGAAAACTGTGACTGCAGGGAAAATAGATGGCCTTGTATTCTTAGGGTACAAAGACCTGTGAGATTTTTCCGTGCTGCAACAGGAGGGAGCCAATACTGTGTTTTACCCCCAGGCTCCAAATATTCTGATTATTTTGATTAATGCCCAATGGTTTTCATTTAGTAAGCAATATATCAAGTAATAAGAACAAATAATGTACCCACAGCAAAAAAGGAGTGAAACTGGAAACAAAGAAAGACCCATAGCACTTTAAAGGAAAGTATCTGTCCCACCTGGGTGCTTATCTCTTCAAGAGTTTTCTTAACAGTGCTCTAGTCCCATAGTAGACATGGTTGCCTCTGCAAAAGGCCATTGATTCACACTGTGAAGACCAATGCACACATTTCAGGCTTTGATAAGAAATTGCAGATATTGGAGACCTCAGTTGTGTCACAGCATATCCATGAGCACTGGAAATATTGTAGCATTCAGCTGACAGCGCTTCTGGGTACAGTAAGCTGGTGTCAGTTCACAATTCCAATTTATTTATGCTTCTGTTGAATAATGGCTGTAATGTGTAAATATGGCAATGTAAACAGTTTGGTTAAAAATATGATTTTGAGGAAAATAGCAGCAGTACTTTCATAATGGACCATTATTTTCTGATTTACTGATGAGCATTAACAGAGCAAAAGCAGAAAATCAATTTGTTAGTATAATCTTCCCTGTTGTTAGGCTGAAGTTAGATTTGTTTGGGGTTTCCCTTCGAGCAGTGATGTTGCACCCAAACTCCAAGCAGGCAGCTTCCTAGAGTTGGATGTGCCCAGGAGCAGAATCTTCATCTTAAAAAGGCAGAGCTGGTGCTGTAGACTAGATTCGTGCTGAAACAAGCCGGTGAGTGCCTTCTAAAGCTGTGATTTCGCTGCCCGGATATTGTATTTGCTAAGTGGCAGTAAAGATGAAATTCCTACCTGTCTTTTTTTTTTAATCCACCTTCTCCCCACCATATAAAAAGAAATTGAGTAAAGATTTACCATGTTGCCAGATTTTGGATCATGTCTTTTGCAAGTACAATATCCTTCTTGATCACTCCCATATGCAAATAAAGTGTATGGCCTTAGTTTGTAAGGCCTTAAGTAGTAGAGGACCAGGACTTGCAATTTTGTGCTAGAATAATGTTTGCAGGGAGCATCAGATCTGGGCTCTGTAGACAGTAGGTCCATGGGAACAAACATTTTCAGGTAACAGCTGCTGACTTGAACAAATCTGGTGGCAAGGTATAGTAATCAGTCTGAACTGCCAATAGCTCACCCATGGCGGCATTATTGCCTGTAGTTGTATTACTAGTAAGTTAAAAGGTGTGGTCAAATCTCGTGTGTTAGAGGATCAGAGAAGGTAAATCCATTAAGTACTGCGGTGCATCCAGCAAAGACCTAAGAAGCAGAGATCACCCAGAAGCTTGTCTGTTTTTTTATTTCTCGACTATAAGTTAATTTAGGAAGATATTACCTTTTGTTTACAAAGCTTGCTCTAACAGATTTTGCTAGTAATATAACTGCTAAATAGAATTCTGTAACAACTGCCCCTGCAGGGTGGTAGTGACAATGCCTTCTGTTTAAGCAAGGATGCTACATATTGTTACTGGGCTGATTTCCTAAGCACCTGTTTTATGTATTTTACTGGTATGCTTACGCTTTCCTGATTCTTGCAGTGAAGATTCTTATTATTTTGCAAAATGCAGGTGTCCATTATTTCCCTTAAAACAACCGTAAAAATAATCAAGCTTGTTAGGACTGTGTAAACTGGACACTTAACAAACTGAAAATCACATTTCATAGTAAAAATATCAGCTTAGTACATACAGCAAAGCCAAAGAAGCAGTATCCTCATAGCTGAAATTCCACTCACTCTTTGAAACAATCATATCTGTTTGCCTATGACCAGATGAGCTCTGCTTTGTTTCACTGATATATATCCTTGTCTGCTTTTTTTATTATTTTTTCCCTCTCAAGTGTATTCCGTTGTAAATGGGAGGAGCTCTTGGCTACCCCTTAGCTGTCCTTCAGAAGCCTCTTCAAGGCCTGTCCTTGCTGCACTGCCTACAAATCACTGTCATCTGGTAGTCTTGAAGCTGGAAGCCATTTGTGACCATGGTGACTGCTGATTTATGCCAACACACCCATCTTTATTGTTATTCCTGCCACCTACTTCCGTACATTTTTCCCTTGGTCATTGATGTCTTGTCTTAGGAATGTGGAGTGCGTGGAGTCTGGGGTGGGAATTGCCCAAGGTAATGAATATCAGCAGCAAAATAGATGAAGTAGAGCTTTGTGAAAAAATATGTTGGGAAATAATAGGTTTGGAGTGCATATTTCTCAAAACAAGATTGAATTGAATATAATTACAGAGAGGACATATCTGCCAAAATATGTGGGCTGGAATCATGGCTCAAACCAAAGACTGTAAGGACTCTAGTGGCTTAAATCACGTTTGCAGTTCTCAAAACAAGAGTGTACCCAGAACAGAGCTGAGGATTTTCTCAATTTTCTTGCCTTTCACAGCTCGCAGGGCACAGTTGGCTCCCAGGGATCATGGCAGTTTTGAGACTTTGGGGCCTTATTTTGTCATGTGGCTAAACCACCAGCCCTGGTGACTGAGAAAGGCACGTGGTGCCAAAGTGACTCTTCTGGTGGTTCTGTCACGTGTGGGACTCTGCTGGCTTGGAGTTCTCCAGGGACAGGTTAAACCGTATTTGTAACAGCCATATATTTCTGAACAGCAGCCAAACATTTACCCTTTTATGAAACTGTATAAAGCAAACTAGCAACGTATAGAAGAAATACATCAATCTATGTAAGAACTTGTTATATTGATCAAAAAATACAGACCTTGAGAAAGCCTGTGTCTAATCATAAAATTAACTTAGTGATTATTCAAATACTTTAAAGGAACATGCTACGCTCAACGATATGGACCCAATCCTGCCATCACTGAAGCAAGAAGAGAGTGCAGACAGACTTAGGAGAGAATTCCTAAGCTGTTAAGTGTTTATTTTTCATAGGCGTATGTGCACATGTAACACGGTGCACATCGCACCTTCCCGGGAGTTCACGTGCCCAGGTAGCAGTGCAAGATGAAGCTGGCTCCTGCACGCACAGACTGCAAGATTGCTTGAGCCTTTTTGATTTATTCTTCAAAGCTCTTCTGCATCGTTTCCGACTTCTCTTGTCAACATGATTTAGTGCAAATCTCCAGGGATGCTTTGTGCATTATGTAAAACTGGTGTTATTGTTGTCCTAGCAGACTTGAGCAAAGGGCTGCTTTTGGCAGAGCTGTTTCATATTACATATGTTAATAATGTTAAACTTCTGAAGGAAAGACTCCTCCTTGAGCATAATCTAAAGCTGCCTGTGCAGACTTTTCTGTAAGCCGAAACTGCCTCTATTAAGTGCTTTCCCTGGTGAACTCTTCTAATTTTGGGGTGCTGTGTGCCAGCATCTCTCCTGGTTAATAGTTTATGTCAATAACCTTGATGGAGCCTGATCCGCCAGCAAGGTGCTGAGTGCACGTGGTGAGTCAAGACGGGTGGCTGGTGTTCAGCACTGCTGCAAACCAGGGTGCCTTCCCCAGGACCTACATGTGACTTTGGAAGCCCGATTTACATTCCTGTTTTTATAAGCAATAGTCATGATATTCATGTGCATTAACTGGTTTGTACTTTGAATAATTGCAGCTAATATTTTTAAAGACAGTGAAGTCAGCTGGCCATTTTTTAATGGGATTTGGGTTTCTAGCTCTCTGAGCTTCTTTGAAAATCCTGTCCTATTTGCTCATCATAACTACGATCCAGGAGGAATTGATTCTGTGCACCGGTTTTGGTGAATGTGTTTGATACCTCTGTTTGCTTGAAACTTAAATGTTGATGTGGTTGGAACAGGGTAAATTTCTTAAAATTGGGAACACTTGAGGCAAGTACATTACAGTAATTCTAATTTCAGTACTTTGAATATACTGCATGTGTTCAGGACTGTAAAAAAGGAACAAGGAGGTAAAACAAGAAGAGTCTCCACTATTAAGCATTTATCCAAAGAGTCTGGTGAATCTGTGGTCCTGCTGGCTCTTGTTACACAAGTTGGCAAATAAATGTCAGAGCTTGAAACTACAAGATTTCCACAGAGAGTGTCTATGTGACTGCAAAATGAGATAGCCTTGCCAGGTGTATGAATTTGTCCTAGTGCAGGAGGAATTGCTCATGTAAATGCTGTGCTGCTGCTGTGATTTATTATGTGTGCAAAACCTCAGAACATCAAAATGGAGCTGCAGCTCTGTTGGCTAATAGCTGGACCTGGCATGAATTAATATGGTGTCATAATTCACTAAGGGAGCTCTGTTCACATCCCAGAACCGGAAAGCAAAGTATGAGCGTTTTGTCACTCACGAGTATATAAATAACTGTGTAGGATACACTGCTGCTTTATCCATAGTCCCTTGCATTAAGACATAATTTCTGTGGGATCATGCTTCACAGTTCACCAGTGAGTACAGTCCAGTCAATACTTGGATGGGAGCCTTCTGGTAATACTAATTTGTATTTAAAGGGATAATTCTTTCAGAATTGATGTTCATGAGTTCTTAAACTTATCTCTTCAGAGCTCTGCACACTGTGCAAGTTAATAAGAAAATACAGCTGTTTCCTTTGGACTTCACCTTCTGACGGTGTTTTTTGCCTTGTGTCCCAGAGCTTCCCAGTGTTTTTCCTCTATCTCAGGTTTGCCCCATGCTCCTGAAGCAGAAAGGCTCCTGTTCCACCAGTCCCTGGGGAGGGTGATGGCTCCCAGGCTGGGGATTCCTTTCCTAGGAATATCTCATCCTGTGTTTAAAGCTGGGCACTGCTATCTTGACCCATTTCAGTCCATTTGGAAGCAATGTTGTGGACAGAAGGAGGTTGCAGACTAACAAGGTGCTCTCTGCAGCAGTTTTCCATTAGTTGCACTTTCAGAGCAACCTTTCACTGCCGTGTATTTCATTAGTGATAGCCAGGATGGACTGCGGAGAGGCAGTGAATAGTGTTCAAATGGAAAGGGAATGGCTTTTGTCTCTTACCTGAAAAACTGGTAAATAAAAACATCATTGACTTCCACAACTGTTTGGATATACTGAGGTAACCAACGAGCTAAAAAGATGCAGCTCATTGCAAATGCTAATAGAAAAAAAATATGCCCTTATAGGTTAGCAAGCAAGATGTTATAAAAAATAGTCAAAATATCAGAAGTCTCTCTCATCTTTGCATCTCAGTGGACTTGCAGACAAAACCTCTTTCTCTAACTCAAGTAAGCATGGGGAAAGTTGCAACCACAGGGTGGTTGGGAGATATCATTAGCTCTGGAGCTGCATGGCCTCATCATTCTCATCACAGTGAAGTGGTGAGGGCTGGGGTGTATTGAGAAGCTTGTCTGTAGCACATGTTACTCAGCCACATTCCTGTGATGTGTAGAGGTTTTTAGGTAGAGAAGTGCCTAAAGTGTTTGAAAGGCTGCTTGCTTTTTAGTTGTAGCCTTATTCCTTGAGCAGGCCTTCTGCTGCAGGAGGTTCCAGCTACTGCGACACCAGTCTGTGCAAGGAACAAAACCCGCATTCCTGTGTTTCTGCTGAGGCCCCGGGTGGCTGAGCAGTGCTGTAGGATGGAGCTGGGTTGGGATGCATGGCCAGCAAGCCCAGCGTTTGTGGAAACTCCTTTCCCCTGTCTGTACACACACCTGAAGTGTAATATTTGTTACAGAGTGAATATGGCAGTGGGAAAGACAGAACGGGAGAACAACGAAGATGACTTGAACACTGCTAATCCCTGGCTCCTGTCTGAGGCCATCACAATTCTTTGGTCTGTGTTGACCTTGGAGAGCTGCTGGTCTCTCATGCAGCTTCACAGCCTTCAAGACCAGTCCTGGAGCTGGAGCCAGTGCCCAGGTATTAGCATAAAAGTGAGCTTGAATCCTAGCTGTTCCATGAGCCATGACATTTCTATCTTATAGCAGGTATTCCTGTGCACAGCTCTGTGTGCTCCTGTACACATATCCCATATACAAGTGTAGGTGTTTTTACGTGAAAGGTGCAATTCCTGAGATCATGTCCCAGGGCTAAGTGGGTTAGAACAGGGGCATATGATTTACTATCCCACCTCTGTTTAGGTAATAGTTAGACTATTACTGTCTAATTTCTTTATTAATTGCTGTTAGAGGCTGTTTCTAAAGGGTCAAGTAGCTGTGCTGCCAGTGAAGATGAGGTTTTTATGATCTTTTCAGATATGATATTCTTCATTTTTATTGTTATAAATCTTGGTTGTAATGTGCTTGTCTAATTTTTTTCCTCTTGCCTTGAGGAGCAGGCGCTACCTTTTCCAGCTCCAAATGCAGCATCGCCAGGAATGCTTTTTCTCCTCCCCTCTGTCCTGTTGAAAGGTCCCTCCGTGACTTGGGCAGTTCATTTTCTCCTCAGACCTCAGTAATCATTCCCGTGTGTGCTTTGTTTTGCAGCACACTCTGGGGCACACGTGTTTGTTGAGCAAATGTGGCTGGTCACACATCCCAGCGCCAGGAGACCACACACAGATACAGCTTTGGAAAGTTGGGAAGTCAAAGGGGCCTGTTAATTTGAGCTAGTTTTTACAGTCAGAGGAGGGGGGATACTGACTTTGTTTCTGCCTGACTGATTGCATGGTGATTTATTTTAAGGAGAGATAGTGGTCAGATCTTTGTTGATAAAGTGTTGCTTGGAATCTCTTTTAATATGTATCCAGCATGAGGTTAACCTCATCAGTTTAACTGGAGTTTCACAAGACAGGGGTTTGGCCTGTTGTTCTTTAAGTAAAATGTGCTTCATGTAGGTGAATGGAATCTGTTTGCATGTTCCAATATGTGTGTAAATAATGCGTAGCTGTTTGGAGCTGTTCAGTTGTTTCCAGCAGCCAGGTTGCCTGATCTGATGGTGTGGTGGTTCGAGGTTTCTGTCTTCCTGCTGCAACAAGGATGAAACAACAGAATCCTATATGAGGTGCTTATGCAGCAATGAAAGAATTGTTTTTTCATGTAGCGTATAATTAGTCAGTAGAATTCATTGTTGATGAATGTCATTGAAGCCAGGAGTTTAGCAACATTTAAAGTCACACTGAGGCTTTATATGCCACTCCTATAATTACTGCAGCTAAGTGAAATAAGAGAGACCTGTGAAAGGTTTTGGGTTTTGTGATGAAGCCTGAAGTTCCCTATCATTTTAGGGTGTGAGCTATTGACAACATTAAAATATGAGGCTTCTGCTAAACCGTTCTGTGCTGCTGGTGGCAACCTGTCTAAAATTTGAGTCCTGATGTTTTTCCAGCACTGACTATTATGCTGTTAATGTATGTCAATTATTTTTGTCTATTTATATTCTTATCTAAAAACTAAAACAATTGTAGTGGATTATGTTTTATAAAAATACTACAGTTGAACGTGGTGTGGCATGTCACCAGTAAGCATTAAGTGGTGTTTTATATGTAATCATCATTTGTATGCTTTTTTTCCTCTTATAGTAATAATCCAGGTTGTGGTACATATAAGAAGATACTGTTGTGTTTCAGGAATATACACAATGTTATAAACAGTAAGCAATGTTAGGAAAAAGGGTTTACAGAAGTGTGCAGTGTAAAATGAGCAGGAAACAATACAGTCCTTCCCAGCCAGCAGTGCTTGCTTTGCAAGCTGCCAGGCCCTGGGGAGCGCAGGTCAGTGCGGCTGGAGGGGCCTTCCTGGGGCCCCGCAGTTCACCCCTGTCCTGAGGGTGGAGGAGGTTGTGGTGCGGGATCGAGAGCACAAACCCCGCGGAGCCTGGTCAGCGTGCGCCTTAGTGTGTGCAGGCAGAGCCGCTTTCCCACCCTGAGGAGCTCCAGAACTTCACTCTTCAATGGGGAGATTTGAGAAACTTCTTTACTCTCCTCATCTCTCCTGCTCCTGGTCTGAGCCTTGAGACTTCTGGCAGCATAAACAACTTGGTCTGCAATCCTGCTGCTGTGACTCAAGGTATGTCTGAAAGTGCAGCATAGTCATCACATGTGTTGCTAGCATCAAGTTTCGACACGTTCACAAATGTTGCTCCATCAAAAATGCCAGCCTCAGTGGCAAGAGCTGCACCATGAGGATGAAAGCTGCTTTCCAGAGTAGTAATCAGATCACTGCTCTTTTGCCACGGTGAATGTTTTCCATTCTGCTTTATCCTGTGGACCTTTGAAACTTTTAGCAAGGTGACAGTTGTTTCAGCCTTTCTCTAAACCATTGCCACTAGTCTAACAATTTCTATCTACATGAAAAGGGCATTCAAATTGTATTTAAAATCTGGTACTTCCGGCAAGCCCCATTCGTTATTGCACTTCGCTCCTCCTGGCAGTGTGTGTATTTACGAAGGCAGTGGAGACCTGGGCTGACTCTGATATACTTGTCTGATATGACTTGTGAGTAGACAGGCATTTTTTGTTTGAAGCTCTGGTAAGCGAGTAATAATCTTTCTCTGCTATATGCACCTATTTTTCCCCAGCCACCAATCACCTTTTAGAGACTCAATGCTGCAATAAATAGAAAAGAGAAATGTATTAAAATTTCCAGGACCACATTAATTTTAATCTCTTTATCCTAATAGCTAACATGAAAATTAAAGGGTGGACGGATGAGCAATTTCTTTAATCAGCATAGCTTCAAGCATCACCAGAAGGTGATTTTTATGAAGTGTTATGATTTTCACATTATATGTTGTGTGACATGGATGCAAGAATATGCTTACATACATACACAGATTTTCAAAAAAGAATATACCCGTAAGACTTGCATTTCTTTGTATTTTGGGTTGTAACTGGCTGTAAAAATTACCAGTGAACCTGTCTGTGTATCAATGACTATAAAGTTCTTGTTAGAGAAGCACAAGTACATTCCTTGCACACGTTGCTATAAAACAACACAGAGCGAGGTTCCCCACGTGGTTGCCACAGCCACTGTGGTACGAGTGGTGCCATGTCTGAATGGCTTTATTGAACCAAGCTGCACAGCTGATTTTCATGCATGTTACATTTGCATGTATGTTCTTAGTTAGTATGCAGAGGCAAAAATCTGTCCCCAAGCTTCTCAGCAGTAATGGCGAAAAGAGGGACTGGGTACGTGAGGTTCAGCACCCACTGTCGCTGCCCCCAGCTTTGCTCAATGCTCTTCACTCTCCATTTCCAGAGGACAAATGTGAAACAACAAACAGTTTGGTTTCCTTAGGCCCCCCATCAGGGTCAGTCTAGCAAGGGGACATCTACTTAGGGAAGCCGCTTTACTTGGATAAGTGATCTGGAAACAGCCTGTTGCTGGGACAATGGTCCAGGCCCAGCTCTGAAACACTCCAATCACAGCAGGGTCTGCCTCTGTTTAAGCTTACATGATTTCAGATTCCTGGGTGTAGGTGGGAGCTTTCCTCCCTCAGCTGTGTCATATTTCCTGTTTTAAATATGGATTGATTTATTTCTCATAGAAGTGGTTTATATTAATAAAAGCTGTCAGACAAAGGCTTATGTACAGGCAGATTTCCTTAAACACTGTGCAGTCCCAAAGGAAAGCGTTTGTTTAGTAGCTAATGGAAGTGCTGGGATTGTGAAATAAATCCGAGTTTATACTAATGATCTGGAGATAATGAAGGAGTTTCCTGGGTAATTCACAGGTATGCAAGGACCGGTTTCTATTCTGGAATGCAAAACATGTCTTAATTTGGATAAGAGAAATGGTTATATCTTGCAGTCAGTGTCCAGTGATGAGGGTTTTGATACACAAGACAGGGAGTAAGAACACTAGGATTTCTGTCCCAGACCTATAGCTTGATTTTAATTGTGCTAGGCAGTTAATTTTCTGCATCGCAGGAACAGTGAGCTTTAATATCCTTCTGAAACTGCTTTGAAAGTTGCGTAGCAAAGATGCTGACTTTCAGCCCCAAATAGTTTGGAGACTATAGGCTGACTCCCTGCTTGGTTCCCACATTATGCAACAGAAGCATTTCTATATGCTTCTAAGGTATATGCCATAGAAACAGAAACCTGCCTCTTTGATCCTTTGTGTGTACAGGCTGAAGCACTGACACTCCCAGAGTGGAGAGGTTTTCTCAGTAAATAAACGCCAGTGAAAGCCCAGTGACTCAGGGTATGTCCTTCAGTAATTCTCTGTAATTTGTAGATGTTTATTTCAAACAAGTAGTAGTGTGGTGACTTTATATAATTTATATCCTTCAGAACGTTAGGAATTCCATATACACAGCTCAATTCTCACCCAGTGGTTTTAAGCTGCAGGCTGAGACAGATACAGATTGTGTAGCCAAATGCAGCTCTGACAGCACAGAGCTTTGGTGGAAATAGCTTAAAAAATTGCTCCTTCCAGCTGCCCCTTCTGCCCTTTATTTGGAGTTAAGCCCCCTTTAACAGGAGCCACAGAGCAGGACGTGTGCTCTGTGTACGTGACGCCTCATACCCTGGTTCAATCCTAGGACTTTAATATTGCAATCTGAGCTTGAGCCATTTGGTAGATAAGCTGTTGGGAAACGAGTCCGTGTTTGTAGATAGCACTGAATTTACCTCAGTGGGATGGTGGCTACTTAGAAAATCCTGGCGTTGAGTGCGGATTGCAAAGTGGGTTTGGGGAGCTGGGAAGAGAGAGCGGATGAGTCGGTGGGCCGAGTGGCGCTGCGGTTTGCCAGCGGTGCCGTGAGGAGCCCCAAGGGCAGGGTCTCCGTGTCAGCCTGGCGTGTGGCAGGAGATTCCCAGCCAGCTGCGGGTGACCCCAGCAAAGGGCAGGTACCCACAGTTACCTCAGGCCTTAGGCAGGTTTTGTGTTGGGTGCCACGGGGCTAAGGGGCTGCCCTCAGGAGATGGGAGCAGCTGGGAGTGGAGGAGGACCCTGTAGCTCCTAAGCAAAGGTCCCCAGGGAGGCCTTGAGATGAGTCTTTGAGCGGAGCTCCCCCAGGTGCTGGCTCCTCCTGGCCTAACTCAATGGAAGAGGAGCGGCGGGATGCTCATGCCTGTCTGTGTAACAGGTGTAGACTGCAAAAATCAGGTTGCCAATGCCCTCCAAATGTTTTTTTGATAGAAATTTATAATTATTATTGATAATTTCAAAGTATGAATATTAAATTTGCCATTATTTGTTATGACTCTTATTCAAGATAGATCTAAGCTTAGATTAACATTTTTACAAGCTTAGTTCTCAGTAGAGAAGGGGAGAGAAAGGCATCCGATTTATCTAAAGGTAATTTATTCTCAGCCTTAGTTTTATTTCTGGTTTTCCAGTCTGTTCAGTGTTTTCTGCACTCAGTTCCTTTTCACTGTGAATGTTTTAGATTTGCTGTGGTCGGATAAAGATTCTTTTCTAGCTGATGGAAATACAGGCAGAAAACAAATTAACTCCCAGTAGAGAATAACCACTTTGCTGCTCTCCCAAATTGCTTTCAAGACTCCAGTTTTACAAGTGAAGATCCTGAGAAATGAACCTGGCTGTCAGTGGTGCTGAGTGAGAATCTGCAGGTCAGCAATGAGATGATAGGCTTTGGTCCATGTGTTGTAAGCGAGGTTCTCTTGTATTATTCATTTCTAAAGATGTTTGTATGCAACATCTCTCTTGGGTTGTTTCTCTAACTTTGGGTTAAAACTAGGCATAAAGAAATTTAAATAATGTAAAACTCTAAAAGAAGTAAGGCAACAGGACTTTTCCAGGCCTGTTCAGATTAATTTGCATTGAAAATTAAAATTAGGGCTGGATAGGTTGAATTATCATTTTATCCAAAGCAATTGACCTTAAATTGTTTTGACTGAAGTAGCAGGGAGAATCCCTCATCAAGCACACTTTTGCTCATCTGTTTATACCGTTATACCATTATACAGGTACTGCTTCTCTAAAGCTGTGTTATTACAGCAATTTTACTTTTCATACCTGTCCCCAACAACCACAGCTCACCTTTCTTCTACAGAATTTTCAGATTTTTCATTGCTTTACTCTCCTTTTCCAGGGAAGATGGAGCAAGAATGGAGAGAAGAGCCCTCACACTTATTCTATGAGTGGAGGCTAAGAAATTGGCGTGAGTTGCAGCCTACTTTTATGGTAGGAATAACATCAGCTCTTGGAAAGAGGGCAGCTGGAAAGGCAGCCAATCTGAGGAAGGCATTTTTTATAGCCAGCCATAAACATTGTACAGTTTTATTGATTGTTTAATGGTTTCTAGACTTTTGATACCTGGTACACTTAATCTGTTGCCCAGTTTTAGTTTCCAGCTACAAAAAGGTCTGTTGCCACCTGTAGAGGCAGAGGACAAAGCTTTCTGTTTACTATGTTCTGATCACTCTTTAGGGTCAGTGTCTCTGTGGATTCTGATTAGAGATGAACAGGCATCAGTGGAAAAACTGTATACATTTAGATCATGTTTGGCTCAGACCAAATCATGAATTGCACTTAGACTCTGTTCCTGGTCTTTTAATGTTATTTAATATTATTTGCTCACAAACTTCCTAGTCTGTTGTCAGAACTGTTCTTTAAAACAAAAACTTGAATCATTATCCTGCATTTATGGAAAGCATTTTAGATTCATAAATTATGCATGGAAAATGTTATTCTAAGTATTATCTGTATTTTAGTAGGGAGTGCAATATTACTTGTTTAAATAATAAGCTATTTTGAACTGTATATATGTACATGTGTCTTACATTCATAAACATATGAATGTACTTACACAGCCTGCCAAAGAAAAATCAGTTGTTGAAATGGGTCAGTGACTGATTAGGCAGACAAACATATGCCCAAACCCCCTGCCATAAGTGCGTAGCAAGATGGTCCCTTAGAGGAGGCATGGATTTCCCATTCACGTGGCCTGCAGAAGAGTCAAACACAAACAGCATTGACTTTGCACCTGGACAGTGTTAGGGAGAGGGAACATGTTGTGCAGACTTGAATGTGTGACAGTCCTTACTTGAACTGAAGAGGCTAGAAATGTAGCAATGTTGTAGGGTGGGCAAGTGTAAGGCCGAATGAAGATGGTAGTGGCAAAGCTGGAAATACACTCAGGTCTTTTAATAGCTAAGTCTGTACATCCTCCTCCACATTGCCCCGTCTCCTGGCAGAAGGAAGAAATAGGCTGTGATGGTGGAAGGCAGTGAAGGACAAGTCAAACTACATGGCTGAACCTTTCCAGAGTGCAGCCCCTCTGCTTCTCTGGCTTGTCTCTACATCATTGGTAGAAATCACCATCGTCCTGGTTTAAAAATGGTTCTGATGCAAAATCAAGGAGATGCTGCCTCGTGGACCCATGTGACAATTTTATGGAAGACTACAGAATGTGATTTTCAGTCTATGATTTATGTATTTGGGCCTTGATCCTCTACAACTTTGTGTGTCATGTTGTCACTGCCAATGGGCACTTTTTATTCAAGACTAAATGGAAGAGGACTCCTTCCCCCATAGCAGTTGATGTTCTTTGGCCAAGGGACAATGTGGACAGAAAAAGCAGAGCCATGTCTCCATGTCTCCAGGCTGTCATCCTGAGAGCAGAGACGTTCGTATCTCACTTTGGCTCTACCATTTTTACTCAAGCATAAAGTGGCATAATAGAGATGGGATAAGGTCTGAAAGAGCTGCCACGGAGCAAGTGCACCATGCCAATAATTTGAAGGATTAAGGATCCCAAGCTGTATGTACTGACACAATAGCTGGGACCATCCTGTTCACTGGGCTCATGGATTAGAGAGATGTTTCATATGATTCTGGTTTTCTTTTCAACTCTGGTTGAACAAACATAGCCTGTGCGCTCGCAAATCCCTTGTTAGCAATGCAGAAAGTCAATACAATTTCTCTTTCAGTACATGCTCTGATTTTGCTTTTGGAAAATGTTGCAGTTGTTCTGTCTGGGTGCGTTCCCAGAATCAGCATGACTTTGTGTCTGGTTTAAACAGTGTGATGCTGAGTGCAGAGAGCCCAGTAATAGGGCCTGGAGCTCGAGTATACCTGTGTTATGGCTGTGGCAGGGAGAGACTGCCCTGGCTACATCACTTGTTCATCTAAGTTGCTCTCTGTAAACAGCAGCTTCTAAAGCTGTGTGAAGTTTGTCAGAGTTTGAGACGAGCAGATTTTCCCTCCACTCACAACACTGCCAGCATTAGGATGCTGCTGGCTCAGCTGTGTCCCATGCAGTGCTTGTGCCATCATAGCCAGGGTTTCCCACTCAGGCCTGTCAGCAATAGCCCAAGCAGTTAATGGCAGCAGTTGGTCCATCCTTGCAAAGACCCGTGTGTGTCCTCCAGTGTAATCTGGACGCACTGCTTGGGCGTGTGCTAAAGGCTCGTCACGAAGATGATCACAGAAGTCCCACAGATGTCAGTAACTTAAGTGCATTTGCACCTATATGTTTGTTTATATGTGAATAATTGGCATTAAGAATGGACATGGATAAATGGTGACAGAGTTGGTGCCGTTCTGATCTGCGCTGGATTCCATCCAGTAACTTTGTGATGAAAGATTTGCTCCCTCTAACGCAGCTCCTCCCACGAAGCGCTGGGCTCACTTCCTAGTAAAACCATCGGCCCCGTTCTGTCCCTGCAGCCCTTTTCTGCATGTGTTACCTTCAAGGTGAAATGATGAGCAGCTTGTAGCGTGACAGTCCATTATGAGCCTTTTTTTTAATGTAGCAGGGCACAAGCAGAAGCCCAGCCAGCCTGAGGATGTTATTTTATGGCTATGTACTAAATGTTGCGAGCTTCTTTTCTGACTTCTATGGAAGATCTCTGGTTTTTTCTTAGGGACAGAAATCAGTGGCTGGCTCTTCAGAACAGCTTGCCAAGTTTTGAAAATTGGGCCACGCATATAAGTATGCATGCATTTAGTATTGTAGTTTCTCTACCGCTTGGCTTACGTTTTCCTGCTGCTGTGCATGGGATTAGACTGGTGACCGTGTTTCAGATTTAAAAGTTACATTTAAATCATACCAGGCTGGACTTCTTTGTTGCAAAAAGAAAAAAGCTTAATTCGTGCTTTCCCTGTGATCCCATTAACTCATTTATACTGTCACAGCGGCTTCCTAAGGCCCATATAGAATCTTCCTAAGGACGGCAGGGTTGGTACCTTAGCAGCATGGGTATAAATATGGTTTAGTGCTTCTTGCACCGAACGTCTCTAAGGAGGGAGAAGGTGCAGCCTGCCCTGTGCCCCGGGTCTGTGTGTCACACAGACCCTCCTGCTGAGCGCGTCTCCCTTCCCCGTGCCAGAGCCGGTAGCAGCACAATTAGTCTAGATTGGCCGAGTGACGTCCCTGCGTCCAGGGATGAACTAGCAAGCCCCTAATCTACTTAAGAAATTAAAGGTTCTTGAACTGGTCCTTCAAAGGCCTCTTAAAAGAGCAGGGACGTGGAGACAGCCCTGGGCAGGTCAGGAGAGATCAAGGCGATATTGATTGTGTGTCTCTGTACTGTGCGCTGATCCCGAGCTCAGCCTCTTTTGCATGAGGATAAAAATCCACACACACACTTGCACTCATTTTGCACTTTAGTAAATCTGTAAATTGAAAATGAGTCTCTCGGATATTAGGTCAAGGGAATAGCCTTAGACCTTGCTTTGAATTCTCCCCACAGGCTGCTTCTCTTGCACTGCAGAGAAGAGTTTTTTTTTTTTTTTCTTTAGGGAGGGAGATAAGGGGGAGATCAGTGAATAAAATGTCAATATTTTTCTTCTCCCTTATGATACTGGGCATGAGTAGGATGAGATTTTGTGGCTTGGGCAGGGTGCAACGAACTGTGGGAGCCTCCTCTCCGCCGGCTGGGTGGAGAGGGGCAGGTGAGGCAAGCGAACGTGCCGCGCTGTTTATTTTCTGCCCAGACCGGATTGCAGGTTTGAGAATTCCCGGCTGTCGGTTCTGCTCTTTAAATGACTGTTGTCCCTTCCCTCTCCTGGGGCTTCCCTGAGGCAGAGGATCAGCAGGAACCACTTTCCGTTCCCATCTGGAAGGCAGATCCCGGCCTTTGTATGTGTCTGGCTGGCTGGAATTGGGGAGGCTTCCCCAGCTGCCCGGCGGGTTGTGCCCTTTGAGCAGAGTTTGGCGCTTCACTTCCCTGCGTCTTTTGGCAAACAGAGCCAAAATATGTTTTGATCTTTTTCAAACTAATTGCCAGATTGATATCTAATTCATTTCCTTTGGCAACTGTTTTGAATTATTGGGGGATATTTTTGATCTGTGGGTAGCACTGAAGCAGAGAGATGGAGCAGATTCATGCGGCTGTCAGCGTGTCGGAGAGGGTTTTGCAGGCGAAACGGAGAGCTGTCCCTGCGGGAGAAAGGAGCCCAGGGTGTCACGGCAGCCGGCGGCCAGAGTGCCCGTGCGTTCCCGTTGCCCTTGACGCGAAGGGGGTAAAACGGGGCTCGCTCGGGACCCCGCGGCGTTCGGCCCCCGCCGCAGGGCAG
>JAWLRI010001043.1:2266158-2317568 GCA_034781795.1 Crypturellus tataupa
GGCCAGGGCCAGGGCCAGGGGCGGCCGGCGCCGCTGCCCGCGCGCGAGGTGAGTCGCGGGGCAGCCCCCGCCGCGGGAGCGCCCTGAGGACGGGGCCGCGTTACGGGGCCGTTATGCTGCAGGGGAACAGCTCGTGCGCGCGTCTGTATGTCTGTATCTAGATATATGTGCGTATGTATGTGTGCATTTGCGGCTAGAGCTATAGGAGGTCCGGTTAGGCTGCGTTTTTGCCAGTCCTTGCTCAAGCGCGTTGCGCGCGGATGAAACGGGCTGCAGATGGAGGGCAGAAGTCGCGCTGGGAAGGACTTTGCCGTGCTCGCAAACAGCAGCGTCGTCGCTCGCCGCGGGGGAAGGGAGCGGAGAGCCCCGGGCCTGCGCGGGCGCCCGGGCCCTGCCTCGGGCGAGCAGGAGGGGTCGCGGGGCCGGGCCTCTGCGTGAGGAGCGGCTGGTCGGTGCCCTCGGCCGTACCGGGCACTCGCGTCCTGTGGGCGCCTCTGCGGGGGTGCAAACACCTTTCGCAATTTGCTCGTAAAAAATTCAGGAGTGAAAAATAATCTTCAGGTATCCGCATCGCCTGATGAATGGTGCATGGTTTGGATGCCTGGGAATTCACAGCCGTTTTAATTAAATCCTATTGCAGGAAGGCTTCCTTTAGGACTTTTCTTTATTATTTTATTTATGGTTTTGTTTCTGCAGCCCTGATATGGCTCCCTCTTTCATAAGATGCCTTGGGAAAGACAGGGGGAGGGAAAAATCACCAGCATATTACCATGGACACAACTGTTCCTTATTTATTTATTAGGCTATTAGGGTAATGAAGGAAAGCCATGCATGCCCTGCTGTGCAGATCTCATTTCAGCAAAACTGCCTGTGCTCCTGCTGCCGCCCGTGCTTGATTTCTAACGAGCGAGCGCCCCGCGCTCGTGTCGGCGCCGCGGCTGCTGCACCCCCGCGCTGCGGGCGCTGCCCGTATCCCGGCGCCGAGGCCGGAGCGCGGGCCGGCGGGATCCGGGCTGCGAGCCGAGCCGCGCGCGTGCAGCCTTTCCCCGCGGCAGCCCCTGGCTGCGTGCGGGCGCTGCGCGTGTCCTCTGCCGGGTGACGCCGCCCGCGCTGCCCCTCCGCTCCCGTGCGGCGTTTGCGTCGGTGGTAGCGCCTCGTTCCGGGTGCCTTTGGCCCTGGGAGACTGATCTGGTCTTGTATTTGTTGCTAACCTGCAGTAATAATCATCATCATAATAAAAGCAGTAACTGTCCTGAGCACAGCCAAAGCAAGGGGATATTCAGCACTCTCAAGGTTACTGGCAGAGTTAGGGCCTCCTGAGTTCGACTAAGGACAGGACCATATTGGTTCTGTAATATATACATGCATGCATACATATATGTGTATGTATCAGTGTTTCTCATAGCTTCTATTTATCTTTTTTCTGAGTAAGACTGTTTATTAACTTAGGATAGGAATACTCTTTTTAAAGACAACCTGCTCTATAAAGGCAGTACTGATGCATGTTACCATTAAAACAGACAGAAGTAGTAATATTTAGTAATATTTAGGCAGACAAAACACAGTGATTGTGCTTCCAGATCAAATTTATTGCAAACCCAAGTGTGTGCATGCGCGTGCGCATACATCCCCATCTGCAAGAAGAAAGAAAGGGCGTCCAATAAATTTCACATGTCCAGAAGGCAAACCTAAAAGTCAGGAAGGCAAGAGTTATTGTGTGCTCCTTGTGGATGCTATTGGTAGCTTCCTTTCTCCTTGGCCCATGGTGATTGAGGGAATGCAAATGAGAGGGTTCCTCCAATGCTATATTTTTTGATAAACAGGTCTCTTGTGTTTTCTCTGTTTGCAGGGAGCAGAAAATGTTTGGGGAGGAGGGAGAAGGAGAGTTCAGTGAAACTCAGAAGCACCTTGCAAATGTGGAATGGCTAAATTTATAGTTTTTGCTAAGGTTGAATCTGGAGAAAAAGAAAACAGGGATGTTAACCCTTTGTGTAAATTCTGTCTCCTGTTTTGAAGAGTGTGCGCTGTATATTGGTACTTGGGTGCATGCGTATGCGCACAGGCATGCTGGTCTCTGTGAAGGGATGACAGGATAATGAATAGAATTAATTAATCATAGAATTAATTTATCCTGATGTGTTACTTTATCTAATTTGCTCATCAGTTGATGGAAGTGATTTGTCTCTACCTGGTAATGCTGCTCATAGTGCTGATGCAGTGCAATGTCTGGTGTGGTATTAAAGTTTCATTTTATATGACTTGGGCTGCTGGAAGATTCCTCTTTTCTTGTGTTTGTTGCTACCACGTAGTAAAAAGCAACAGTAACAAGTATCCTGCAGCAGTGAACTGCCCTGGTTAACTACCTGTTCTACCTGCTGATCCTTAACTAAATGCCTCTTTACTTGGTTTTAGAACAAGGCAGATGGGGTTACTGAGTTAGTGCTGATCATTTTGGTTTGTTTTGTTTCAAATTGAGATTTCAGCATGTATTTCCTAGAAAGGATGAGCGGTCATGGTGCTTTAGCCGAGTGCTCTGCTGTTTGTGAGAGGCTCTTTAGTCTGAGCCTGAGGTCGTCAGTCCGTCCATAATCCCATTAACTTCAGGGGAGCTGTGAATGGGCACTGTGGAATTAGGCTGTGCAGCATGTGCTCTTTGTGGTGCACACATAGAGACAGGGTCAGCACTTGCATTGCTTTATGTGGTTTATATCATAAAGAGGCTTCTGCTTGTACCTTTAAACTGCTTGTACCTTTAAAAGTGGACCAGAAATCTTCAACAGAAGGGCTTTTTCTTGCAAGTTTCCTTGCTTTGGACTTTACTGCTAGTTCACTTCCCAGTGCTGGCTAAGAATAATGTTCACTGTTCTTTGAAAATTGTTTTTAATTCAAGCCTTTTGAAGTTCTTGGTCATGGGTAGGCTGTTTTATTCATTGCCATTATTGTGTAGAAGAATATGCCAGGGCTTTTACTTGCTGCTCGAGATTTCTGAAGGAGGATCCTAACAAAAGACTGGGCTTTCAACAATGCTGAGTATCCAGAAGCTTCACTTCTTTCCTGTGGGTGACTGGCACTTAATTTGTATACTTAAACAGGGACTTGTGAGCCTGACCTTGAGCTTTGATATAATTTCAGCCTTTCTTCTTATGCAGATTGTGCCATGACCCTTCTCCATGCTACAATTTAGGTGTGTTTTTGGCTAATGTGGTGTTTGGATCAGTGAGCAGGTTCAAGAAGGGACCATGTCCTGTGCTCACACACAGCTGAGGTATCACTGATGCCAGCACGACAGGAAGGCAGATGTGCTGCTGGAGATGTCTGTTAAAGGTGATGTGCTCTGGTTCCTCAGGACTGGATGAGAACTGATCCATGCCAAACTGCAGTTTGGTTAATTCTGATCAGCCATTTTGTCACGTCCCTGCTGACTACGTGTAGTTATGCCTCGCTTAGTTGCCTCGCTGTTGCCGTGTGCTGTTGCTGAGCGCTGCTGAAGCCAGCACGACTCGGAGATAGATGCTTTTGAAATAAATACCTGGAGGAAGAAAGCCTGTGTGTTTGCCTTCTCTTGTTCTCCCAAAGATGTCATGAAGCACAATTAAATCATTTTGGATCCCTGCATTACAGATGCTGTCCACAGGAGTGTGTTTAGAAAAACAAGCAGTGTTAGAGGGGAATAGTCAGGCAGAGGAACTGGTTTTGTGAAGCATTTTTCTATCAGGCCTTTTGTACCAGAGGTGTGTGAACGCCTGTATGTCGGTCGGTCTGGCTTATTCACTGCCTTCCTTTTTGACACCTGTCTAAATTGCGCAGTGTGAACCTGCGTGTTTGCATTTCTCACCCATTCCTAGTGAGAGGAGATGATCTGGATTGACTTGTAGGCAAGCTTGTTCCATGGCCTGTATATAGTCCCCCTAGCGCTAAACCTAAGGGGTTTCTTATCTACGGGTGCCAGCGTGGGCAGACAGTTTTTGCACCATTTTACAGGTGGAGAGGTGAAGCGGTTTCTGTGTACCTCCCTTGTCTTGAGAGAGTTTGTTAATGTTTGCCTTCTTTACTAACAATACAGGCTTTGAAGTGAATGGCCTTATCTTGAAAGCCAAGTGTGCCTTTAACTATTTTGGGTTGGGATGACTACTGGCTAATTCCACTTCCTCAATCCTGAGAACCAAGAGAAAATTGATTGGTACTGCAAAGACCAGAGGTTTTCACAGGTCCTGTTGAAAGGGTAAAGAGGGAACGCAGTAGCATGGGTAAAATGTAGTTTGCTTGCAGGTTTGACTTATAACTATTCTGATCTTTCAAATAATTAGTTACTTATATTGTATCAGTGAATTTTGCATTCCCCCAGACCAGAAGACTGCTCTGATATTCTCTAAATGCAAGAGAGCAGAAATTACCTTTTTCCTAGAGCAAAATGAACGCAATTAGCGTGGAGCTGACTGTGCGGAAAGGGAGAGTGATAACAGAATATGGGCTCATTTTTCTTTGTTTCTATGTCTGTACTGATCTTAGCATGTAAAGGGCAGAAGTAGCTGCCGTTCGGTTGTTATTCCGAGCTTTGTGAGTTTGAGCCCCTTTTTTAGAGCCTGCCATTACCAGAGAGGCCGACGGTGCCCTTGCAGGAAAGCCAGGCACGGTGGGCCTGGCAGCCCCGCTCCTTCTGTGGGCCCGGGCCTGTCAGCCGTGCGGTGAAACCCGTGCGGGCGAGAGGAAGAGGCCGCGTCTGGGGGCTGCATCCCTGGAATTTTGCCCAGCTCTGTCAGTGCAGAAGTGATGTGAAAGGGAGCGTTAGCTCTCCCTGTAGCTAAACTCAAGCCCCTGAGTTAGAGAAGCTGTAGAACAGTTACTTGGGCCTTGGGATGGAATAGCATCTTATTCAATGTGATGTGGCATTTTAAGCTTTGTTTTTGGAGGAAAAAAAATCAGATCAACTTGTCTGAGAATTTAAATACAACTTTTATGGTAGATAATGATATATACATAAAACTGTTGTGTCTAGGTAAGTTTGTAGATTGTTCTCCATTTGTCATTTGTGGCTGTTAAACAAAGGATGGTACTAGACTGTGATGGATCCGTTTGACTAAAGTCAACAACTGCTTCCTGCTGCTTCTGTTCTTTTTTGCGGCGTGCTCTGTGTGCGCTCTGTAAATGCTGTGACAAGGTTTTTGCAAACAGGCGTTCAGATAAGATACGTCTGGTCAATGGTGGTATCTGTTATTCCCCTTTATTGGTTAAATTTTGTAGCAAGTTAGGGAATATACTTTTGTTTAAGCGAGTGGTGTTTTTTTTTTTTGAAGCTTGGGTGTATTTTATTGGCATGTGGAGCACCTCTCATCCTGTCACACTTGTGCTTTGGGGCTAATCAGTGTCCTGGAGCACAGGTTGTCCCAAGAGGCCACCAGCCACGTGGCACTGAGCTCGCCAACCCTTGGTCTATCGCTCCGTTCCTGGCTGTGCCCTGCAGGGCTGTGACAGGCGCAACGCAGATGGCGCTGGGGATGGAGGAAATAGCTGAGAAGGCTCAGGGGATCCCTCTGTGTTGTGCCTTGGAGGATGGCCCAGGGCCTGGGTTCCTGGAAACCCTCTGGGATCAGATGTGGTATTGTCCCTCACAAAGAGTCTGAACTCCAGCCAGGTCAGGCTGCTTAAAAATCCTACTTGTCCTGGCATCAGGTGATGTGAGAATCCCTTTGGGAAGGGCTGAGGGTATTTCGAAAGGAAGATTCCTGCTTCACCTTGCTTGCCTGGAATTATCCCTGCGAGGGCAGCTGGTGTCTAGAGACCGTTCAGTTTGGGGGCTACTCTCTGTGATGCCTCTGGCTGTACCTCAAGTTTTCCCTGGGAATGCCAGCAGCGTACCTTACCGCCCATCCCAAGATTCCTGCGAGGAAGCGAGCAGAGAGACTGCTCTGTGCGGATAAGGCCTCTCTCCCTTGAAGCTCTAGAGAAGATCCTAGTATTAATTAAAGGACTCCCCTCCCTTGTGTACTGACAGAGACCCCGTGCATGTGCTTTATATCAATGTAGGGTTACTGGTCAAGCCTGTTGTTGCAAGGAGAGTTGCAGTAAATTACTGCTGTAGTCACCCTGTACCAGTACAATGTGTATCCTGAGAAGAAAGCTTGGAAACCTGTTAGGGCACAAGGCATCGTCACATACTGGGGAAAAAAAATACATTGCATGTTAGACGGCACCGAAAGCTAAATATGCCCCAGAGTTAGCGCTTCAGGAAAAGTATGCTGAGGTATCACCGTTTCAGCAGATGCAGTGTGATGCTGTGAGCACTGGCAATCGCACTCCTATAACACGTTTTAATAGGGGACCAGATATTTAGTTTTGTTTCTTCTCTTGATGGCACAGCTAGACCTTCCAGGACAGCTAGACTGAAAGCTCTTGGGCTAGTGAATTATTAAAAGAGGATGTTAAATATTTTACACCTTTGCTTTACTTTTTAAATTTATCAATACTTTTTTCTTCTTTTAAGAGTTTAAAACACTAGAGGAATAAAATAATCACAGTATATACTAAAAACCTAAATGGCTTCCTGTAAAAGGTTCAAGAAGACCAAAGCTTTGTAAAACATTTGTGTCCTCCCGGGAGTCATGCTTCTTTCCTCCTTACTTTCCCTACAGTATTTCTCCTAATTCATTTTGCTGATTAACTGACACCTAAGACACTTTCTTGTAGGCTTGGGGTTTTGTTTGTTTGCTTTTAGTAGAGATTTCACTGTGCACTTTTGTCCAGCACATCAGAGCTTTTCTTGTGCAAGGTGTTACAGGAATGTAAAGTAAATACAGGTTATTTTCTACAAGATGAGACATGAGAGTGAGCTAGAGATAATGTTTATAAGAATTTGTAATTTGTCTCCTACCTGGCCATATTCTTAGGCACCTGCCTCTTAACATTTTTATGAGTTGGGAGTTTTTATAACCAAGTAATCAGATGTACCAACAATCATAGAGAACCCAATCCTGAGAATCACATTTCCACAAACACCCAAGACACTTGGATCTGAACTTAGTGCCTTGAGCACATTAACAGAACATTGGTACTGTGTTTGCCTGGTGATCCAGCATCCGGATGCTCCAAAGCTCTGTGCAACTGTGTTGCTGTTCTTGCGAAGGTGGCACTTGCTTGCGCACACTGCAGCGCTGCTGTGCAGGAACGGTCTGTTGCAGTGACTGCTGGGTCTTTGTGACCTTCCTTGCTGACATCCAGATACCACTGGCACTCACTAAAATCAAAGCCCCCTGGCATGAGACCTTGTGCAAATGTGCCAGACAGCACTGACCCAGTGTGCTTGTAGCCGAAGTGAGGAAGGAGGCCAGAGGTGGGAGAGCTCGAAGGATGGAGGCAGCGGGATGTAGCGCTTCTGCTGGGGCTGCCCTGAGGAGAAGGCGGTAGGACCTTGTGGACTAGAGGCCACCTCTTCACTCCCCTGCTTGTGGTAGCTAGGCCTTTGGCCCCTTGGGCCTGCCATCTGGTACAGCTGGACACTTTGTGCGTTCAGAATGTGCCTCCTGACATGGCTATGGGACAAAACCATCTGTGGGAAAAGAAAAAAAGGCTTTCTAGCATTTCTTTCTCAGCAAGCTACCTGGCTTTATGGGATTTCCACCACAGGCTAGTATTTTCATAAGTAATGCACTGGTTATTCAATTCTGAGATATATTATCTATGGCAAAAATGTCAGAAAGTACTTAAAAAGAAACTCTTGACATCTTAACAGAGGAAAAGATATTTTACTCTCTGTAAGGTAGATACTCATATAATAGAACATATCTTTCAGCCTGACTTTCCTTTCTCCTTATTAACAGTAAGTTTGTATAGAAATGTTTTTAAAATGTATATCATTATAGTTTCAATTTGCTGGGCACTTCCTGGAACACTGTTCAGAGAACAGTGTTCATATTTTAATCATAGGGTGGTTCTCTTAAAAAATATTTATACGTAGAAAAAGGAAACAAAGAAAACCCCAAAGGCTGTTTTATATTATAATTCCTGGGTCACTAGGCCTGTCTGTATAACAAATGACTATGAATGGGGGGCAACAACTGGCAATCAATCTTTGTGCTTAAGATACTGAACAGGAGATTATTAAGCTTAAATTATGTTGCTCATATTTCATTTCTAATTAGTAGAGAAATGTGATGCATGTATCTTGATGCTATAGTTATCATAATCTATAAAAGAGCCAGTGTGTATGCTTGTGTTAGAAATAAACAAAAAGAACTCTAAGAAAAATGATATAGCAAGCAAGTAAGTTAGCTGGAGGTTCTTGGGCTAGAAGCGATGGAAGGACAGAAGGGAATCTTGTTATTTAGCTCTGAATGATGGAAAATGAGATAGCCTTAGAAGTCAGATATTCCACATAAAATCATGCAGTTTAGTGTGGGAAAGGAGTAAGGCAGGGGCGTTCCTTCTCAATGCAGCTGGCTAGAGCTTGTGGCATTCCTACCAGTTAGTCTTTTCCCTCAGTTTACGTGTTTGTGTCATTTTGTCTTTAAATAGGATCTTAATGAGCGATAATGTAAGTCTCTTATTTTGCAATCAGGTTGTCAGATTGCTGACAGGAACAGAAGCACCTCAGCATCTCCCCTTGCATATGGAGGGAAGGGTGGAATTAGTGTCTGATGTGGCCACTCTAAAGTTGGGAGGTGGCATCTGGAGAAGCACCAGCTGTTTTGGGAGGCAGAGCTGCAGCATCGTGGGAGAGAGGACGTCATCCTCTTGCCTTCGTGTTTGCTCTTCTTGCTCTTTGGGTTGACTTTTGCCAGGACAAGCGAACTATCTGAGCACTCAGGTTTGCCTATTTGTGCTCCCAGCAAAGCGCCCTGTCCGGCAGGAACCTGTGGCAGGGACCCACGTGAGGGTTTGGCTGATGCCGTTGCAGACGTCGGGGCTTGGGCAGGGTGAGCTGTGGTGCTCCGTGACTCATCCTGCTCCATGTTCTCCCCTAGCCTCTCCTTGCCAACCCCAGTTCCAATCCAAGCTTACTGGAGCTGATGGAAACCGTGGCACTGGCTTCAGAGGACGAGATTCGTGCAGAAATGTTTTGGGCTGAGTTGTCAGGACTGGATGTTAAATAAATTCTCCTTTTTTTATATTGAAATTAGTAGGCCTGGAATTAAATGAAAGTGAGAAAGAATGTGGAAATTCTGCAATAGTATTTTAGTTCTTTGTTGCTTTTAGCAATGCTTCAGGCACAAAAGATGGAATAATCTCTTACTGTCCTACCACAACCCTCATGATTTGCAGCAGGTGCCAAAAACCCCTGTCAAACACCCAGCCCTGTGACTCTTGCCACAACTGCAGAGATTTTCTGTTAGAAGGAGGAACTTCTAGCACCTTCTGAAGGCCATTTCGTAGGGAAGGTCAGGTCACAAACTGGTCAGTGTTAGTCCCAGGCTTGTACAAGTTTCCTGGGGAATTTTCCCGATCCTGACTTATTTGCACAAACGCTTCAGTTATTTTCTTGATTACCACTGAAACTGGGTGTGTGTTGTTTTTTTTTTTCTCTTTCTCTCTCTCTCTTTTTTTTTTTTTTTTTAGTATGACATTTTTTTGCCAAAAATTTGTTCTGCTGCTGCCTTAAGTGAGAATGTGTGGCAGGAGAAGTAGTATGGCTTTAAAAAAGGCTAATTATCAAACGTGCACACTGTCATAAAGGCTTGTAGTTCAGCCATGTGAAATACTATGTATATAGTTTATTTTCCAATAAATAACTAAGACCTAAGACTAAGAATTAAAGGAAAAGACTAAAATTCTATGCTAAATGATTTCATACCTGTCTATCACAGCTTTTAGTCCTCTGCTAGGATTTTCCAGTATTCTAGCAGTTTTAGGCTGGTAGGTCTCCCCCACCTCTGTGATGAAGATAGGGAAGTCTGTAGGAGCTTGAGGCTCATTACCAGCTTTAATTAAGATCCGTGTGTTGCGATGTAAGCTAAAGGAAAACTATCATCAGTAGCTCAGTGCTCTGCACTTGGACTCTCCCAAGTTATGTACATGCATAAGCCAAGTCAGTGACGTTTTTACAAGTGAGATTTACCAGTTCCGTAAAAGGAAATCAACCACAATAATTTCTGCGTAGACCCGTGACCTTCAAGAATATCATACTGCTCCTCTGGCCCATCAACAAGAATTTAGTCACCTGGCAAACAATGTCCTTTGTGAATCCTAAAATAGGAGTACAAGGACATGCTGAAGCCTTCTGCCAGCCCAGTAACACTGCCCAGCAAGGACTTCTGGCTTCCTGAACTACTGGACATGGCAGATGTCCATGTCCTACATAACTCCATGTTGATCCAGTTACTAGGTGGCTTCTTAGACAAGGGTTAATCCTGTGAGAAGTCTGTTTCACTTGGTACCTTGGCAAACTGTGGTCGGGGCTACTATTCATTCACAACTAATTAATTCTCTTGTGGCTTAAAGTAAGGCAAAAAAAAAGAACACGATTCAGCCGTCCTTGGTCTTGCTCTAGTTCATGTGTGCTTTGGAGCAGGGCTCTGTGAAGCACCCATCAGGCCACTTGATGTAGTATCTCTAACAAGGGAGGTTCCTATTTCCATCTCTCTTTCTGGTTTAGTGCACGATGACAGGAAAGTTGCACAACGTTCTCCTATGTTTCCCTTTTCCCATTCATGACATGGCTGGAGAGTTCTGGCTTGCCGATCAGGGTTGCTTTCTATTGTACAATAAGGACAATATTTTTTGTGCTAGTGCTCAAGGTCATTGTTCTCGTTTTCAGCAGGAAGGGGATGTTGTTTCTGCATCTAATATTTGAATTTACATGAATACATAAATGATGCAGGAAGCAATGTTGATGGCTCAGAGCAGGGTACTTCTGTACATGCTGACAGTGCACATGGCTGGTGGACTCATGCGTGAAAATGGGGGAAAAAAGGTCTGACCATCTCTGTCTGGCGCTTTGCACGTGTGCAGCTCCAGGCATCAGCTCAGGCTTTGCCTCTTATTTTGGCCGTGGCACAGACAGTCCCAACCGTTTCTGAGAGCTGCTCCAGTGTGTAGAGGACCTCTCACTGCCTGTGATTTGCAGGAGGGGTTTCAGAGTCCTTATGAATGGAAAGTACAACAAACGTGCAAGACAGATTTGTGTGGAAACAGGACATTTTTGAAATTGATCTTTACTGCATTAAGCTTCAGTTCTAAATACTGGAGCTTCCATCATTTTTTATGGTCAGTATTTTATGCGAGTTGAGAATAGGGAGCTGCTAATCGAAAAATTTTCAGAAGCAGGGTTACGTTATCTTTCATTTCTATGTTGCTTTCCCCTCATGAAATGTTGAGATGAACATTTTTATAGCCATGGAGTCATTGTGGAGCATATGTTCCTGTAAAAGCTGTCATTTCCTACGCAGGACTGCTGTTTCCATAAGCCTGGATTCTGGATGTGTACTGCGTGGTTCCTGTATCCCAGCTAGGTACAGTGCTGATACCTGGTGTCGAGAACCAAGCCCAAATGTACAGCTGCAGTTTCTGAGTCCAGATTTAGGTCTGAGTGAGAAAAATGGTTTAATTTTATACAGCAGAGAACACAGGCTGTAAGTGCTCTGGAGTAGGCAAGGACAGAGGACCTTTATTTATGCTCTTGGATCATCTAATTGCACAACAGGGACTCTGAGGCAGATACATGGTCTCATAAAAGGGCATCTCTTCAATCCAGTGGGTACCCTGGACATTAAAAGAAAAGAACTAAAATAACAGGCCTCCAGTCTTATTATACCTCGAAACACTCCTCTGGTATGTCACATAAATAACTTAAATTAAAAAGTCCCATATGCTGTCCCCGGGGTCCCAAATGGTTCCTCTGTTTCTAATAGAGCCACCATTCCCTGAATTTCAGAAAAGGTGACGCTAAGTTCACCCAATATGCACACAGCACTCTCATCCTTGGGTATAAATTACCTGCTTGAGCCTGTTCCTCTCGTATCGGTGCTCTTTTAACGAGGGCCGGGCTGCTGGACTCTTTAGGTCTATAAGTTTGCTTGTTTTCTTTTTCCTTTGCGTTAGCACAGGACTAAATAGGAATGTTGATATGCCAAAATTACTGGGTTTTCTGTGGGAGCTGCTCCTAGGGGATGTATCATAGATCTGAGCTGTCAAGAGAAGGGCTGTGCCCAGGGCCCACTGAGGCTTTTAAAATACTGTGTGTCTTTTTAAAATACTCATTCAGCCCTTGGGCCGGTGAGCCCCAGCTGTGGACCAGGAGGTCCCAGCCAGCCCCAGGGATCATCCCCATTCCTGGAGCTGAGCTCAGGCCTTGCAGCATGGAAAAGCAGGACGACCGGATGGGTGCGTTGCTGCTCGTTCCGCTGCGGCCTCTGTGGCAACGGCAAGTGCCGAGCGATCCAGCTCCACTTACTATAGAAGGCATCCGCAGGGCGACCCCTCGGCCAACTTTTGGATGCCCAAATTAGGAAAACTGGATCCGCGTAAGCGAAGGAGCGCCAGGAAGCAGAAAACAAGGATCACTTAGAGGAAGGTATTGGAGATTCCAGCTGCTGCTAGTTTGTGGGCTGACTCTCAACCAGCAGTTGTTTTTCCTTCCTTATTCCACAAGAAAACCCCACTAGATTTTAAAATGTTTTTAACCAAAGAAATTTAATATTATGCAAATGTTATGATAATTTCCTTTCCTACTGTTTTAATATTTTATAAGAAAATGTAGTTTTGAATTTAAGAATTGTTTCTGCTAACTTCCTGCTAGATTGTCATCCTCAAGCAGAGAGAGGTTTTATTTCTCTACCCAGCATATGCAAAATGGATGAAATGAATGCAAGATTTGCTGTTTGCATGGGGACTTCCGCAAACTATTATCAAGTGACCTACAAAAGATAAAAAGTAACCTTACCACTTTTGGGTTTTTTTTTTTCTGTTCTATAGAAAACAAAAGGCCCAAAGGGCCTCTCTCTTCTCACTCTAGTTTTCTTGTGTGAGAGAAATTTTGGGTTTTTTTTGCTTTACTTATTTAAAATTCTGTCAGATTTTATTCATAACTGCATAACATCATCTGGCAGAATTATCTGAGGGATACTATGAACCTGAAAGCTGGTTCACTGTTGGGAGAAGGTTTTTTTTCTTGAAAAAAAAAAAACAACTCGCACACCTGAATAAATATTTGAGAGAAAAGTTGTTTTCTAGAATTTAACACCTTGCTCAGATGAATGCATGAAGGAGCTGTGAGTCTATACCAAACACCTGAGAAGAACCATGAAGCTCAAAATGGAGATGTGTTTTAAATGAAAGGCACAGACAGCAGAAACATCCCAAGCATTTCCCTCTTTTTAGACAGTTTTCAGGCTGTTAGAAACTAGAAAAAAAGAGAATACAATACTTAAAAGGTCATTTTATGTGTATTATGCCCAGTCCTTGCTAGGTACATCCAACTGATAAGATGTTATTTGTGGTAATAAATATTAACTAAGTTCAACAAGACTTTTTGTGTCAAACTAGCTAAACTGTCACTGTTTGCTGTAAGCAAAGATGAGCTACAAAATTGTCCTCGCCAGCCTTGCAGATCTTGTTGCAGTTTCTGTGCCACTGGAAGTAGTTGAGTATAGAAAACACCTGTTGTTGTTGTTAGTTTTTATTCTGGTTTTAGGGAATGATTACATTTGTGTGTGTGTTTTTATCAGGTCCTCATCACACCACAGTGACTTGTGTTATAAAAACTGGCATTGGTGAAGGGTCCGTGTGTGCATACGTATGTGTGTGTATATGTGTGCATGTGCTTGGTGGTGAGTGGGATGCACGAGGCTGAGGTGGGAGGGCTGCTCGGAGCTGTCTGGTTTTACAGAGCAGGGTTATTCTCCCCTCATAGGAAACGAGGTGAGGCAGAAAGTCAAACCCCGTGCTTTGCTTCCAGACAGAAAACAAACTCTAGGCTCCTGATTCTCTCTTGTTAACAACATGTATCTTGTTAATCTTATGAATGTATGCCCTCTGGGAAATGTTTTAAAAATGCCTGAAATTAGTTATCCTATTGAATTGATTTGATTCACTGAGAGGCTTAGGAGAAGTATTAAAAAATTAGATTTTTTTCTTAAGCTAATTTGTATAAACCTGCAAGCTTTTCTCATTAGCTGCTGTTTAGGATTATGCCTATTCAGCTCCGCGGGATGGATGGGGCTGTTTAACCGAGTACCATTCCTGCTCTCCTGCCTGTACAGCAGCTTTGAGCGCTCGGCACCTCTGCCCGGGAGCAGGAGACTCTGCCTGCTGCCCCCCGGGGCCCTGCGGGACACGTGGTCCGCGGCCTCAGAGCACGTGGGGGCTCCTAGGTTGCTCCTACACGGGAGGTGCCGCACAGTGTTGGTGCTCTGCGGTGCTTGGCCTCTGAGAGAATTCCCTGGTCTACAGATACCACCGGGAACGTGTCTCTGCGCTTTGCTGTTCCTGCTTTGGCTGTGGGACAAGGAGGAGAACTTAGTCTGAGAGCAGAATGATGAGGGGATGATACTTGTGTCAGAATGTGGCTCTCTTTAAACCAGGGTTTAACCTCCAGGCTCAATTAGAAATAGGTTTTGATCTAGATTTGAACAAATGGGTATTGATGGTGTTGCTTGTTGAATAGCAGTGAAGTAGGCTGCTACTAACATTGCTGGTGCTGTCCCAGGGAGATTTAAATCTTCCATTTTGTTTGAACTAAATGCGGGTGATCTGGTCTCGTTTTTCATCTTATTAATGCAATATAAGTAAACGCTGTGCAACGTGGTGTGTCCTAGGGCACCATTTTTTTAACATACACAGAGAAGACCAGAGATCCCGTGAAGCACTGAGGAGTATCAAGAGATGTGATAGGCAGGCGAAAACTCTGGCCCCAGTTAAATAGCTAGAGTAAAAACCAATAAAATACAGAAAAATAAAAGTTGGCGCTATCATGGGCAATGCATCTGTCCTTGATTTCTGTCTGTTGTGCTGATAAGACAAAGTAAGGAAAGAAAAAATGTGATTGTAGGTAGCTATTTTTGATTACTCTAGTGACACCTTTCAGGTCTGTGATTCTCAGTCGCTGGTGTCAAATCTAATGAGACTACGTTGAAAAGCTGGTACAAGAAGACAGCAATGCCTTGCATGCCCAAATGCATGATACCCGTGTGCTAATGTGTAAAATCACTAGCTCAGCGGAAAGGAAGATTTTTGAAGGGAAAGTAGTATTAAAACTCCTGTGTATCATGTTACTGGGATGCCAGTCAGACTAATAACGGGCAAGTCTTTCCCTACACGTGCTGCACCGTCTGTCTAGGTATGCCCAGATAGGCAGGACCTTGTCAGAAGGCACAGGAGCAGCAGAAGGGAGCTGCGGGTTTCAGTCTTTCTTTCTTTGCAGCCTTAAGGACATCGTCATCATGGTGAGGCTGGAGTGGTCACTAGTGTGCATTTCCTGAAGAGCGCTTCGGCTGCCCGTTTCTCAGAGGGAAATGCCTTTGGATATTTTTAGCTCCCTCTTGAAGGAACCTCAGTGTTGTACACAGGAATAAAATGTTGTCCTTTCTGAGCCATCTCAGGGCTACCAAAACTCTGTTTTAATACCTGGACAAAAGTTCACATTCTTCTGTTTCATTAATTTTCTAGGGCAAGTTCAGGGCAGGCTGTATGAGGCGCTCATGAAAGACCTGCATAGCACAGGGGCCCAAGAGGCTCCTGTTCCAGGAGCAGAGCTGCTGTAATTGTAATGTGTAATTAGGGTGTTACACATGCCCTCTTTCACTGGGGATGTGTGACTGTGTTTAAATTCTCAGGTGGTAAGCTGTGAAGAGTTGAGTGGCAGAAATTGTTGAATGGTTGTGTAAACTATATCCAAAAGTCCTTTCATATTCACATGTGTCTTCATGAGTCATCAGAGTAAATCCTCAAAATGGCATCCAAACATTATCCAAGCAGTGTGGGTGCTCCAAGCGTTCTCTGTCTTCCCTCTTCTTTCGATAGTGAGGCCTGAATCAGAAACCCTCATCTTGTATCCTAGAAGACTGCGGGATATGGCGTTTTAAAACTAAGATCGATACTGGATGGCTCAGGCTCCAGTGATCAGATTAAAATTGATTTATTTGATAGTTGATGTTTTTCACGTACTTAATTTATTCGATATTTCAGATGATTTAAATATTTTCTTCTTTCCTACCTCCTTCTTGACTTCCCTAGAAAAGGAAAAATAGTGTTATTTTCATGGCAATACTGAGGTGTTCTAATGCAGGATTATTATTTTTTTGCAAAAACGACTAGATAGGGAGAAGAAATACTTAGAAGCTTCTGGAACCCAAGTGAATGAGCACAAGGACTCAGAGAAGTCCCTACTGTATAGCCAATGTTACAAATATGTCTCTTTAAGCTTTCTTCCTTTCTTTTGTCTTTCCTTCCTTCCTGTCAGCGAAATTTACAGCCCTACTGGTTGCAGAGGAAAGGATGAAAATGTGGTTTCTAAGAATCTGGAATCTAGAAGTAAAAATAAACTATAGAAATACAAAATGTATTGTTTGTGTGGTCAGCCAAGGACAAAGCAAAATCTCACAATTTAAAGAGAAATGTGATGACTTGAGGGGACCAACTCTCCTCATTTCCGAACGCTTCACCGTGGCCCAGATTTCAAGGTGGCTACCTTTGGACGGGACAGTTGGCAGATTGAAGCCTGGTATCGTGCATGACACAGATCTGGCTTCAGAGCTCCTGCCGTGACCCTTGCAGCTCTAACGAGCTTTAGGCCCAGCCCAGGCAGCAGATACTGCAAATGTTCTGCAGTTTGTTCCTACAAAATACTGCACTTGTGCTCTCCAGCCTGCGCACTGCTGCTCCGCAGCCCTTTGCTGGAGCCAGTGCGTGTGCTGTTATTCCAAGGCTTGCTCCGAGATGCGTCTGGGACGCAGGCCGCTGGCAGCAGACCCCGTTCAACGTTTCCACGTGCTCCCTGTCACATTTGCCATTGCACCTATTTCTCGTGTGATCTAGAGAAGTGAAGCGCCCTGAAGCTCGGGGGAAGGAGCTCTGCATTGGTGTGTGGCGCCGAGGGCGGCTGCGCCTCCGCGGGTGGTCCGTACAGTGAGTCTGCCTGCCCTAGTTGTGCACTCGAGGGTTTTGGTGTAACTGTTCTTAGGAAGTTTGTTGCAAGGGCAGTAGGAGGACTTAACGGCACCAGCTGAGTTGCCTGGGTGGTAGAATGGGCCCTGCTCTTGCCTTTTTCTTCTAATGAGCAGAGCTGAAATTCTGCCTTTGATTTTACTGGGCTGGATATTTTTTGGTGAAATCCAGAAGAGGCTATGAAAGTGTTTGTCACAAGGGATAAGTTTATAACTGTTGCATTCAATATATTTCCTTTTTAAGTTGAAACAACATAAAGAGTTTAATTCGGTGCAGAATAAATCTCACTTTTGTTGCACTGATTGTATAAAAGTAGGCAGCTCTGCTCTGCATTTGCCTCAACTGTTTATATTACTTAAAATGTCGTTCCAGAGCAGAGCTTGGCTTAGGACTGCAGTGAAAGCCATTTTATTCCATGTATGGCCCTGGTCTCCCAAAGCTATTTTAGTGGGTAGCTAGAAAATATTTTTTAGTGAACCATAATTTCATTTGTGTTTATGTTCATTGGTCAGCTCAGTGAGGGAGCTGCACTGCTCTGCAGTTCTGCCCTGGGCTGTTTCAGGAAAAAAAGGGCAGGAATTTTCGGGCACAGGCCAGGGTTGTGTTTTTTTAAATGTTTTGTTTAAAACGGCATATTGAAGTCACTGTGTTCTCAGTTCAGCTACTGAGAAATGAAATCCTTCTGTGTCCAGCGGAGGCTCTGTTTAAAGAGAGAGAACTGGTGTCCCGTGCTGGTGTTGATCAGCGCTGGCTTTACCAGACCTCGAGCACTTCCACCCGGCTGCTGTCGCTGGCCCCAGCTTTCATGTTTCAGCCGTCCAACACTCACTGCTTTCTGTGGCTGGAGGGATGGGGCAGATGAGTGGGATCAGCAGTGGGTGTTTAAGTTCTTATCCTTGGGATTGCATTGCAGTAATTCTGCACAAACCCGGTGTAAGGGAAGGGTAGCACTGTGCTGCTCTGGGAACAGCAGCCGTGTGTCTGTCTGCAGGATGCTCCCCTCGGAGGGCATTCCCAGGGACTGCTTAGGGAGGTGCGTTTCTTCTGCTGTGTTTTCAGTTTGGCATTATTCCATGCTAAAGGAATCATTCTGTATCTTTTTATATTTGAGATGCTGTTTGGTACTTGTTTAAAATGCCCCCTTGATAGTAATTGATTCAGTGTGACCTTTTGTTTTAGGGGAAATGCAAGAGTGATATTTATAATAATGTGCATAACTAGAAGTAGTCTTCCATGCTGTTGAATACTCTTTTGAAAGTGGAGAGCCGGCAGCTTCTTCCTCTGCTGCAAGCAGCAAACCGTTATTCCAGTTTGGCTGCCCAGTTTTGTCCGTATAGAGTAAGGCCCTTATTACTTTTCCAGGGGATTTATTCCTGGAGTTAAAAGGCGAATTACACTTCTGACTGTGCATGCAGCCTTTGCATGAAGCCTACCAACTGCTGTCATCCGTTATCATCTCTATACTTTCAGTGACCTGGAGCCAGATTTTCAAAGGTATTTATTTGCTTAAGAACCATTAGTCTCTAAATGGGATTTCAGAATTGCCTAAGTAAGTTAGCCACCTAATTCACACTGTAAATCTGATTAGGAGGCTTCATGTATCTGAGGGTGCCTAAATACCTTTCCATAGCATCCTGCTGGAGAGGAGCAAATTGCTCTACAGCGTTCCCACTTTCCCTGAAGGCCACAAAACCGTTGGAACATAATGGGTTTTGATAGTTTTTAAAATGAGGAGGATTTAAAGTGCTGGAGGAGAGGTGAAATCTCCTTTTTTTGATTGTTGTTTGTCTTTTAGAGCAGTGAGTTGCCAGCCTGGGTCTGCCCTGCAGGGCTGGGCGACAGTGGCCATGCGGCTGACGGAACATACAGTCCTTGCTGCTTTCAGCGTAGCTGGGCTACGGTCTGAAGCTATTTCATGCTTCTTCTTTGGATAAAAATAAAATTTTACAAGAGGCATTAGCAATGTCAGAGTTCTGCAGTAGGTGTTCGTCAGTGTGAACCTCAGTGTCTCCTCATTACCATTCCTTGCGTTGCTTTCAGTCAGTTCTACTTCTTGCAAAACTAAGTTTGCCTTTCAGGCATGTGTTCAACAGACTAATCACACAGGACCTTCTGTTTGTTCCAAACAAATTCCTTTCAAATGATTTAATTTTTTTTCCATTTGGCTTGGTGCTTACCTTGATACGTCTAACAAAGGAGAAATGAGAAAAGGTGGATGTTATGTTTACTCTTTTACATTGGTGGTGTAAAGAGTCAGACTTTGGCCATCCTGAATTTTAGGCAGTCTAAATTGCTTATTCCTCTCTCGAGCGTAAATGCCACCGCAGTCAGAACTCTACCCCTGCAACGAGTGATCTGAGTAACGGCCTCCCTCTGAAAACTGGGGAAGTGCAAGTGTGAGAGAGACTGAACCATCCTCATCCCTGTGTGCCTGTTCACCAAGACTGTTCAGGTGGGCAGTGAATTCCACAGGGAAAAATTGTCTTTCATATCACTGTTTTTGGAATGGCTCAAACCCGAGATACTTGAACAGCCAATGCAAGATGTTGAGCAATGGCACCAGCCCTGTTCAGTGTATCGCATGGGTACTCTGGGTACTCATGGGTTTTTTCTATTCCAGCATTATTCCATTGCCATGTTTTTTCATTTTCCTGTTAAAAATTCTCTGGGGATAAATGCAAAACTATCCTCAAAAAAGGAATATATTTAGAGGTATCTTCCTCATCTAATTCAAAACGTAAGGTATTTGGTTTTTCTCTGCAACCCTTGGGAATTTTTCCTGTCAAATAAACCTAGAAATCATTGGATACCACAGAACACAACTGTGATTACCATTAAAAGGGATTAGGATAGTGCAGCCAAGGAAACCTTTATTAGCATATAACAGTATTATGGTAGAATAACCCTCAGCAGTAAGTGGTTGTTCAGCACAGCCCAAAGCTAGACCACATGCACAGATTTTCATATTTGCTGCTGCCTCTGAACTTATGGACAAAGTTTTCTAAGCAGAAGAGGAGGTGCCTCCTTTTAAGCCAGGGTTCCAAGCTTCAGCTTCCATGTGGTCAGTACTCCCAGAATTCTTTTGGTTTTGGACAAGAAAAGGGATGATGAATAACAAAAGAGCTGCAAAAAATTGTTGCGCAGAAGCACAGTGATGTTCAAAGAAATTTACCATGCCACAAAGCTTAAGTCTCAAATACCGCAGGGCTGTTTTTCTCCAAAACTAACTTTGAAAAGTCAAGTCAAATTTCCTTTTTTATGTTTAGGAATTTCACAGGTACTGAAAGGCATGAATTTCTTGATGGCAGTTGGATTCCCAAGTATCTTGGGACTCTCTGAACATCATGAATAGAAAAAGTCAATAACCTTTTCTGAGAATGCACCATATGGAGAGGACAAAACACCTTTTTTTGAATGGTAGTTTGCAAAAGGCTGTAAGTACAGCCAGGAAAATATGACGATATTCATAGTTATAATGGCATGCTTCTGCCATTTGAAATGCTGAAACTCTGGTGTAAGCTGTTAAGTCTATTAATATACATTTTAAAGTATTCTACTGCAGCTTGAATGCATCTGCTTAGTTTTTGGCTACAGTAGGCAGTTTTGGTTTGCACTGGGTGCATACTAAGTACAGTTGGTTAATTAATATTTAATTGCCATTAATGCAGAGGTTCTTGTTACATAAGGAAACTATATTGTACATGAAAAGCCCCTAAGGCCTTCCCTCGCACTAGAAGTAGAATTCTGAATATTTAATACAAGACTTGCTAGTTTACTCTGATTTAAGTTATCTTTGATATGGCTTGATGTGCAAGCTCTGTGTTTACTTCGTTTTCCTTGTTAGCATTAATGGGGCAAAGCCCTGCTAAATTCTTGAGCAGGATCAAACATGATGGAAAAGGTTGTGGTGTTAGATTCTTAGGCTGAAACTCGGGCAGTGCGTGTTATGTGTTTGTGCAGTGTTTCTAAGTACTGTGATACTACAAACAATAATAACTCACTGCAGCCTTTATTGCTGTCTAGAGAGTTGTGGAAGCAGGAACCAAACATTAATGGCTTGAAATTTAAGGTGTGATACTAATCCTCATTGCAATGTCAGGAGCTAGAGCAAGTGTATGAATAGTAAAGAAACTCAAACTGTTTGAAATAGCGTGTGCGTCCTTGATGCCTAACCCCCCAGATGGATTTGTCCTTCCTCTTCTGCGTGCTGATGGATCTGCATCTCCTCCCTGCATGGAAGGACATTGCAGCATTGTGCTGTAGTCCCACCAGTCTGGTCGCTGCTTAACAGGCATCACGTTGCCTGCGGGTGTGGATCCCGAATTCGTCCAAAGTCCCAACAAACGGGGCATTCAGCGCTCAGACAAACAAGGTGTTTTGGTGAATGACGCTGCAGCCTGAGAACAGAGCAACTCCTGTGCGTCTGTTAGATGTGGTGACCTGGCCATTTGATAGCAGGCTCAGACTGTCCTGAATATCACGTTTATTTGTTTGACAGTTACTGTGAGCTCTACTGGTTCATTGATAGCAGGGATCCTCCTGCAATAGTTTGTTCATTAAACATGAAAATGGCTTACACATGAAAGTGTTGGGGAACTGGAATGAAAAGCCATTTATATTTAAAACACTGGGAGCAAAATTACTTTTCACACATGTTCCTTCGCAGTGTCTTCCTCCTTTGAGCGCTTTCTGCAGTGCTATTCCCAGAGAGATGATCTCACTAACACGAAGCAGGGGCTGTAAGATAAACTTAAAGCCTCGATCAGATACCTCAGTGAGTGCTGTGGGAAATCTGCGTATCATGGAAAAAATAGCTTTAAAAAAAAAAACAAACAAAGAACCTATTGTGATGAAGATCTGTGGATATTATTCTTTGTGTAATGCCAAGAAAAAGATCCAGACTCAGGAAATGGTTTTTAACTTTATTTGTTATCTTGCAGTTTCAAGTCCTTCAGCTTTTCTCTGCAGGGACTGAATCAGAGAAGAGAGCACAGTTTTCTCTGGAGATACAGTAGCTTGGGGAGTTCTCCAAGAGCCTTTTTCCCAGGTCATTTCTGCTCTTTGACTGCTAACAGTAAATGAAAAACTGTCTTTTACTGCAGCCTCTATGTCAACGAGGGTGGTAAAGATGAGAGTCATATCTCCAATTTCCATATGCCTGTTTTGGAAGGATGCAGTGTCTCATGGTTAGGAAGAACAGATGAAGCTAGTTTTAACTTACTGTAGCAAGTAAAAGTAAAGAGCCATTTGCCCCATTGTCCATCTGTATGATGTCTGTTGCATCTGTCCATCCCTCAGTAAAAGCATTCCCATCTCTGACATCAACTTCTTACATATGATTCTGTGGATGTGAAGAGACGGGCACATCTAATGAGGCAGACTGCCCATCATCCTGTTACCCTTAGAGCCCCGTCTAAATGCATTTCAAAATCCCTCAGTTACTAAAGGCCCAGCCCAAGTTAGCGCTGCCGGAGTTTCCCATGTGTGGGGAGCTGGGAGCCCGTGTGATGGCAGGAGCATCAGCCCGGGCTGGGTTCTGCCCCCCGTGCTCCGTCCTGCTGCGTCTCAGTGATCCGCAGCAGGGCTGCTCCCACCGTACAGCGGGGTTTGGTATGTCTTTAGGGGAGTCTGAGTACGTCTTTCTTTCTCTTTGCGCATGTCTTTAAGTTTCTTTCTGACACTTAAGTGTAAATAAGACAAATGAGTAGTGGTAGTGACACTGGATGGCATCTCAGCTAGAGTAAATCTGCATAGTTCAGGGAGTGATAAAGTTCCTAGAAAAATATGGTTTGTTATTGCTTTGTCGACGTAAGTATAGACTCATCAAACCAGACTGTACTTAGTCGTCTTCCTGTGTGTTTTTCCTCCAGGTTCCCTGGAACTATATTATGACTTTCTGGCAGTGGACAACTTTTAGTATGTAACCAGGAGATTTTTAGTATGTAACCTGCTGTGACTCCCTTTCAGTTGAACAGGAGGCAATCTTGATATTTTATTATTTGCATTGCAGTGATGGCAGTTGTATGTAGTCAGGACCAGAACCTCCATTCCTAGGCTCTGCACAGAAGTGAATTTAGTTCCTGCCCCAAAGAACTCACAGTGCAACCAGACGTTGTAGAGCATACACGTTTTATCTGTGGCCAGTGAAAAATGTCTTTATCTGCCCAGCTTCAGAATAGTGTAATGAAGTGCAAAGTTGAGAAATAATGGAAAGCAATTTTCACTTGGTCTGAAACAATACTACGTGGTTCTTCCCCATGTCATTGCTGAGTGGTTTTCATACACTCTTAAGCTGCGGTAGTGATTGCTACTCAGAGTATCCAGTTTTGGCTCAGAAATGTTTTCCAGATCATTTATTCTCACTTAATTTGACATCTACATCCTGATTCTAAGCCTATTCGCCTGTTACCTTCAGTAAGCTTGTTCTTAGAGTAAAATGTTTTCTTAGTTCAGCAGTGCTGGGCAATGGAGGTTGGATATACTGTGGATTTGAAGAAAAACTTATTGGAAAGTTTTTTAACCTCTTGTTATCTTGGCTCACTTTGTAGCGTATTTTAAGCAAGTGTTTTACAGTGTGTGCAGGATCATAGTATACATGAAAATACGAGTTGAATTATCGTTGTGCTGCTAGCACTGCTTTTGCATGACGTTTTTCTGTGTGTCATTGCTGGAAGAAGATTTAATTTCAGTTATGCAGTACATCTCTTTCACTTGGTCGTACCATGAAATACATGTAGAGAAGCCAAACAATTTCAGACCCTTGGAGCATTAGGAAGTTTTGGGGCAAGTATAACTTCCCAGATGTTTGATGAAATGGTGTACACTGAAACACACACTCTAGAAAGATACATTGGGAGTGGAGCTGGTGGTATTTTTTTTCATATTAAATTCACTCAACAAATTACACGGCCTTTGCAAGTTTTTTTTGGCAAATGGCCAATCCTCTCTGCGTTGAGATAAATGAGGACAAACATTTTGTTTTGGACAAACATGTTTGTGCATGAGACTTGCCCCAATGTTGGATTTTCTAGTACTGCTATAGTGCATTCATTGTTTCACTAAAATTTGGTTATATCTATCTAGCAAGATACTTGAAATATGTTGTTTTAATGGTATAGCCGGGCTCGGTTGTAGTTTAAAAGGGCTTCAACCAATTCATAGGATTCATCTGAGATGTCTGAGATATTATTAAACAGCCTCTGTTATTTGCATGTTCCCAAAACCTGACATGGGAAGATTCTAGCTATGACGGACTTCTGCCAAGCAGAATGTGCGCTAGGAGCTTAAAATATATATATATATATAAATCCCAGATTCACTCACCAGAATGAACATTCGTAGCCTGTGTGTGAAACTGAGAAATATCCTGCTCACTGAAGGGCTCATAATGTTAAATCTGTAAATGCCATCTGAAACTGAGCTAATGTTGATGAACACCAGAGTTCAGTACAGTTTGGTTCCAATGACTAGAACCGGTTGGAAAAATTCCAGTGCGGTATTTTTAGAAAGTCACATATTCCCTGAAAATGAAATATGCTTCTGAGACAGCTCAGCTTTGATGAAACGTTGACAGGATCCGAACTGCCGAGCACGTTTCCCATCCAGGTCACTGTCTCGTTCCTTGTAGCTCTGTTGTGGAATTACCCTGTCTCCAAGGGGTTACGTGTGGGAGGGCTCTGGGCTGGAGGCTCCAGGCTCCCCAGATCCGTGGCTTGTCCAGGGCAGTACTCTGTGCCCTTTTGCAGAGAATGGACAAAAATTTGATACTTTTTCAAGAGACAAAAATAATTCAAGATGGAGAAATTCCTCATGAGTCGGCGCTGCTTTTCTGTGCACTGTTCCTGAGTGCATCGTGCTGGCAGTAAAAAAGACAACTTAAGTTGTTCTGTTGATTTAGAGACCCGCATCACTGCCTTGTAGAATTGGGAACTGCATCGCTACAAGGCAGAAGATTAAATCTATCCCTAAATTTTGTGAGAGAGGAGAGTCTTCTAGAGATTAAATGATTTGGCCAAGTTATTTGGGAGCTTCCTGCAAAGGAAGCTGACCTCGGCTCCTGAGCCTTTACCAGTGGGGCCGTCTGCTTTCCCACATGGAGCAAACCCTGCGCAATTTGTGCTAAGACTTCCTGCTGCCTCCCCCCAGCAGTCACAGTGGGTTTGGTGGCATCTGCAGCTCCAGAAGAATCACTCATGTTGTAAAAGGGGACCACCACCTTGCACTGGCTGGCTCCAGGTGCCTGTGTGGGTGTGATGAGAGTGTTTTGGGTGATGGTCTGAACTGTAGCTGAGTTGGAAGCTCTGTTCCCGTGTGCTTCAGCTGTAAAAATAGGGATCTTCTCCTGCTGTGCAGGAGCCACTCTGTGCTTTGGCTCAGGCACACTTGCTGGAGGGATAAGTGTGTGGGTGCAGTGTGGGAGACTCTTTCCTTCATGGCTTTTAAACTGTAAAGTGTAGAGTAAGGGACCACACTTTTTCTTTAGTATTACATTTTTATTTAGCTTTAACATAGCTTGGCCAGTTCAGGAGCTACCCTTAGGAGGTGCTGACCTTACCAACAGCAGCGTTTCCCTTCTCTCAGCTGTAGCGGGGCCCTCGGCAGCGACAGCCACCGGTGTTTGAGTTGCTGCCTCATGTCCTGCTGCTGCTGCTGCCAGTTATGGGTTATTCAGTGGTCCCACGTGGTGCTCATGGGCACCGGGGCTGCGAGGACTTGGGTCCAGCTCATGTGGGTCCCAGCCCTGCACATCTCAGTGTGAAAAACCTTCCCAGGGTCTGCAGCGAGCGGCAGGAAGGATGTAGCCGTTCAAGTATCTTTCGTTATCACGGACTAGTTAGGGCTGCCCTGACTTCCTGAGGGAATATGTAGCAATACCCAGTCGTTATTAGGCTGAGAAGGAGAAAATGTGCTTATTTCTGCTCTTCTCTCATTTAGCACCTGCTTCTTACACCTTAATGAAATGTAAACTGGATGCAAAGCAAAGCTGAGGAAAAAATGTGAAAATATTCTACATTCTTCTGAGCCCATACAGGGGCCTATAGAGAAAACTGGGAGTGTTTGCCTGCTTTTGCACAGGAGTCTTGCTCGTTTTTATTTTGTTTTTCCCTTGCACTGCTGAGGCTGGTGCTATTTTGCCCACATCTCTAGAGAGCAAGAACAGGCTTTGCATTCAGGAGCTCCTAATGGGAAGTGATGACAAGCCCTTGAGCGGGGCGCCGTGCCCTTGTCCCCGTGAAATGTTTTATCCTCTCTGATACCACTGGACATGTGAGCCATAATGAGGGCCGGGTTCAGCCGCTGGACACACGTGGGAGTTGATCCCCATGGTCTGTGTGCAGGGACATCTGTGGCTGTGCTGAGCCTTATTTCCTCCATTTCATGGGCATAAGATGATGCTTGTACGTTATTAAAAGGGTAAGGCAGGTTTCCTGGGGAGAGACCGTGAAGTGCAATGCTTAACAGTATGTATATATAATTAACTCCTTGGGATTTTAATGAAAAATGCTGCTATTTTGTAACTGTAATTTTCATTTCCTGACAGCATTTGTGCCTCAAGGAACCTGTAAATAGCACAGGGCTCCAGAACAATTGTCTCTGCTTGGAAAGTTAGGCAATTTTGCTGTCTTGAAGTGAGGATGAGCTGGGATCTAATCATGATGTTAATGTATAATGGAAAGAACTTAGTGTGATCTAAGCAAAGAGTTATTCCAAGGATGTGCCAAGTGCTGTCCCTGAGCTTCATTGAGAAGCTATGAAAGCTCTGGGGTGTCACCAGGCCCACTGCTTGGCCTGGATACTCAAAAGATTTGGGATCCTCAAAATAACGACTACAACAGAAAAGCACAAAACCAAACAGATCTTAAGCTTATTTTCTGCACCAAACCACTTTATATAGGACTGTCAAAACCATCTTCACTTGTAGCTAATCTTTAGTTAGGAATACAGGGACGCAAACTTAAGTTATAATGGCATACTTTTTCTGTAGATGTTAATAATAATAAAGAAAATATATTGAGACCTAAGCAGGCATGTCCTGGGAATCTTTACAGGTTTTACCCTATCCCTTGTGTGTATAGTGCCACATGCATTTTAAATGCTGTGAGCAGTTCAGTCCAGGATATTTTTCCTTCAAAGCAAATTTTCAGAGGGTCGCCTGTCGTGCGGTGACAATGTGCAGCGCAGGCTGAAGGAGGTGGTCTGGAAAGACTCAAAAGATTCATCTAAAACCTTCCTGGGAGTGCTCTGCCTCTTTCTGTCCTCCAAAGAAAACAGCTGTGGTCTCATTTTGTGATGGAAGTCTGTTTTTGTTTTTTTTTTTTTTTTTTTTTTTTTTTTTTTTTTTTTTTAATGCAGTTTTCCGGCTGCCTCTTCAGAACAGCTTAAATCCTTTCAGTCCCCCAGAGAGTTTCTGGGAGAGCTTCTCAAGTGAAGGATTTATTGTCTCTTGCCCTCCTTCTCCAGGAGCAGAAGTGACCTCCAGACTAATGCACTGCAGTATCTCTGATTAGAGAAAGCAGAGGTTTTTGGCAGTGCAGTTTTGGAACATTATTCTCCATTTTATTATGAACATTTTGGGGTGTGTTTCTCCTTGAAATCATGAACCTGCAAATATTTCCAAGGAAGTAACCCCTTTAGACATGTTAGGGAGAGAAGTTTTCCTTTTCATACCATGGTAGTCCCAGTGAAGCTGGTGCGGTTTCCTGTGGAAAGCAGGTCATTTTCTAGCCAGTTATGAACTTTGGGTTATTTTAATCAGACCCGTGAAGTTCATGTTTTTTTTGCTGGACTGTTTCCTAGTATGTGATTATCGTTATATGTCAGAATGTTGAGGAACAAGTTTTGTTATGTCATTTCAGACCTGAAATGAAAATGAATGGAAAAAAAAAAAATCCCAACAACTTATGTAACAAAATAAAAAAGTTTGGATTAAATTCTTGTGATTTTTGTTGTAGTCTTATCTACCAAAATCTTCGTTGGATGTAATTACTAATCAGTCAGGTCTTGCTCACACAAAAGTAAGCTTTCTAAGCTCAGTATCCCGGTGTTGGGAGTAAAAGGACTCTGCATTTCTGGGAGGTATAAGCCATATGCCTTACTGAAATGACAAATAGATAGTCTGTAAAAAGAAGGACAAGGAAATGTGTCAGTCATTGGCACCGATACGATACCAGGGTGTGGGGTGAAGAGTCAAATCGGTGATTTTAGGACTTGTAGCACATGGATGACAGAATTCCTCTGTAATGCTTTTGTATGAAGGATTGTTTTATCTGGGCTCCTTCAAGGAATTAAACTAGTTACAGTGTTTCAGATATTAATGATATTACGTCAGATTCTCAATATGTACTTGTAAATCTGCAGTAATGTTATTTAGAGTGAAGGTTGTGGATTCGGTGCTATGAAGATGGGAAGCTTAAACACGATCATGGTTTCTGTTAACAGAAACTCATTTCTTCAGGGGTTTGAAATTCTGAAGTTGACAATAAAAGCAGGACGAAGAGAAGTAGAACTGTGTGTTACTTCTTATGTTGCCAATATAAACTGGTGTAACTCCATTGACTTGGGCAGATATTTTCAATGTACCAGCTGAAGATCTGGTCTTAAAAGCCTATATATACTGTGATTAATGCTGTTAGGATCATAATAAGTTTTCTTAATTACTTCTAAAAGCGTTCCCTTCATTTTCCAGATGGTACTGTGGTTATGATGGGAACTTGCCCAGTAAATTTTGCCTTTCATGGGATGATAATAACAGTCTGTTTATAAGAGAGGTTTTAAATTCTCTCTTCCTACATTTGTGTTCTGCTTTGGCCTTGTTTATTCACATCAGAATGCTTCTGCTTATTTTAGCTGTCATGTGCTCGGTGGTTGACGCTTTGCATAGCAGAGCTGCAGTAAGATGGCGGTGCTGTAGAGGTGTTCAGTGGATATTCGAGATAGTTACATGATCACTGTTTTACCTCCTCAGCAATACCTGGAAGATTAGTCATAGAAAGTAGTGTAAGCCCAAATAAGGATAGTTGAAGTAAATCAGAAATGAAGTATTTCTTCATAGTGTTTGCTCACTATTTTGATAACTTATTGCGGAATTCACAACAGTAACTTGGTTGCACATCTAAAATTTTGATGTGTGGTGATAGAGCAATTCTTAAATGTGGAGACCTGAAAGTTGTCAAGCCCGTGTGTTGGTCTTTGATTTGCCTACATAAACAAGGCATTCACTTTGGAATTTGATGGGTGGCCATTCATTCAGCAAACTCTGGATTTGTATTTTGGCCTATTTTCAATATCTCCTACATAATGTTACCTTTTTGGTTTTATGTGCTTTTTTAGTTAATTTCTTGGCCATATTTCACATACACCGAGTCTTCTTGGGACTTTAAAGTATTATAGTTAGGTGAGGTAGTTCGGAGCTTTTCAAATGGTTATTTCAGTCTGTTTGCAAACTCGAGCCAGGGGCATTTGCACTGTTCACGCTGTTGTTTTGTCACTCCGCTCAGGTCCAACTCTCTTTCACTGAAAGCTGTAGTTACTTTAACACTGGGTTACTCTCAGTGCTTGCGCTTTAGGTATAGATGTTATGTGAAGTGCAGACCATGGGACACATTGTTGGAGCTGCTGCAGTAGAAATGGTAAATAGTTTGTAGCTGTTGCTGCATTCCAGTGACCGGAATGTTTAATTATATGTAATCTTTCTATGTTGTTATTCAATTATTTGCTTTGAGAAAGAGCCAAAATCTACTTCTAGGATTCACAAATGAAAAAGGACATTAGACCTCTCTGCTCTTCATGTAGAACTGATATGAAATTAATATAAAGTACAGCTCTATTGGTTTTGAAAGTGGATTTTAGTGTTTGCACCTGAGAGTCCGAGAATCCTTGGTCTACCTGCTTCGTTATTCAGCTATTTGATACTGCAGTTGGGAATAAGGAGGCTGCATACAATGTCCACAGGTGAGACAGGATTGCATTCATCTGGAGGCCGTTTCAAGCTGTCACAGGTGTTTTTCTTTCAATAAAATAGCTCCCTTAAAATATAAATGACTGCATTTATTACATCAGCTCTTTCACCTTCTTTGGAATATCCCTGCTCAAGTTACTTTACACATAGCAAATGTTCTTGCTCCCTAGAGAATTAGTTTAATTACTGCTGTAGGTGGGTAAAGGATATATGGTGTCTAAGTACTAATTTTACCATGCTTTAATTAAGAGGTCAAGTATGAAAGGCTGCAGAATACCCACTTAAAGCGAGCTGAACAGAATGGTGGTAGGAGAGTGGGCTCTGACATGAGGAGCTTTTTATGCTGTCTGTAGGAATATCGACCTGTCCTTCTGCATTTCATTAGAGTGATACTTACATCTGGAAACGTAATCATTATTCAGTTACTCTGTTTTCCAGAATTAAAGGATATTTTTTAGTCCTTTTTGATGTCAGCACCAAAGCAGCGTCTCAGCTTTCCAAGGTGATGCTCGCTCCTAGGTTTCCCTGGCTTCCAGCCCAGCAGTCAGCACTGTGTCCCCTTGGCCAGCGTGTTTGAGGAGCCCACAAGTGCCCCAGAGAACAGTACTGTGGTGGGGGACATGGAGGAGGAGGTGCAATGGATGTTCCCTCTGAACACCCACCACTTGGTGCCTCGTGTCTTACTGCGAGCATGGGTAGATTCCTTCCAGCATTTGACTTGGAAAATCTTGTTTCTGGCTAACTCGCAATCAAGGAAACAGCCTGGGAAAACATTCAGGGAAGAAAGAACTGGGCAGGCAGAAGGAAGGACTCTCTCATCATGAGCTTACACAAAAGTAGTTAATAATAATGCTTTGCCATAGGGTGGCCTGGGCACATCTGAAGAAGGGCTAGAGATGCTTGGCCTGGAGCTGGAGACAACACCCCTACAGATACACAGTTGTGGAAATGAGCAGGCACTCCCTGGCTGGTCGTTGGAGGTCTAGTCGAGATTACCTGTTGCACTTGCAGAAAGACTGACCAGGTAAATCAGTGCTGTTTCCCCTCATGTGGCTCTAAAGAGAGGAGCTGATATTTTTATTTACATCTTTTTCATTACTACTTGTCCATATGAATTGCGGATGCACTGAGATATTCTTGAAATGTTCGGTACGGAAAGTTTATTCTCAGAAATTGTATTTTCTCTTTTTGTTTTGAATTCTATTCACTGCTTTTCTTGCATTAAGAGGAGTGTAAAAGTTCAACTGTGCTGTGGCCTTGCTTGGTGCCACTGGATGAAGAATGGTGCAATCCTGGAAAAACACAGAGTTAAAAATTAACAAGTGTTCAGGAACACTCTCAGATCAGGAACATTTTCAAACAGTGAAAGCAGACCTTCCTTTCTTGCAGTAAAGTTTTGCTGCCTAACTATTAAAATTACAGCTTACTTGATCATTATTTTAACATGATTAAAAGTTAGAAATCTGGAGTACTCAGACCTAGGCTGCTTCCTTTTTCCAGGTGAAAGACTTAAGGGAAAAATGTCATGTGCTGAATTAATGCTAAAACGTAGGTATTTTTTGTACTTTGACTTAGAAATGAAAGCTCCATTATTTGTTGTTTTAGGTAGAAAGATGGTGGTGGTTACTGTTTTAAGGTGCAGAATACTCATCCAAAAATAATAGTTATATATCTGAATCCTGTGCCTGTCACTGCATTACTTTGTTGAGTACGTGTATATTCAAGCACTGAAATATATTTGTGTGGGACCTGGTGGGATCAACGAACGCTTTCTCGTTTCCTCAGTGTGCTTTGAGAGCATTTGGTTCATTTGTGTGTTCATCTAATTCAAGGAATGCAATTCTGTAAAACTACTAGTTCTTTTCTGTGAAAGTGGCCCACAATTTGCCTGCAAACCCACCCTCGCATGGAGAGCCGTAGGGGTAGCGCTCCTGCTCCGCTGTGTGCTGCGCTCTCGTCATCCCGCCTGGATCTCTGTGAGAGGCAGCACGGGGGCACCCGGGCCAAGCTGTAGGTGCTCCCTGGGGCATCTACAGGAGCCTGCTACCCCTACCCGCTGCTGCGCAGCAGCTCCAAGCAAACCTGTCATCTCCCTCTGCTTACCTGGAATGTCCCTGTGCCAGGATCTGCAGAGAGAAAGAAGGGCCGCGAAGGAAGAGGTTTTGGTGAGGAGGGAGTTAGGCACTCTGATAGTCTGCTGTATTCAAACTTTTTCATCCCTCTTGCGGGTTGTCTTTGGAGTTGAGACGTCTGCCTCAGTGCACTGGGAGTTCCTGCTCGAGGTGTTAGAGCTCAGATCCTTGCAGAGCAGCTTGGAAATCGGCCGTGGTGAAGCAGGAGATGTCAAGCCAGTGACTCTGAACTGGAAGGGCTACATCATTTTATATTATATTTCTGAGGTGGTATGGCTGAAACCTCTCTGTGTGTTTATATAAAGGTTATGTGTTTCCTGTAAAGTTAATCCTTCATGAGGAAAATCGTGGGGTTTGTTTTAATTCTGATTGCTTCAATAACTTCACAAACGGGGGGATCTCAGCTTTTGTGAGAGGCAGGTGCTTCTGCCCACTACAGCCAGCAGGGCAATCCATATAAACAAGCAAGGCAGGAATTGCTCAGAGGTGGGAGAGTCCTGTTGGGTTGCCTGGCCCTCCTGCCTGCCAGCAAGGATTTGTTTCAGTTGTGTTTGCCTAGGGGATCCCATTTTCTGTCTGATATGGCAGGAGCCCTTCTATGCTTTCCTATTTACATTTTCATCCAGCTTGGGCCCATTTAGGTGACAATTTCCAGGAGAGATTCTCCAAGCAGGTCCCATGTAGAGAGCAACAACCGTCTGAACAGGAAGACTCCTGATTGCGTGGCTTATGCAGGGCCTTCTGTCTCCTCAAAGGAGAACGAGACAAAAGGCAGAAATCAGTGAGTACCAGCATCTCTGAGCAACTGTGCCGCGTGCAGGGTCCGTGTGTCTGCGTTATATCAGTTGCAAGGACAACCCTGCTGCTGTGCCCATCCCCAGGGAGGGAATTCTGGCAGGGCAGCGCGTTGCAAAGGGAGCAAAGGCCTCGCTGTGCTCCAGCTACGTGCGGCGCACTGCTAGCGCTCAAGCGAGCTACCATTTCCTATTAAAGTAGTGCCTGTCCGTCCATGAAAAAGAGGCTGCTGTGCAAAGTGATTTAGCTTCCTGGGAGCTGATGCATCCAGTTCTGGCAGCAATGGAGGAGGTGCCTGTGGTCGGAGACAAATGCGCCCATTGGTGCTGAGGTTTTAAGCAGCTTCATCTGGTGACTGGACAGGGAATTGCAGGCACATTTGTTTCATTGCATTGATTCCTTGCATAATTCCACTTTTGCCTGTTATTGTTTCTTTACCAGTTTGTATTTGAATAGAAAGAGTTCTGCAGTAATGAGAAACTTATGGGCAATGTCCCACTTCTTTCCAGGCCTGACATGTTTATATATACAAAGAATTATGGAGGAATTAGAGAGGACCAAAGAAGCTCAGAAATTCTTTGGAAAAGCCCGTCAGATTTTTAATTAATGAGCATACAGCAGAGGGAGTGAAATCTGTTGCTCAATACCATAATAGGCAGTGCAGTACTTCTGCCTCCCTATGTCATCCTTAACAGACGGATTTATTTTTGGTAATGAGACATTTATCTCCTTTGCATCTATTAAAAGCCAGTTCCAATGTCAAAAAATCAGTTGGAAATAACATGAAAAAGTTAGGTGCTGAAATGTGTTTCTTTCAGTTGCTTGTCTATCAGTTCTTGGGGATCCTTTTTCACTTTAGTATATTTTTGTCTTGTTGCTGATTGTGTAGATTATTCAGCTGCTGTTCTCATGGCACCAAATGATGGTGTTTATGTATAGATTGTGTCAAGAAGCTTAATGTAGTTAATTTCAGGAATAATAATTAGAATACTAAGAATGAAAATAAGTGTTTTTTTCCAATATTGTTATCTCTGTGGGCTTTTAATTTTTTTCTCCAGTTCACCCCAGATCAATGCCTACCGAATGAAGCTTAACACTAAGCAGACTTGCTTCTGTTGATCGTCATTCATGGGCATCCTTGGAGCAGTGGTGTGACCCAGTGGGTGAGTGGCAGCCAGCTCCAACCTGCCTAGTGCCATGGAGAAAGAGATAACGGGGAGAAAAATAACCATGAGTCAAAAAACAGCGATTCTGAGTATAGTTCTTGCCTTGATTTGAAACAGTTCAGTTTGGAAGGTGTTCTCCCACTCGCAGACCGAGTAATTAATTTCATATTTAGGCAGGTCAACAAGCAGACCACTTTTCTTTGTGTTCCATGGGGGAGCTTGCGTGGGCTTTAATACAGATGGATGTTTTTTGGTAGGCATTTTTTGAAATCCTGTAGGACTTTATTCAGTGCCTCTTAATGGGTTTTCAAATTGTTCTCCTGCATTCTGCAGGTGAGGTGTAATTTTCCCAGTGAGATCTGCAGGTGCTTGATAACTGCATTCTTTTTAAATTTATATATAAGCTGGCTTAAAAGAACAACTGTCTCATGTCTCTGTTTACCTGCATTTTGTTAGCTATAAAAGAGGGGAAACAGCCAGAAAGGTTTAGTAATAAGAAATGACCCAGCAACTTATTCCAGAGCGTTTATTTTGGGAGGGTTGAGTGTTGGTACTGGTGATTTGCACCAGGCGCAGCTGCAGGCTCGGCTGATGAAGGTGACGTGCAGCCAATGGGACTGATGTGCACCCTGGCTTTTGAGCCAGCGAAGCGCTGATTACGAGTAAGAGCTGCAGCCCTTCTGGTAACAGAACTGCAAATAACAACATTAAAAGGTTACTATTCCAGATGAGCTATTTCATCCAACTCCTATCTTTTCCATGGAAGAAATTGCATATTACATAGAAGGGGTTCTCTTCTATGCAGTACAAATGGTACAATTGTCCTTACCTAACCATTTCCTTTCATTCTTTTCCGCTCTTGCATGAAAGTTATTCTCCTCTTTTGGCTACTGCTGCAGCCTCTATTTCTATGTACTATAAACAAAGCTGCCCATCTTCCCCCCATCCTCCTCCGTATGCTTCTGAGGAGCTCTGGTTGCTATGAAGCCTTGCAGCCTGCTTAAAGCTAGAGCAGCGGCGGGGAAAGTGTCCCTTCGTCATCAGCTTCCTTTGGAGACCGTCTCTTCTCTGCATTTGTGAGGTCATTTTTTCCGAAGGCATGTTTGTTGGTCGACCTTTAGGCTGCAACGCTGTTGTTGCTGCTCGGCTTCTCTGCACTTTCCCTGGCTCTTGGCTTGACAGGCATTAAAATATTCGTCTAAGTTGGGGGGAGTAATTCTTATCCGTTCTACAATGCGCGTCAAACCTTCAGGACGCTGCTTGGGCAGTGCTTTCATGTGTGTGAGCGGGGACGAGTGCCCTGTGGAGAGGGGGGCATGGTGCTGGGCACTCTGGCTCCCTTCCCCTGGCACTGGGCTCCAGCAGACGTGGCTGCTGGCTCTGACCATCAGGTACAGTGCAGAGCTGGGTATGTTTTGCCTTCACGAAAGGTATGTGGAAAGTGACAGTGCTCGTCTTATTGCAGACAGCACTGCAGCCCTCCTGTGATGTGCCAGACTAATTTTTGCAGGCCAGAGATGACACTGAATTAGGCTCTTGTGACTGGCAGAATGGACACATATATTTTCTTCTATCTGACAAGTGTGTGTGCTCCTGTACAGTGTGGGCACTTACTAATGTGCAGCCTGTTTAGCAGCATGCTTAGCAGAGAGCTTCATTGACGTAGTTCAGCTCCCAAAAGCTGCAATCAGAGAGAATCAGAATCACAGAATCAGAGAATGTATGAGGTTGGAAGGGACCTCTAGAGATCATCTAGTCCAACCCCCCTGCTCCAGCAGGGACACATAAAGCACGTGGCACAGGGCGGCATCTAGGTGGGTTTGGAAGATCTCCAGAGAAGGCAATGCCTATTTCAGGCATCTTACTATCTTTCCCCGAAAGAAAAAAACAAAGTTAACCAAACAAAAGAGCAGTCAGTGCAGGAGCCATCTAGAACCTTGAGCTTGATCTGCCTTCCCAGTAGTCAGAACAGGACAGGATAGTCCCAAGGGCTCTGGAGCCTGTGGGATGTGTTCCATATGGCAGGTGCTCTTCTGGGAGGGATCAGAGCCCCTGGGGTCTTACCTGAGATGTGCAGGGTGGGTTGCTTAATCCTAGTGCTAGGGTTGTGTGGGCCCTCTTGGCCAAAAACACCAATATAAAGAGTGAAGTGCTGAAGGGCTTTGAGTGTTGAGGACACCTTTCTCGACATCCCACCAGCCTGGCAGATCCACACTCCCTGTGGCACCCAGTGACACCTTTCTATCTGCCTTTCTATCAGAGCCGTGTACGCTGTGGGAGGAAAGGACAAGGGGCAAGAAAACACATGGCATGACTGAAGATAGGATGTGCTTGGAGAGTGGCAGGCATTTAGCAGGTGACGTGCAGTGCAGTGAATTCAGGACATTATCAAAATCCAAGAAGCTCGAGGGAATGTTGCTGCCCTTTCTGTAGCACAGTCTAGCTCATATTAGAGATACAAAACCTCTTGGTGTAAGCTTCCTCGTGGGCATGTTCACAGCACACATACATGCATACAGAGCGCTTCCTGGTACATTCTGTCTGTCAGATCTCACTTGTTTCTGTTTAAATGCTTAATAGCAATGGCAGAAGAATAGACCGAGAGGTTGAGTAGAGCATGAGTGAATGCTCATGGCAAGAAGGAGTTCAAAAGTACTGCAAAAGGTGATTGGAGAGGAGCTGTTGAGGTGGAATGTCCATTCATGAGATGAATGGATTTCAATTCATGAGATGCAGGAAAGATTGCCCAGAATATTTCCTTCCAGCATCTTTATTGCTGGTACCTAGGATATGCAGTTTTAAAAATTGCTACTTGTACCTGGAGATCCAAATATTTGCACAGTTCAGTCACTTAAAAAACATACATGAGTCTTAGAGTAGTGCCCCAGTCAGAACATATATTTTCTACAGTTTGCATGATACTTACAGTATAAAATAATCTTTTGGTTGCTGTACTCTCATCTTTCTCGGGCTGTTTGGAAGCTGTGTGGCTGCTGCCAGATCAAAATTTAGACTGTTGTACTTGCAAGGAAGGAAATTGTGCCTACATTGCCCTGACCAGACCATTCTGTGGGGATTGGGCAGCATCCTGGATGTTGTTTCTGCAAGCTGTAAATCAGTGGTTTAAAAGCAGCATTTTATTTTGCTGTACTTACTTTCTGTTAGGAAGGTAGTAGGGCAATGTGTGTCTGATCCTTGGGGATATCCATAGGAAGCATGTGCTAGGGATGAAACTTCATTGAGTTCTCAAAGAATTCCTGCTCTGTGGCAAACCCATGGAAGTGGCAGCCCTTTGGCACCCTGCATTAATATTAGCTAAGAGTGGTGCTGGGACTTCATAGAGGGCATAGACATTTCCCGATCACCCTCTGCATACAGTTAAAGCATTTACGTACATCACTCAAGCTGTCCTTCCTGTGACAAAGCAGGAGGATTTAACTGCTGCTTGCAAACTTGCATGGTATTTTGGGGATGCTTAGAAAGCTCTTGAACATTTTCACAGATGATGAATAGAAGTTATGCTGTACAAATTACATAAGGATTTTTTCGTATTTTGCAATATTTTAACTTCTTGTGGAACCCAGTTCTTTCTCGTTACCAAGTATGTCTGTGTCTGTGATATATTAGATCAAAATGTATTCTTGTCTCCAAATGCTAAGCGCAGCACGTTGAGTCCTCAGGGTTTCGGCAGCTAAAGTGCATGATGCAGGAAATTTGGCACCATTTCTCTTTACAGAGTAGTAAGCACAGATGATGTTGCATTGGGTTTCATATAGACATGCATGTTTTGCCTCATAAAAGCTGATTCATAGACAAATGGTTGCTATTAATTTTTAAAAATAACAATACTAGTTAAAGTAGATAGACTCAAAATAACTGTCAGATTTCCTTCCAGATCCAGGGTGGTGGTTTCTTCTCTTTTAGACTGAGAGAACATTTTGTAGTTTTTTTTTTTTTTTTTTTTTTTTTTTCGTAAAAGCTGCATTGGATTAATATAGCATTTATTGCTCTTCTCTCTTGCAGGAGGCCAGAGCATACCTGTAGAGTTGTGGCTTCTCTTTCTCCAAGCTCTGCCAAAGGTACATACTTTACAGCCTATTACTGTCCCCAGTATTCATATTAAATGTGCTATGGAAACTTTCAAATGTGGGAAAAGTGAGATGCAAAGCTACTGGCAAAAGAATAGTTGATGACTTTTAACACAGTATTTTAAATGCATTACAAGGCCCTTCCCCAGAAAATTGCTCTGAATTAGAACTAAGCTTGAAAATTCAGGCTAATGCAAACTGCACTGCCCACTTTGTGGGTACTGCCTACTGCAAGGAGTGTTCAAGCCTGGGCTGTCTGGTAATGGATAAACATTTTGTTGGCTGCAGGAATAAAGCTTTTGAATAGCAGGTCTGCACTTACACAGAATCCCGGCCAGTAAGTGCTGGTTGGTGTGATTCCTCAGTAACCCGACTCAGTTATCTCTCTGTGTGAGCACGTGCACTGCTGGGAGCAGCAGAGCTGCCTTCACTCACTCCCTGGGCTTGAGTCTTCCTCGCTCTCTGTAAGGAGATCTTGTTTGCTAATCAGGCACCAAATCAAGGTTGTATCTCTGCTCTTCAGCAGCTTGGTACCTGAACCAGCATCTGCTGTGAGAACTGCCCCGCAGGAGAAGGCGCTTTCAGCAGATGTACAAAATCTTGGCCTAAATATAGGATAACAAAGTAAATAAGGATCTGATGTTCAAAGCTGTCCCTGCTGTCTGGTTTCTTGCATAACTTGGAAGAATTGAAACAGCTTTTGTGATGATAATTGGTAACATATGATTACTGTGTACTTAATGATTTTTTTTTCTCTAAATGTTACTGTAAAAGCTCATAATATAAGATGATATTTCCACAGTTTTTCTGAACTAATGCAAAGAGCACAGTTTTTCATAGTTCTGTAAGATCCTCTGCAATCCTGAGTAAAATTCTGTTTTCTCCACTGAACTCAGTTGATCTTTCCACACTTGGTCAGCTTGGCCGTGTCCATGGGACAGTACAGATGAGGATGAAGAGCGGTGGCGCTGATCAGCCCCTGGACCCTCTCAGTGAGGGAAGCAAGTGGTTCCCTTAACCCCAGCACTGTGTAACCCCCTAGGACTGCAGTTTGTGCTCCCTTCCGTACCTGTTACTTAGGATAACAGACTGAATCTGGAGTTGGATGTGATGGTGCCCCATTTCTTAGAGCTGGCACAAGGGAAATGCTACTTCTCCATCTGAGTGTCTCCACACTCTAGTTGTGCATTTGGAAGGCCAGTTCCCTGGCCCTGTGGGAACTCCATTGTGCTTTTGATGTTGCCTCATCCTCCTTATTTCCATGTGGAAGAAAGAACTGAGAATGTTTCTCAATGAATTTACAGTTTTCCCAAGTAATGCTCAGCCTTTCCATGGGTTTTCTTGGAGGAGTGATAGGTCATTGTCTTCAAATCGATTTATTATTTTTGCATCTAAATGCCTAGTTTGACCCCAGTCTAAAAGGACTTTTTATTTCCTGAGGCTTATCGGGTCATGTTGGAAACCTTTTGAAGGTGCTACTGCTCTGTGAATATACAAGGTATCATGAATCTGTTCAGTACTAGAATTAATACAAATTATTCTAACTATATCTGAGTCAGTGTGTTATAAAGAAACTAGAGACAAAGCAGTGTAAAAGAAATATGTTTTATAGTTTCTAGAAGATATGATTGTGATTTATGTCCGAATTACTTGACAAAACCAACTTTGGCTTTTGCACCATTTAAAAAGGGGAAAAAAAAAGTCATATTCTAAGCGACAGATCTATGGTTCCTTCAAGATGTTGCATATCTGTGGCTCTCAAGTTGTGGCTCTAAGTTGTGTCAGATGAGTTCAGTTAAATTTTTTGTTTAGATACTTGAAACCAGGTTCTTTAGAGGTAAAATGGAGGACCTCACCAAGAGCTTGGTGAAGAAGCTCTTGGTTGTCCCAAGCAGCTTTTTGTTGGTCCATGACTAGGCAGAGTAAGAAAGTATGGGTTTTAGCTTGGTTGATTTAGAAGAAACTGAAGTCCTTTAGTTCTCTCTCTTTAGTTTTAGTTTGGGTCTAGTAAGTAGTTTGACTTTGTGGAGCACAGCTTGAAAAATCCTCTTGTATGCGAGTTCTGGAATTTGACGAGCTGCAAAGTTCATGATAAATTACTATAGATCCAGGAGAGACGTTTCTGATACCAGCTAAAGGAACTGTCAAGGGTGCTATTAGCCAGACTGCACTAAGCTCCAGATCCCATGCTGCAATGTTGGAGGTAGCTGGATGGAAAAGGCCCCAGTCAGCCTTTTTGCAGACCCCCATGGAGCATACTGCACGTTGTTTTTTAACATACCTCTGCATTTCGTACCTACAATGGACAAAATGTTGAGATTATGGAGCAAGTTTTACCAGGTTCACCAGTAAGAACCACCTGATATGGACAGGGCAAAGCATAAGGACTTCTCTTAGAGCAGGTTGTGGGGTTTTCAGATGCAGTTTGTCCATGTCCATCAGTGTTAACTTGAGCCTGGATGATATAAAGGTCTGACTCTGTAGCTTCTGCATTGGATTTTCTCCTTTAGCATCACCATATTTTATTCATCGACCCCAAGGCCAAGACATCGTACGTTCCTTTCTTTGCTTGGGAATGCCCTGTTTACTTGGACATTCACTGCTTCTGTGGTGCCAGTGATGAATCATCCAACTCCTATTCAGAGCCCAAATTAAAAACTATGCCTCCTATCTGCTGCTGATTGTTTTTTTTTTTTCCAAAATTAATACTAACACAAGACTTAATCCAAACAAACCCAGAGAAAAATCATGTCCAGAGCAGTATAATGGACAGGATCATTGTAGAGTCCTCAGCTGATGTTAAAAATAAAGCAGAGATTTGAAATATTTTTTAAAAAATATATTAAATGACAGTAGATAACATAGAAGAGGTGAGCTAATCATAGCCCCATATCTTTAGTGCTGAGTTCACTAAATCCTCAGAGTAGATGTAGCCATTCTGTGCTCTGGTGGAAGTTTGTTAGACAACTAAACTTTTGTACTCTGAGACTGCAGTGTCACCAAATATCTACACTTTTAAAATCCAGAAATTTCTTGCAATCAGCAAGGATTGTATCCAAGCAGTTCTATTGAGTAGGACTACACAGTTTGTTCCAGTAAATGCATTATTACCTATTAAACATTTATACAGAAGCATAAAGTTAGACACAGATTCACAAACATAAATAAAGCCTATTCCCTGCACTGTGGAGCTTCTAGCCTAAATCATGCACAGCTGCTTGTAGGAGGAAGAGTGAGGTTTTACTGAAAGAAAAGTGATTTCTGAGAAGACTATAACTGCAGAAGGGAATTTGCAGGTCTAGCAAAAGTTGTAAAGCAGAGTGGAAATAGACAATGAAGTAATGCAGCAAAAAAAATAGATAAATATGAAATGGAAAAGATGTTGTTAGATGAGACAGAAGTTTTGAGTGTGAAATAGGCAGGAATGAATAGGGGAATTCTCTCTTTTTGCCACCTTTTGGACATTCAAGCAGAGATTGCTGCAGCACCCAGGTCTGCCAGCGAGGTTCTGCAGGTTTTGAGGATGGGACACTTCAGGTTCCTGCCACGGCTCTCTGCATCTCGGCAAAATGGAAACAAGTCTATGAAAGTCTGTCTTGAAACTATGTACTGCTGTACCTAGAGCTCCTCCACTCTGCACTGATCAGAATGCAGTGGTAGCTGTTCTCTCTCTTCTGAGCACCAGTTTAAAAACCTGTGTGGACTGATTCTTGCTAGGTTAGTATTGAATTCTTCAGGTTTTTTTCAGGTTGTCATCATCTTTTTTTTTTTTTTTTTTTTTTTTTTTTTTTTTTTTAAGAGCAGTATCAAGGACTTAAAGAACAAAGTTGTACAGATGGTTATATCTGTTGCCTGGAGTCCGTGTCCTACACGGGAAATGCATAATGAGCTTCCAGGCAAATGGAATCTCATTAAATGTCTAAGTCCAGGTGACTGTATAGGAGAAAAGAAATAATGGTATTATCTGGGGCTGGCTCTAAGATGCATAGAGCACAAGATTGCCTATGGCTTAAAAAAAGTCAGGGCTTCTTTTGGATTTGCATGTGAGCCCTGGAAAACCAAGCTGGCGGCACTGCTGAGGGCAAGAGTGCATAAAACAGCAGGAGTTCTGGTTTGCAGAAGCAGTGGCACCTCCCTCCTCCTCCTCCTTGCTGTCTCTTGGCAGCAGCAGGAGCAGTGGGGCTCCACGGGACTTTCCTTCCACTCGCGCTCATCTCAGAGCCGCTCTGTGTCCCTGCCTCTTCTTTCTGTGGCTTGAGTCGTGTTGGCACAGTCCGAGCCAGTGCTTGCTCTATCCAGTCTGTTTCGCCTCTACTGCTGAGAAACTGCGGGTCTATTAAAACCAACTTGTTCGTGTTCTTAATAGTACCCGCTGCAAGTAATGACATGGCATTTCCAAAATGCTTTGTAGGGTTCTGCCAATTTTGTTTGTATCGCAGTGATGCCTTGAGGTTTTGTCTGAGGTCTGGGCACAGAGTAGAACACATTGTCCCTGGGAAATGTGGGCGTTCTTGGTATACAACCCTGAGATATGTAGCATTAAGGTAAACTTTTTTCCTGTTTTTGATATACCGGAAGATGAAGGGACTTGGCTGCACTCATGGAGACAACCTCAGCTAAGACATGAATCTAATGTTTTTGCCCGTGGCTTTTTAGTGCCTTCTGGACCATCCTGGTCCCTCCAACAATTCTGCATATGATATTTGGAAAAGCAAAACCTTTCTTTTCCCCAACACTGCACTTAAGAGTTCTCAGGCCATTATACTTCTTCCTTTCCTTCACCACCACAGTAATTTTTAATGCACGGCTATCGGGGAGTTACTCATTTGACTGAATTCAGCAATTTTTACCAGAACGCTTGAGAAATGTGAAAAATCTCATTTTGGAGAGCTACTTGCACCAAGATAGCAAATCTAGGGTGTCAGGAAAGGGACATCCTGTCACCAGCTTATGTTGTCTGACACAACCACCAGTGAAGCATGGGGGCTGCTCACCCCATCCGTCCTGCCTGGGCGGATCTGCCAGCTCATGCCCACGTGGGAGCCCTTCCACACGATAAGGGATGCAGGGTGCCAAGCAACAGCATAGCTACTTGCTGCTGGTGTCTGGTGTGAAGATGTCAAAGAAGAAGTCCCCGTCATGAGTATTCTGTGCATTGCTCCCTGTAAGCTTCTCCCCATCAGAGGACCTTGATTTGGGTCTTGGCTTGACTTGGCTCATTGACTTGATATTTCTGAGTGCTTGGGTTCTTCTATCGGTCTGGTCTATGGCACCTCTTAGGACCTGCCGCACTGCTGCTTGCCCTTCCACGGTCACGTGTGGCTGGGCTGCCCCCACAGCCTGCGTCACGTCATGGTTTGCCCCTTTCACAGGGTGTTGAGAGCATTCAGGGCTCTAGTCCTGCTCAGAGTCACCTTATAGTGCGTGGGAGGGGGCAGGAGTTCTGTACCCTGGTTGTAGTGCCCTAACCTTGGAACTGCAGTATCACTGCTCCCGTGGAGGGCTCTCTTCTAGATTTGGCATACGCTCAGCACTAACTTTTGAAACTGGCCTGAATTGGCTTGATATGGAAACTAATTTTGAAAACACAAAGCAAGGGAAAGGTAATTTGTTTAGAACCTAGTGGGCACCTAGTGCCAAGGAAAGGCACTATCTCCAAATCAGAATTTGGTGCCAACTAGAAAACAGGGGGATGAAGTAGAAGAGAATGTGGCAAATGAGGCAAATATAAATGCTGCTTAGCAGAATATTATCAAGAAATAAAATTTTGTCTCTAGAAGGAAAGCAAATAATACTAGAGCAAAAGATGGTGATCTGAAGGTAAAATGGGACTGGAAAGCTGTGCCGGAGTTAAACCTTGTTTTCTCCCCCAACCTAATGTCACAGGCAGGTGGACAAGGGCTGCTGGTTTTGACCTGCCCCAGAATCAAGCGGGGTAGCTGGATTAAAGGATGTTTGTCCATTTTCAGGTTGGGATCGGAAAGATCAAGGAGGTAAATTGTTACTTGCAGTTGAACAAGAAGGAGGGACAATGACAGAGGGGAAACACATGGGAAACATCTGCTCCAAGGAGGCATTTTGGAAACAAACTTCAGCAAGAGGGAAGCAGGAGCAGCTGTGCTGCGTGCCGCAGACCACCAGGGCTGCGGCAGTGATAAGGCTTCACACAAATTGCAGGGACAGACAGCGTGGAGACCCAAACTGCAGCTTCGTGGCTGAGATCCATCTCTGATCTAGGCTGAAAGTGAAAATCTAGAGCCTCTGTGGCTGACCTTTAACCTAACCTAGCCCAGAGGAGGCAGCCGCATGCTTTGCATTCATGCGGGGTAGGCAGTGAGCATAAAGAACGGTTTATTGGAAGCGTAAGGTCCTTCATGGAGGAGAGCCTATCAGCTTGCAATCAAGGAAAATTCATAATTGCTATAAGCGGATCCAAGTCCTGGTTGCTACTGAAAGATGTGTTGGCTCTTGTGTTGATGGGATATGGGGAGATAAACTGGAAACTCATCCAACCAAAATCTTACCTAGCACAGACGAAGTAGGGGGGGGGACCTGGGGAAGCTGCTTTCCATCTTTTTATCTAATGATAAGTTTCTTTCGTGTGATTTTCCTGGTATTGAGAAAGGATATAAAGTTCATGATCTGATTCTTCTTCTGGAATGCAAAGATTTTCCCATAAATTGCTAAAATGAGGCAGTCCTTGTTTCTCTAGGTGTCTGACTCTATATCCTTTTCATATTGCTCCTCGAGAGACTAAAGTCCATGAAAGCAATCACAGAATCCATGTTACAGATAGCAGACTTTGGATCAGAAATTAATTCTGCTTTTGTGCCTGGGGTTGTACTATTTATACCTCACAACTCAGGCTTTGTATCCCATAAAATATACATTAAAGAAATCAGCATAAAATTCATCTTGTATATCCAGTTGTCTTTATTACCCTTTAATTTATAGCAAGTCTTCTTATACTTAGAGACCATGATTGCCCTAGAATTGATCTAGACACTGTTTTCATGGTTCCTTGGGTGTTTTTTCTTTTGCTTGTTTTGTTTCTGGATAAAAGTATCTCAGTGGCTCTACAGTAACTACGCTCAAACTATTCTAATACAACTTCACCATCATCTGCACATGAAACACAAAAAAATAGTTGTGAGGTTACTTCTTAGTGAATAGAAAAAGTAGATAGTCATTAACATGGCTTTTGGTTGAGACTATTTTCTTTTTTGCGTGAGGTGGGCTGGATGAAAACAGCAATTCTTTCCACTAGGCGCAGTAAGAGGAAGTTTTGCTTCCCTGGTGAAAAGGCCCCTGCCAAAGCAGCCTGCTTTCAGCGTGGATGGGACAGGAGAGGCTTCATGATCCAAGAGCAGATTCAGGCTGTCGAGATGTTGTTCAGTGTCTCTTGCACCTGACAATGTCTCTGGCCTCTGGGCTTTAGAGTTAGGTCGGGCCTGGTTTGGTTCTGTGCAAATATGTGCATTTTTTTGAATAGTCTTGAGAAACCAGGACCTTTTGTACTCCAGATGGGTGCTGAAGCATCCAGTTGGAGTTCAGTGTAAATGTGGCAGTTGTGTTTAACCTTAGCTCCAAACCTGTTGGGTGGCAACTGCTGCAGTAAACTACATAAAAGCTGTTTCAGCTCATTCAGTTGTAGTTCCTGCCCAGTTGTCACCTGGGCACACTAAAAGCTGTGTGCCTGGACACAGGGACTTCACAGTGATGCTTGTGATGAGTACATGCTTTGTGTGGCTTTGTGTTTGGACACTTGGAGTCATTGCTCTCCACAGCGCCCAAGGGGCTTTCTGCCTGGCCGTTGAATTGGCTCAGGCTGCTGCTTGCAGGAGATTTTGACAGAGCTGCTGCATAAGGAGGCAAATCCCTGGGCAAAGAAGCTTCTCAGAACATGTCCCGTTAGTGTATTGACCTCTCCATCTACTCAGCAAAATATCTGTTTGTTCTTGGGCAGCTTTTTGGTTAACTAAGGCTCCACTGTGTCCTATCTATGAGTTACTCCATCAGTAATTTTCCTAATGTCCTGCAATCTTTGAATAAAAGAGCTTTAATTTTCAATGTGTAGTTGCCAACTAAGGGAAGATGAGCTACATCCTCTAAAATTCTTTTGTTTTGATGTGTTATTAGTTAACAGAAGGGGAAAGTAAGAGCGGAAAAATGATCAGTTTTGGTCTTGAAGTGTAAGAAGGGAAGGTAAGACTGCATCTAGGAAAGGATTCTACTGCTTCTCTGGCAGTAGGTACCTGGAACAGTGAAAGAGAGAAAGGGTGGATCTATCAATAAATGATGGTGAAGGAGCCTCAGGATTACAGTTTGCTGCCACAACTGGAGCCCGGTTTTCAGCTGGGGCCTGTGCAGAAGGAAGGAGCAGGTCTACTCTTGCTGTGTTGTCCCCTCCACTTGCCTTGCAAGCATCCTCTCTAGGATGTGTGGCATGAAAGAGGGGAGAGGAGCAGCAAACAAATCCTGTTTACATCCATATCTTAATCTTTTCTCATTGCTAGAAGCTGAATACCCAGAATGTTCCAAAAGGCTTTTTCGTTATTGAAGCCTTTCTCATGAAGTATGCACTTTTTATCTAAACCAAAGGGTCTGCGATTCAGTTTCTCCTGGTGACTACGTCGCTTGCACAGACAGCGCAAGAACCCCCACCAGCCCAGGATTTATAAACCAATTTTCTCTCTTTGAGGCTCTTTTGCAGCATAAATGAACTATGTAGCAGATATGGTATTAGGGCTTTCTTTTTAGTATGAAAAAAATCTGACAAAGGGAAGAGTCCTGGGCTTTAGCTTGGACCTCTTGAAAGGCAGTAGCCAAGAATAGGCAGTATCTGTACCTCTCAAATGTATACAGGGAGCAGTAAATATTTATCCGTCCTTTCCTCCCCTGTGAAATAAAACACGGAAGAAAGATACTGCTGCCATTCAGAGAGCAGCTCTGTTTCTGTACCAAGTAGCTCTTCAAAGGAGACGTCTATTTCTTTCTGTAGCTATAAAGAGACCCTGAACTTAAATATTTTGCATGCTTTCACAGGTCTGCCAGAAACATTAAGTACACAAAGGCAGAAAACCAGCTATTTATTAAGACCTAATTTAAAAGTAGGAGTGGAGAGGGAAGGGAGTTTGTGGCTGCTTTTCTCAGATTTGGTCTGTAAAGGATATTGAGCTGCTGAGCTTATTTTGCATAAATGTATCTCGTTTCTGAATATTAATTAACACCAGCTGCTGAACCAGAGGGGCTTTGGGGAAGTTACAGTTTTTGCCACACAGGGAGTGCTTGGCCATCCTAATGATATTTTTAAAAATCTCTGTTACTTGAAAAAGAAAAAATCTTGGTTGTACCACTATTTGTTAACTGCTGCTAGGAGAACAGCCATTGCCCAGTGCTTGGCTGCCTGCCTTACACTGAAAAAAAATGCTATTTGACAATATATAAAAGAGAAGTGTTAAAAATAGCTTTATTTTTACATTCAGATTTTACTCCTGGAATGCATTAGATTTTGTAATTGCAGGCAAAGTGGGAACAGCATGAGAGAGCACAAAATAGGAGTAATTCCTCCTGATATCTGATTATGGAATAACTGCTCTTGGTGAGCAACTTTGGTCGTGAAAGCTGTTACACAGGAGGGAACAGGGCTGTACCCCAGTGAACAGTCACGTATGCAGGGATTTGAAGAACAGACTAACTCAGATGCTGCTCTCAAGAAAGTCCAAATTTAATTCTTGGCAACAAGAATGCCTGAAAAATCCTTCTGATCCCATCTCCTGGCTCTACTGGTGCCCAGCATCAGAGGTTTGGGGAAAGGGTTAATGCAGAGAGCAAACACAAATGGCTACTTCCTCTGAGGTGCTCCTGCCTTCCACTAACTTGTGGTTCACGATTTCCCAAGCTAAGAGTTTCTGTTAAGAGCCTGCCAAGGATCTCTTGTTCATTTTTGAACTGTACTTTTTGAACTTGCATACAAGCTTGACCTTCACAAAATCCTGTAGCAATGAGCTTTGCAAAGCAATTATGTATTATGTGAAGTACTTCCTTTTGTTTGTTTTAAAACCCCTGCCTAATGATTTCTGTCAGTACCCCTTATTCCTGTGTTACCAGAAGCAATGAAGCGTCATTCCCAGGTTAGGGGGTTTGATGCCCTACACGATTTAGTAGTGCGCTCTTGTTTCCTCTCTTGGCAATGCGCACCCAGCCTGGAATCCTCCTTTTCTCTTCCCTCTCCCCCGTAAAGAAACAGTTCTGGAGATTTCATCATTCATACTGCTCCCCTCTGCTCCTTTTCTAGTTTTATATTTGAGGCGCTAATCCAGAAGAGGCAGGATATCAATTCTAAATGTCACTCCTCATGAAATACTTGTTTCTTTTTTTTTTTTTTTTTTTTTCTCCCCCAGGCTTTCTGGTGGGCAGTCATTCTATAGAGAATGACGCCTTACACATAGATACCTTACATGTAGATTTAAGTCTTATAAAGCACATGCATACGAGAGTAGTCCTTGCAGGGAAAGGAGGAAAGATATTTTAGGGTTCTGATCTCCCTAATAAAATAGGAGAGCAATGCAGAGGAAGAATGCAATTCAGAAGTAAAAAGCATTGGCTTTTCTGCCTGTTCAGATTCCAGAATGAAACTATTTTACACCCAGGGAACTTAATCAAAAACTGCCTGGACATCCTCTTCCTTCCTGTAGCAGCTGTTTCCACTCAGTATTTTAATGAGTGGGCTGAACTAAAACCTTTGGGGAAGGGCTTCCCCCCTTGGCATCTTTGTGTGAAAGCCTGCGCTGCCGTATCCTGCTCTGGGCCGAATGAGTAAAATCCTGTGCCTGGACAGTCCAGAGGAAGGGCTGCATCATGTTCTCGGCTGGCTGAGCTTCTTAATGCAAGCGTTAAAAAATTTCCCTGGATATTAAACTGATGTGATTTTGGCCACAAGAAGTAAGTATTTAAATGCTCTGAAGATTTAAGACTTCTCTGGTTTCTTTTGTTTCCTACTGTTAATAATTTGTGGAGTATCTGCCCTCTTTGGAGATAAAATCTATTTGAATTATTTCATTTTATGTTTCCTGTTAACTGTTTATGTATTTTCTAAATGATTTATAGACTCAGAGCTCATGTTGCACACAGATTCTTGGAGGAAGGTAACTCGGTGGTGCGCATGATGTGTAGCAGAGAGCTTTGTAATTGAATGGGAGTTACTTGACAGATATTTTTTCAAAATTATTTTTGAGTCTCCTTTTTTCTTTGCTTGATTTTTTTTTTTTAAGCGTAGTGTATTAACAGCACATCTGTTTTACAAGTTTTTGCCTTCACAGTAATATAATAATTTCTCTGTCCTTTGTGTGCTGTCTCACCCTAAGCAGAACAGAGAAAATGGTGAAAGCGGCAGTGCTTTTTTTGCTGATTTTCCTTCGGCACTAGATTACGTTCACTAAACTCAGCAAATAGCAGAATTCCCTATGGAGTACTGGGAAGCAGCCCAAATGCTCTACAGTTGTATTTTGCTGGACTATTCTTGTAGCAGGGTTTTCTTTCCTCCCTTTTTCCCCCCTTTTTTCTTCTGTCTCTCTCTCTTTCCTCCTCTCTTTCTTTCTCTCTCCCTCTCTCTCTCTCTCTCCCCCTTTCTTCCTCCTACCTCCCAATCTGTTGAAATACTTTCTTTTGGGACTGCATTCCTCACCAGTTCCATTCTCAGATGGCCTTAAATTCCCCCCAAATGAACATCCCAGCAAAAGTAAAAGAGGTGCCCAGCGACTAACAGCAAATTTAAGTTAAGAAATACTTTACAGCTTGGAGAATAAGATGGGCTCAACTTCAAGTTTTCTTGATAGCTGATAATTTGTGGCTGAAATTACTGGCTTAGTTTAATAGAACAATCAAGACTGGCGCTAAGCCTTGACCACTAAATGTCTGGGTGTAGTTCTGGACTTCTCTGCTGCAGCCAAAATCATCTCGTGCCAGAACCAGCTTCATGATTTAACTCGATTATTAGTAGTAGGCTTAAAATATTTAGAGAGATGTAGAGCTAGATGCTTCCCATAGTTACACTGGCATAAATATGGGACAATTCCTTTCATTTTAAAAATTCCAGTCTCCGTGAGTATGCAGACACTTGGCCCTTCCAACACGCGTTGTGGTTCAGGATCTTCAGTGTTATTTCCCAGTTTCTGCTGCTCTGGCAGCCACCTGTGTCTGCCCCAGTACTCTTCACCTCACCTGACTTTGCATGGCAGTAGTAGCCTGTCTTGCCCCAGAGGAGAGCAAAAATATGTCTCTGAGGTGTTTTTATAGCCATAGGTGGCCATGTGTTTCATGGAGCAGCGCTGCAACTGCACTCAACTACTGAAATTCTTCTGTGGCCTTTGATTGAGAAAGGAAAGCTGCAGCTAGTCTGGTTTCTATTTGAATTTAACACCAGGTTATGAGCCTGTATCTCTTTGTTTGGGAAGGCTAGGCTCAAATTGAGCCAGTTAGAAGTTAGAATAACTCCAAGACCATCTTAATAGCACACTTTTAATTTAGGTACTCTTGTGTGGTTAAAGATTATAATCTTGTTTCTCCCAACACTGACCTCAATTTTAGTATTTCTGTTGGGTAACAGCCACCCTAAAAGAATGGAGCTGTGTTATATATGCTGTAAATGAAGGCTTCTCGCTGCTACTTCTGAGTGAGGAGTGCTGCTCCTCGGGACCGTGTCCAGCGCACCCTGGAGCGCCGTGCCTGGGCTCATACGTGTCATTGCCCCACATCAGGAAGCCGAAGAGAGCGCTTGGCTTCAGTTTCCTGCTTGGTTTTTCCAGATGATTTGCTAGAGATAGTTTGCTATTCCACAACTTCATGCAGCCAGCCAGCTCACAGAAACAGTCTGCTTAAAGGGTGTGTGGATTTTTTTGTTTCTTTGTGTTCTTTTTATAAGATGTCCCTTTCTGAATCATCCCATGTTCTTAAGGTTGTCCAGACTACCCCAGAAAATTCTTGCAAGTCCATGCAGGCTTTTTTCTTGGAACAGCAGTTTTTGGCTCTTTTCTTCCGCATCCTCTTGGACAGAAGATGTGGAGTAGTCCAACTCTAGGCTCTTTTTCAGCAACTTTTATTTCCAACATAGAATCATAGAATCATAGAATCATAGAATGCCTAAGGTTGGAAGGGACCTCTAGAGGTCATCTAGTCCAAC
>JAWLRI010001043.1:2317668-2424819 GCA_034781795.1 Crypturellus tataupa
TCTGTCCAGGTCCCTCTGGATGGCAGCGCAGCCCTCTGGGGTGTCAGCTACTCCCCCCAGCTTCGTATCATCTGCAATCATCTGCAATCATCTTTTTCTACCCTGTGGCTAACAACTTTAAAACCCTCCAGTAAGGAGCTTCCTATCTGTTCTACAGAGATGACTTCTGTAGGTCTTTTCAGGGATGGCTGAATGGTATCTCCTCATGGGACAAGTCCTCTGTGCTCCTGTGGTTCCTGTGGTATTTACCATCCTGCAGAGCCATCAGGTCACGGCCAGCAGGTGAGATACAACCAGCTGGTCACAGGCACAGGTGGCCACAACAACCTTGAAGGTCCAGCTGCCTTCTGACCCATGAAAAGTAGTTTTTGCGTTGGACTGGGGCTTATTGGAGGAGTATGTTTAACACCTAACTCTGTTGTACAGGTGCTCTGAGATCTTTGGTGTGTTAATTACTCTGTCTACACTAAATTTCCATACTTGTGAATGTAATAATATTTTGTCTGTCCATTTTGTCTGTGTTGGTTTGGAGCTACTCTGGGAGGGACTGTATCCCCAAGCACACGCAGCACATTAGGGCCAGGGTTTATCTGGACCGTTAGATACTACTGTAATAGAAGTACTGAAATATAGAAAAGATTCTTTCAGGCAACTGTATCACCTTTGTTCACACTTAAAGTTGCTGAAGTAAGGGTCTACTGAAAAATTTATTAGAAAAGTGTCACATCTCAAATACTGTCAGTTCTACTTTATTACTAAAAATCCATAAAAGTGAGATCTGTGTGCATTTTTATTTCTTTTTTTTTTTTCCTCTCCTTTTTGTTTTTAATGCTCGGCTCACGTAACCTCTGAATGGAGGCAAGCATAGATTTGTATTGAATGGCTCTTACTGGGTAGACTGCTACTACTGAGCTGAGCTAGCTAGCAGTGCAGTATTCTAGCACATGAATACGTTTTAGCTTTTATAAATTATTTTTAGATTGCATTCAAATCTGCTGGCTGCATTTGCATGCGCTAAAGATTCCCCAGGGCCAAAAGAACATAACTCGGGGATGTCCTGTCATTTGAGAAATCCCGTACAGCAGCTGACTTGATTACTTTCTGAATTCCAACAATTAGGCAGTCAGAGCTCCCAAGACTCTTAAGGGACCTACTAAGTTTTGACAGAGGATGAACCCCCAAAGCTGGTTACTGTTTTGTTTACTTCTTATCATCTTACAGGCTGAGAAACTTCTGGTGCTCGCAGTGAGCTGCAAAACAGGTCAGCGCAGATTTCAGATAGCCTTCAGGGTCTTTGTTCCCATTCGGTATCCCGATACCTTCTTGGTGCTGTAGTCCTCCTTTCTGTTATTGCTGAGTATGATGTGGTCCAAAAACCACCAACAAAAAAAAATTAGAAGAAACGTAAGTAAAGAGCAAATTTGAGTCCTTTTTAATGGGAAAGAGGAGGAAGTGCAACAGGAAAATATTTGTAGGGAATATTGTTTAAACATAGGATTTTCTGCATGATGTGCAAGTGAATGTTTAAATTTATATGAAATTAGTATACCTTGAAGAATAGTGATAATTTGTAAATGTTTTCCTGTGGATAGTATGTACAGAAAGATTGCTAGCCATGAAATAATTAGAAGATGTTGGTGGGTTTTGCTTTCCTCATACTCAGTATTTCCCTTCCCAACTTTTTCAGGTTGGATCAGAGAAAAGTTTGGAGGAGAGGCAGGAATAGGATTCTTATAAGTAAAGTAATTATTAGTGGTGTTTTTTGAAAATCGAGCAGTGCTACGAATCACTGTGGACCTGTTTTTACATCTGAATTGGCTGATTCCAAATTTTTGCAGTTGGTCGATGAAGAAACTCTGTAAATACTGATACGACTCATGTTCCATTATGGTGATTATAGTTAGGATTTACAGCAATACACTGGAATTTATGGTAACTGTATTTGAAAACAATTACTCTGGACTGACACAGCAGTGAGAGAGAGATGTGCTCCTCAGAAATCCTGTTGAGATCAAACTGGTGTGAATGTTGGCTGAGTTTTCCAGTGTCATACAGCAAAAAAGTCCTATCATTTTTGTGATGGAGAGGCTGAGTGCACAGATAAAAGTAGGTAGCTCTTGTACAGTATTGGTCAGTTTTGTAGTGCCTGAAAGATACGCTGATGGTGGTATTCCCATTTTTAAGTTGAGAACTGAAGCATGATGTAGTGCAGTGATTTCAGAAGGCCAGGGCTGGTCTGCGAATAAAGCTCAACTCCGGAGTCCCAGTTCCTCAATGACCTTTTTGAGATGAACCCTGCCGAGTTATCTTTAGGAAAAAACATCATGCTCAATTGCTTCCTCTTGGCAACACTGTCACTGGGAACATCCTAAAAGGATGGATAAACTTTTTTAAGAAAAACCTCAAAACCTGCTATCTCCTCATCCTGTCTGCAAGGGCAAGATACCCTTTTAAATCCCACATGCTTCCAGGTAATGTCATGTTCTTATAAAAGCTTTCATGTATTTCCTCTATCCTGATTTTTTCCTCAAAGGGTTCTTGGTTCCCAAAAGTCTACTTTTTGTAGAGAAGAGAAAGTCTGCTGTAATCTGCTCTTCAGTAAGGCATGCGCTGGGGGAAGAGGTTGCAACTCTAAATTGTATGCGTTTTTAATGTGATCAACTGCTCCTAAAAATGGCAAAATGTTACTATTTCATGCACACCAAAGGGTTGTAAATAAGAAGCTATCCCAAAATACCATAGTCTTTGGCACAGACAAGAGTATTTGGCAGGAAGTTTTGTCTGCAGATGACACATAAGCTTACTGCATTAAAACTTTGGTTTCTTCTTTTTTTAGTAAAATCAAAAAAAGGTTTCCCACTGTTTTTGGCATGGTAATTTGTGTTTGAATTGATTGGGGGGACACTGCCTATAATTAAAGCTTATAGAGTTGTCCAGTCATCAGCTCCTACACATAAATGGTAACTCATCTATCACACCCTCGGTAGCACAGGGGAGCAGGCTCTTTCAGAGCCATTTGAAATGCTTTGCTTTCGTATTTGCCAAGTTCTTCTATTCTCTGTAGATTTTAATGACTCAGACCTCTGAAATCTCTTCCATACATGGTTAAAGTATAACTACTGATCGGGGGCGGAGGAGGAGGATGGAGGGAATAACTTACTGAAACGATAGAGTTTTAAACAAACTTGGGTGGTTTTCTTAAAGCAGCATTTCAGTCCTCTCTGAGTCATCTGTATGTATATTGATGCACAGAGCATCTCAATCATAATGGTGCTCAAAGTTAATGAAAATCAGTGGTACATGCATAGGCTAAATGCAGTGTGTTCACATGTCTCCCAAACCTCCATTCAGGCCCCATGTCTTAGCAGGGTCCTCTTCTGAAGTCAGATTTCTACAGGTTTCCTTCAGCCTTTTTCCTCTTAGTGTCTGTCTTTTACTCATACAGATGAAATAACTTGGCAGCACCATGGACTTTGTACAACATACCCCCATCTACCTGCTTCTCCCCTATGACAGCTTTGCGCAGACAGCGCTTGTTGAGCAGGTTGGTAATGGAAGGGAAGCTCTTGCTGACCCTTAAGTTTTCAGCTCCATGTGTATATTTTTAAAATATCATCTAGAATAATTTAAAATGTAGACTGGTCTTTCCTCCAAGTAAGAGATAGTCCAAGCAGGTGATTTGTTCTAGTGCTTGCTAATGTCAGGCAAATGGAGATTCATATTGCTTGTGTCACTAACCTCTTGTGCCATGTTGAACAAATCATCTAGCAACTATGTGGGTAGGGTTTTTAAAAGCATGCAGCACTTAAGAAAATCTGATCCAGCATAAGGTGATGGAGACCTAATTCTTCTTTCCACTAAGGCTTCATTACACTGCTTGGCAAAGTGAAGATCCTTAAAACTAGGCTTTTTATGCTGCTAAAGTGTTATGAAGTAGCACCATGAAAATGCAAATCACAGAATCATAGCAGTTCTTTAGTAAGCTTCAATAGAGGAAATAAACATAGCAGCCTTTTTAAAAAAAATCATCTTGTTAAATATTTGTCTTGAGCATGTTCATCCTGTTAAAATAGGGCTGATACTTACCTCATAAAACTGCAGCAAAGCTTTATTAATGTTTGTGCAGCCATTTAAAGATGTCCAGTACTATATGAATGCCAGCTCTCATCATTAATTTGACCAAATTAATTTATTAGCTGAAGAGTAAAAGACTTGTAATGTATTTTATATCTCTCTGAAGAACAGCCCCAAACTCAAGTAATTTAGTTTAATGTATGCTTCTGATGTGCAAGGTTGCATCTCTGTGAGAGGTTGTTTTGTCCTGTTTTAGCTCTGCTGCAGATCACAAGACTGTTAATCAGAGCCAATTCCTTTCTGTCACAACACTACAACTATTTATCAATTGCTCATGGCATTTTGTAACAGATCCTTGTTAAAGTTCACAAGGATATGTGGATCACTGTCTTCTAAATACCATGTGTATTTTGCAGATTGATACCAGACTAAAATGAACTGCCTTTGCTTCTCTTGTTGACATTCTAAAGCTCAAATTAACACCACAGTCTGTAGCTCAGGGCAGCCTCTCGATTTTTATTGAAGTGCTAACAGAAGTAAATAAAAATATATTTTAGGGTGTTCTTGTTACCTGATCTGAGACAGTTGTTAGATAAATTAAGAGACTGCTATATTAAGTGTCAATTTAATACAAACCCAGATTGCCCCACAAACACGTACTAGCAGGCGCCTGGCCCTGTAAATACTTGCCTGCAAGAGAAATCCCTGCTTACGTGAGTATATGCCTTGCTGTTAGTGGAATTACTCTTGGAAAGTCTCATGAAATCAACTATGACACTGCAAAAAACACATTCTCCATGAAGAGTGAAACATGGATGTTCTGTGGCAGTGATGGGTTATCTTGAGGCACAGGGTTGGAGGCATATTTCACCTGCCTTCTCCTTAAATAAATTAATACGCTATAAAAATAATGATTATCTGAAATGTAGCTTGAGGAAACAGCTCATTCCATTTTCATTCTGGAGTGCTGCTTCTGAATTTACACAGTCCATAATGTACATAAACCTTAATCCGTTCTTTCTTTGTGGTGTATTTTCTCTCTGCTAACATGGGAATAAATAAGATCTGCCAGAAGAGCCTATTAAATTTAGCTAATAATATTGACCATTTCTGGGATACAAGCTGATTTACAATTAGGAAAGATCACTGTGGTTTGTCAGTGCGGGGATAGTAAAGCCGTCTGGAGCTGAGTAAATCGGTGCTGCTTTAGTAACTCTGTGGATCTTTGGCTGTTCCAGCTGGGAGAATTCTTTACTATCCCCATGTCCAGTGCAGCATATTTAAGCATCGCATTTAAATGCATCACGTGTTACCAGCTACAGCATTTTTTGTGGATGTGGTTGTTCAGCTCCCCCGTGCTCCGCAGAGGTGGTGCCAGCGAACCCCAGAGATGAGTCCACGGTCTGTAGGACTCGCGGTGCAGATTTCTTCTGAGGGATCCTAGACCCGGACTGTTTCTTTTTAAGCAAAGGACCATGACCTCATTTGTGTCCTAGTAGAGAGGGTTACCGGGATTTAAGAGTCTCATTTGAACTTTCGTGGCATCTTTGTGAAGATGAGACTGCAGCTGTGCTATGGGGTTGCTGTTTCAGTGTTGCGGGCCTAACATTTTCGCCCTTGAACTACGCTGCTTGATATTTTATTACTATTCTTAAAATTACGAGATCCCAAGTGCTCCTTCATGGCCTTGCATGTCTTTTAAGAACAACCACATTTGCTCTCTGCAATTGACGCCTTCAGCTTTGGTGTTTGTGGTTGGGTCCAAACAATGTCTATGACAAAACACAAACTGCAAGTTAAAAAACAGCTGTTAAGTCTCCCACAAGTTGATCTGTATCTACCTACGTATTTGCTGTGCTGGAGGGGAGAAAGGAGGAAATCAGCATGTCCATTCTGGTTGCTTCCATCCATTTTGCTTCCTTCCAGCTCTGCAAAGCTGAGAGTTTCAAAGTATAAATACTTCAGGTGCATGGTGCATTTAGTGCTTATTTAGATCTGGGTGGCTTTTCACCTTTTTGTAAAGTTTTTAATTAGAAATGGACAGTTCTGCTCTGAATATTTCACAGATTTATTCTGAAAGCCTGTCCTGAATTTGTGTCTCTGAGGTCTGTAGTACTCTTATCGCACTATATTACTGTATTCCATGTGGCTCTAAAACAGTCCCACAAATATTATAGACAGGGCCATTGTTAAGAGGTTAGTATAGTTACTGAATTTAGTATTTATATTGTAGTAGCATCTAAAAAATCTGAAGCTGAGTATTGTGTAGGTATTGTGCGAAGTATTGTGTCTTCTTAAAGAATGTGCTAAATAACCAGTTGATATACAATTTTCTTCACTGTGTGTCTTAACACTGAGGGTGGGTGGAAAAAACTTTCTTGACTTACCTTTTGGTATTTGTGTTCACTATATACTATTTAATTTGGAAAGAAAATCTGGTGAAAATGAAAACTGAAGATACGTTATGTGAATATGCTCTGTTCTGGCGAGGAATGTGAGTATCCATAGGAAGATAGGTGTGAATTTAAATACATTGTTTAGCAACACACATAGACACTTACACAAGTTGCTAGCAGCTTTGGAATATATCTCTCTCTAAAGCCAAAGTCTTCTAATCATTTACATGCATAAAGAGATGTTAATACATCGTTCTGTTCACTTTAGTGAAAGTGCTCATATGCACAGAGTTAAATAGCTGCAGGGATAAATTCTAGTCTTGTGGTTTCTTTGAAAAGTTTTCTTGTTGGAACCCAAGCTGTACCTGAGGCTCATTAACACATTTTATATAGAGACCTGATTTTTCACTCTGGCATAAGGGCTACAATTCTGTGTCCATTTGTTTTGCTAACAGTGCAAGAAAGAGTTGTATATTGCCTGTGTATTTCTTCTACTTTTGGACTGGTTAAAAAAAAAAAGTTTTGATTGCCAGGGATAGAATTGAATCCTTGAGTCATGAGCTTGGTGCCCCATGAGCAGTGGTAATGTCAAATGCCACTCTGCCATCTGCCGAGATCTTTGCTCTGACACGTCCCGAGTTGCCTCCATCTTTGTGGAAAACTCCCCAAGTTGTCTCTATCTTTCAGTCCCTCACATCAGCGCTGCCATTTGGCAGTTTGGATAGAAGGTGCTTTCGTGCCTGAGACGAGTTCCTTTTCGCAAGGCGCTGGACATCTCACTTTGTTTGCACAGTCCAACAAGTAGTTATGACATGGTGGCGGCTTCTGTTCGCTCCTGGATTGGTTTCAAGTTAGTGTTCTAGCGGAATGGTATTAGAGAGAGAGCTGGTGGTCTCTGAGTCATTCAGTTTCTTCATCGTGTTGTTTATACACTTCTGTAGGCACATCAGTGGAGCATATCTGTTGAAGGGTGTTGACACTTCACTTGTATGAGCATGTTAATTAACTCTTAATATCTTGATTGTAGACATGAAGCCTGCAATTGAATGGGTTATTTAGAGAAACAGAGTTGGGAGAAAACTTGCTATATTAATAAGGATTCCTCTTGTTATTCCAGAGACTCCTGGCAGGCAGTTTTCCTGCGGGCCCAGTTCATCAGACTACTCGTGACTTCCTCTGGGGCTTTAGGCGAATCGTGTCCTGCTGTGCTTCCGTTCTCTGCCAACACCGGGGACGACACTGACATCTTCACAGTGGTTGGGACCCCTCAGCTTAGTGTTGCTATTAGGCTGCTGAGCTGGCATGCGATAGAAATGTATAATTTTGTTCAGAATGAACTAAAAGATTACCATTTCCCTCATACTTCTCTTTATGAAGAGAGTGCCAGGGCTTTCGTACTGATACCAGTTCTCTTACTGCGTCACAGGGCGAGTTCTTGCTGTTTCTAACAGCACTGTTTCAATTTGCCATGACAAGCTATTTCTAAGCTTTGTTCATTATTTAGCAACTGGATCATATCACTTTGTTTCTGTAGATGCATTCATCGGAAACCAGATCCAGATGCAGTGAGTTGGCAGTAAATCAGGTTGAACTACCCAAGGTTTTACTGAGACTAAATAAGGCTTAAATATTTTTGTTCTGTTTCCTCTTCACCTTACTTATCATGCTGGCATTGACAGAAGCAAGGCTACTTTCCCGAGAGCTGGTCACCCGTCTGCATAGCCAGTAATTTTTCTTAGCACTGTTTAAAATACAAGTGACTTGTTGATGTAAGAGAGAGACGAGGGTTGAATTGCAAACTCGCCGTGTGTTGGCAAGCCTATTAAGATGTCAAGTAGGCTCCTGTGGTAGACAGGGTGGGCCTGTGGATGTCCAGTACTGCTGTTTAGTCAGCTCCAGCCTGGAGGTGTCAGTGAATTCTCCCTTCACAGTTGCTCTCCTAACAGGTCTATATCTGGCAATGGGCTGCCACTGACAATTTGCATGGCAATTTGGACTAATTGCCAACAGTGCTGTTGCCTGTCACTAACAATTCATAATCAGACAACCTCTCTCTGCAGCTCTGGGGAATTATCATGTGTGTGACATACCATGTTCAGTAAACAACAGTGCTGTGCTGGCTGTTGCCTTCTGCTTCCTGAAGAACACAACTTCTTGTGAGACGCAGCTACCTCTGGCCCACAGAAGAAATCCCTTGTTTTCTGTGCACAGGGGCTGAAATTGAAGGATGGCTTAGACTAGGACATGTGACAAACTGCCCTTCTAGCAGCACTGGTAACTCCCAGAAAGACCTTCAGGTGAAGCAGTTTGTATCATCCGCTGTAAATTGAAGTCAGAGTCTGTAAGGTCTCATAGAAATGTGGACCTTACAGAAAGTGCTGCTCTGATTTCTGTCAGTTGAGTCAGTAGAACAGCATGACTTAGCATCAATTAGAGAAGAGGTAGGGAAAGGATGTTCCTTGCCAAGTATGCAAAGCACTTACATGATTTACTTTAGCTAAGATGTGAAATACATCCTACTCAATCTGGACTAAGAAGGAACTCTGGAACTAACAAAGCACAGGGCTTCAAAAGGCAAACGGAGACTGGAAGAGCTGCAAGATCTCCATGGGCTGCCTTGTCTCCTTTGTGTTGAGGTCACGCTGTAGTGATGACAGACCTGCCTCTGAACTGAGCCCTGAGGACACTCTATATGTGACACAGGGAAAAGACAGAGTTCATGAGGAGATGAAGGTGAGCTTAGGCTACTGTTGTAGAATTGCTCATGGGGTATTTTGTCCAATGCAAAGTGCTGTTGGATCTTCCTGATGTAGTTGGGGCCTTTTCTGCTGATGGTAATGTCTAAAATTTGTAGTATAATTTAGCTATGTATGATGATAAAACATCAACAGCTCAGGCCTTGCTTCTTTACTTAGAGCTGTTGTAGGAAACATCTCAAACACAACAAGTTAATTGACTGCAGGCATTGTTTAGTTACTGATATCAAATCTGTTGTATCATCTTGCATTTAACTTCTGAAAGTTGTTAGAATTTTTCCTTTTACTTATTTGGGCTTTGGGAATGAGCTGTTAGTATCATAGGGCTGATTTCTCATAAACTGTGTAAATGGTGAGAATGAAACAAGCCAATGTATGTCCAAATTTGGCTCACAGAAGCTGCGAGAGTTTCCTCCCATTTCAGAATTCTGTCTCCTTCAAGGAAACACAATTACCAATGATCTCTGTGAATCAGTCCATGTTTTCTACAGAAGATCCCATTCTGTACAGTTCAAACAGACACTCAGATACATAACCTAAACTGCAGTAAAACATGTTCAGTCACCCGCCTCTTCACCGAGTACTTGCAGCATTCCTCTTGACTTCTCCCTGCACAACAACTTCCTGATAGCAAAGGAAGGATTAATTTATACAAGAATGCAGGCCAGGTCCACACAAAGAATGTGTCTCTAGTGTACTGTGATAGAAATATGTATATATCATAAATGCAAGTTACAGAAAAACTACACTTTCTGGATCGAGATATTTCTACGTCTCCTTCTCTTAAAAAGAAATAGCAGAATCCCAATGTATGGATATAACTGTACTAGCATAAGCACAGTAAGATTGGTCATGGACCATACTACTTAATGTCAGCATCTCAACAGACTTCCTTTCCCTTTGTCCATTCCTTCCTTTTTCAAGAGCACAGGACTTGATTCCTGTTAAGCGAAGAGCTTTATCTTTATTGCCTGTTACATGGGGCTCAAGCGTCCACTTAACGTATGTGTGCCTGAAAGCTTTACTGCAGTGAAGCCTTGGGGATGTGCTGCTATTTCCCCTGAAATCAACACAATTTGCCACAAGGTATGCAGGTTCGAGCCCTGAGGTTCATCACCATTTCATCACTGACAAGCCAAGGAGACATGTTAACTCCTGGCCCAAAGGTGCTGTAGAAAGCTGTGGGCCTGGCTCAGCCATTCTCGCATTATGTGGCTGTCTCTGGTGTGGAGAATATAAAGCTCATCATGCAGAGACACTAATGCAGTTAGTTCCATGGTATGTATGTATCTTGGCCATTAAAGCGCCTCCTTACACTTGCTCTATTGAAGAAACAGCCCTCGTTGAAAAAGCACACCTTAAAAAGTGACTGATCCAATAAAAGTGGGAAATCGGGGAGAAAAATATTAATAATTATTATGAAGGTTTGTTTAGCTTCTTTTGGCTCTTAGCACAGCGAGGAGCTTGTATACCATATGTGAGCCATGGAGAGTTTAGAATGAAATAGTTTTCCTTCTAAGGTTGGAACATGTTTGATGACTACAATATGGTAGTGAGGAAGCGGTTGTATAACAACGAAGCGGTCACTGTCACTGCTTATGTGCCTTTCAGATTTAACCAAAGGAGTAGTAAAGAACCAAGTCTGTAATGGTGCATGTCTTGATTCTGATCTCCGATAACCACCTAAGCCAAAGCCATCCTGTCATTCTGGAAGCAGCTCTGTTTGCCCTGATTAAGAGGAATGTGCAGAACATTGCTGACTTGCCTTTGCAGAGGGCAGGAATATAATGCCACGGGCACTTTCAAGGTCTTAGCTACTTGGCTGATAGGCACTGCATGTCTTTGTTAGCGTTTGAACATCTGCGAAAGAGTTTAGTTAGTAAACCTCAAGACAAGCAAGTACCTTGCTCTTTTTTTTTAAGACAAAACTGATCATCTTTGAGCAGCCTGTTGAAAACATTTTGACTCAGAAGCATTATAACTAGGCCAGCTGTGTTATAATAAAGCCAAGCTCATTACCGCTTGAATGGTAGGAAGGGACAAAGCATTTCTCATTGTGTTACAGACCAAGCAGGAAGCAAAAAAAAGTTGCTGGTCAGTTACTGGTCTGAAACATGGTCACTTTTGCTGTTAAGTCATAGACAAAATGTATTTACAGCATTTACACAAACAGCATGCTGTATTGTGTAAATTGATCTGGACATTGAATGGCAGCTAAGTTAGACTCACAAGTGCTCCTCACAGATCTTAATATGGAGGGAAAAAAATAAAAAGGAGCAATGTCATCTCAGAACCATTTTACAAATAACAAGGATACTGGATGATTTTGTCTTAACCCTGCAACAATATCCTTCCTCCCTTTTGAAATTCTCCAACCATATTTGACTGTTCTGTCTGAGCTATCCTAGACATCTTTGCTGCTTTTGCCAGGCACATGGCATAGCTGTCTGTTGGCTCCACTTTATGTAATCTGCTGTATCTTTTGTCTCTTTTTTAAATGATAAGTCTGAAGAGTTTATAGTTCGTTTGAATATTTGTGAGGTGCCCTCATCTTTCAGATTGTTTAATGACCATATTAGGTCAGCTATGAAAGCCCAGAGAATCCAGTTTAAAAGATTAGTCCTGAAAGTTAGTGTCCTTAGAGAAACTGAAAAACAACTTAATAGCTTGCATTTTATGCAGAGCTGTAAACAAGAGGAGTCTAGTCCGAACTTACTTGATTTGCAGACAGGAATACTTAATTTCTAACAGGGTATAAATGAAAAGATTAATTGTTCAGGTTCATGGATAGGTTCTGTTCTGCTGAATGATTTCTCAAAGTGGGTCCAAGGATAGGTAAGTCCTGCTATTGTACTACCTTTCCACATTCACGAGAGCTATCTGTAAAATTTGGGGGCCCAGTGCCCAGGTGTATGAGGAAGCAGCACTAAGGTAGACATTATAGTGCTCTTCCTATAGATAGAAAAAAATCTAAGACATCCTGCACAACGTGAGCACTTGTGTTTCAGTCTTACTAGAGTTGTCTTTATATCTCATATCCCATGAAATGTGTTTGTCATTGCATTTTGATAGAATCCCACTGAACAGGAGCACCTTCAATGGAATAATGAGATTGCTATGGTTAATGCATTGTGAACTAATTAAGTTTTTTAAGAAGGATACTGTGATCTTTCTGTGCCATTTGGGTGAGTTGGGCAGGTGTTTTTGTGTTGTTGCTTGGTTGGTTTGAGCCTTTTGTGAATCTCTGATACAGTTTTCAAGCCTTTTTTTTCTGTAGCCACAAGAAAAGCTGAGGTTCCTACAGACAGGGTTCCAAGAAGATTTAACTGGATAACTCGCAGTAGAACTGTGATGGTCGGCACAGAAGTTGTTCAAAAAAAGAGTTGAGGCTGGTTCCAGCTGCTGTAGGAGGAGGTGGAGCTGCCTGCAGCAGGAGATCGGTGCTCGCTCCTGCCAGGGGTGCAGGCGGTTGTCGGCTCTGGAGGGGGTTGCTGGCAGCCCGTGCATTCAAAGGCAGTAGGGCCCCACAAGGAAGATCTTTAGGAATGTGAGAAGTAAACACTGTCTAGGCCAAGTGTGTGTGTAGCAGAAATGCTCACGTGAGTGTTTAAGTGATCTCATCTGGGGAGCGGGAGCAGCCTGCTTCATCTCCTGGACTGCAGCATTCCTGTCCACAGCTACCAGCCAGGTATCAGGCCTTCTACGAGTGTGTCCTAGAGCCCCGCACTGTGCTGGGTGGATGTTCCCAGGCAATTTTTTTTCTTTAGTTGAAATCTAAGATCCCTGGCCACCACAGCGGTTGCAGTCAAAGCGCAGAACTGACGTTGCCGAATGGGCCCCCCATGCATCATCTACGTGTGACTCGCAAAATCTGCAGGAACCTCTAAGGTCCCGTGGAGTGAAACCCTCCTGCGAGATGGGATCAAACCCTGCTTTGTGCCCACTGCGTCGCACTGCGGAGGGAGCAGGACCCAAGGAGAGCAGCTCCCGTGCTGCCCTGCTCGTTGCCGAGCCCCAGCGTCCTGTCCTGTTTTGTGTTTCTGAGGCCTTGCTTATGCAAAGGGGTCACCTTCCTTGCACCGGGGAAGGAGCTCACCTGCCTGGCAACGCACCCCTGAAAGATGGGCAGGAAAACTGTGCCAAAACCCAACAAATTTAACTCTCCCTTTCTTGACTTTTGGGGTTGCTGGACATGTCAGGTCTCATTGCTAGGACATTGCCTGAAGTTCCTGCGCTCCATGTTAGCCCTGTGCAGCCCAGCAGCGCTGTGAGGTGCTGTGTGCTCCGCTCTGCGCGTGCGGCCTTGAGCGCCTGGACCCGCCTGGGGCTCTGAGCCCAGCAGCAGGGCCGGCATCACCCGTCTCCGCGTGCAGTGCGGATGCCGGAGCACCCGCTCAGAAACGTGGCCGAGGATTTTGATATCCCTCTTGGCAGTCTTTCAGCTTCTTGCTTTGTGACTCTCCCCGCTCCTGACTCTTTGTGCTACTCTGTGCTAGCAGATCCTATCCGCTCGCAGATCCGATGCACTAGCGTAGGATCTGTGCTTGCCAAGGCACATGCCTGGAGGGTGGTATAAAGTCATGTCCTGTGTGTTCGGACTGCTGCCGCGTCCAGTGTTCTTGGATCTTCATGTCTCCCTTTCCCACACCACTTCTGCCCAGAATTAAGAGATTTCACGTAAACAGTCACAAGGGAGTTTCATTTGTCATGTTAGGAATGCATTAGTTCTTTTATTCACCTTCTGATATCTGACATATTCTCGTCCTCATGTTGCTTGCTCTGAGTGTCAGTAACTCTCTGCTCTTGGTTTGTTTGTTTGCTTGTTTTTTTGAGGAAATGTCTTTATTTTGGGTGAAAATTGCGTTTCTCCTGCAATCTTCTGTTTCCACTGGCCCAGGCTTGGTGTAAACCTGGCATGTTGTAGGAGCTGACAGCACCATGCTCAGTTTTGGGTGCTCAGGGATGTAGCACTTTGTGCTCTGCCTGCTCTGCACTGGTTGGGAGGCTTGGCGGACTTCTGAGCAGCTCCGTAATTGATTGTGGGCAGTTATGGAGAGAGTCGAGCTTACAGGATACCCGGGAGATTCTTTGAGAAAGATTGAATGCTATTGCATGATTGGAGCTGTGTGCAACTTTTTTGTTTTTTTTTTAAGCAGTTTGCAACTATTTCAGTTATTAAATGATGAATTGTTTGGACTAGGAATTTAGCACCAAGACTTTGAAAAAGTGGCTTATCATCCTGTCTTCATGAGAAATGAATCTCGGAGTTCATGCACTTCCTGGAAGTATGAGGACCAAATAAAAGGGTGTTTTGGTCTTCCATCTTCATTCGTAGGAGGAGACCAACTCAGTCAGGACAGACCCTCAGAAAGAAAGATTGCTGATTTAAAGTAAGCCATTTGCTGCTGTGCATTAGTCTTCAGTTCACTGGAGGAATACAAGTGTCAGGGGTTGTACCAGCCTAAACTGTGGGCTTTCCCACTGGCATTGACACATCCCAACCTGTGGAGAAGAGAACTTGAATCAATATTTTCTTCACACACAAGACCACTTAAGGGCCAAATGGGGAATTTTACAGCCTCTGTAATTCAAACTGTGACTCAGAAAAGGCAGACCCTGCCTGAAGGTGCAAATGCAGAGCTGCAGATGGCAGAGAGGAGAATGCCTTGGGGCTGATTATCCTTGTAATTCTTCATGTAGCTCTCCCAGCTGTAGGCATTATTTATGTTAATATAATTGTCTAATCCTTTCTAAAATCCAGTACAACTATTAGTACCCTGCAGAACCTTCCTATTCCTTGTCCTGTGATGATAAATTCCTCAGGCTGATTTCATGCCACATTTTTCTTTAAATAAAATAATGTCCTCCTATTACATTTATTGCCTTTTTATAGCATGGAGAAGGATAAATCAGCACACCCCAGTCTTGATTCAGAGTTATTCATTCATTATTTCACTTCCAGCTCTAAAATCAATCAACTTTTTGCCTTTGTTTCTATCTTTTCCAGTTAAATATTCCTCTAATATTTCCTCGTAACCTCAACATATGTTTGCCATATTTTTGGTCTCTTGACTGTTAATTTGACTTTGCTCTCTAACCTTTCAGGGTTTCTAGGTATTATTTAATTTTACACTGGTTAGTGAGTCAGATTTTCTGTGTGACTGCTGCACGGGCCTGCTGTATTTTCTGCTGCTTGTCTGAGGGCAGTGCTGCAGGTTGCAGGCTGGGTAACAGTATGGTGCCTGGGTCTTCAGCTGGGCCAGCCCTGCTCCTGTCATCATTGGTGGCTTAATTTTCCATTCCTCCCTTCCTGTGCTTGAGACAGGCGGGAATGGTGTTCAGGTAAGTTTGCACTGCCGTTACCTTGGGCTTCAGGTGCTGTTTGGTTCAGCAGCAACCACGGTAGCCGTGAGGCAGCTGCCTGTGTTGCCCCCTTTGCTGTCCTTGAGCGATGCCTTAGGTGCAGTGTGTAGAAGCTGTCACCCAGCATCCTATGGACACGTGTTCTGAGAGCCACATTTGGTCATCTTTAAACTCCTCGAAAGGTCTCGTGAATGGGAGGAGTTTCTTGGGGAGTTGTTTTTTACCTGCTTTAAAGATCTCTTGCCATTACTGTAACTGCAGTCATAACTGATGTAATTTGGCCAGCTACCTTCGTTTCTTGCAGGATTCAAGCATACGGTACAGAGTTGCAGGGGATCTCGTGAGAATTTTTCTCAGAATGATTACGATCAGTTTTCTTTTCATTCTGTTCTGTACAAAGACATCAAAAAAGCATGAGGTTTAAGGAACTATGAAACGAGAATTTGTTCTCTAGAGCAGGAAGCATTTTTCTTTTCTTGTATTCCTGGTCTAGACCTTTAATGTTTCCCCTTTTTTATGCCAACAACAGCGTGGGGCGTTTTGTTTTTGGTTTTTTTTTTTTTTTTTTTTTTTTCAGCATGAAACCAACTTCTGAATTAAAATAACAAAGAGTGAGCTCTATTAATCTTAATGCAAAAAGAGCCACCTGCAGAAGCACAGGTGTGTAAATGAGAGCAACTGCATGCACACACCTCTGGGGAAGCATACAATACGAATGGCTTCTCCGAGACACACTTGCATCTTGGGGTGAAACTGCAACTTCTGCACAGATAAAGCAGAGGAATGCTCTGTATCAGTTGCATGGCTCATATAGTCCATGTTTGTATTAGATTCTCTGTGCTCCAGTAGAAACCCCATGCAGTGCACTGTTCCTCATTTAATTTTCGTCAGTTCATCATTCTGCAGCTTTTCAAATCACTGAAAGAGCCTCCTATTGATTTTGAGGTGTGTCATAAGCTTGCAACAAGTTTTATGCAGTGACCATATATTGCCAGGAAAAAAAGACTTGGGGACACTTTCAGCCCTACATCTGCTCTTAAATGAAAAGTGGTATTTGCATGATATATTTGCAAGAATACAGGAACTCTCTGGGCTGAAAAAGAATCACCAGCACTTTAGTGTTTATTGATATCCACAGAGTAAATCTGTGCTTGGTGAAATTCACTGCATTACTTTTGTTCTTTGTGTTTCAGTGCAGGATCCATCTTCTTTTCTAGCAGACGCGCAGCAGCACCAGATCCTAACAGTTGTGTGTCTTTGTCCAGCATGTTGTGATTTCACTCGTGGCAACACGTTCGCGGGATGAGATCAGGCAGAATGTGCTCTGGCAGCAGCGCCTCTGCCTGACACACACCATTGCTCCCGCAATCTGCACAAGAACCCTTTTCACGACACTGCACTCTTCCTTTTCTCATTTCCATCTGTTTGTCATTCCATAGCTCCTTGAATAACAGCGAGATTGCTATTGCCTTTGAGGTGTGTCATAAGCTTGTCGCAAGCGCTCGCTTTCCTTTAGCAGTTCCCTTTGCCAGGCAGTGCACTTGGAAGATACCGTAAGGGGAATTGACAACTTATTCCAGCTGTTCTGCTGCAGCTTTGCCAGCAGCTCTTAGCTGTGTTTCCCCCCTCGCTGTCCACATTGATATTTCTATTATTCATGGAAAGATTGAGGGCCGTTCTCAGAGCTGTTTAAAATTAAGAGGGAGCCTTTTCTTTTCAAGTGCTACAATAAGAGAGCTTTTAGCATTATAGAGCAGTGGCAATAAGTGCTTGTACTTAAACAGAAGGAAAATTGGTACAAAATCTAAGACAAGAAACTTATTGCTGTTCTGAATTTTGCATGGTTCACTCTTTCTGTTCACATTGAGATAAAATTCATTACCATAGTTGTTAGCTATGAAAAATTGTATTCGCCATGGAATAAAATCATCTGACAGGTTTTAAAGTCCCAGCCTTATTTGCAACAACTGTTTTTCTGAAGCTCTGATAAAGATCTTATCCCTTAGGTCTTCAAGTGAACTACAAGGAGGTTGGGTAGGAACAGGAATACTGTCTTCCCTGTGCAGTGTTACTGAGGTTCAAAGCGGGGCTGTGAGAGCAAAAGGCACTTGTTGCCTTCCACAGAAATAGTAGGTTTTGATTAAGGCTGGGGCCAGAACGGGGCAATGCTGCGATTCTCGCTCCCCTTGGGCTGAGGCTGCTCCTCCTTGTTACCAGCTCAGCTTCCCTGTGCTCCCACGCAGGAAGGGCAGAGAAGGGCAGGAACTGCAGCCTTTTTACCCGGAATGTCCAGCCCTCTGAGCCCAGTGAGGTGGGTGTTGTGGGATGTTGTTGCGCAGCTTTTCTCTGTGGTGTGAGGGGTGATTGCCTCTCTGAGGAGCGAAGTGCAATCAGCAGTGTCCTGAGGCCAAGTTGCCATGTGTTTGAGACTCTACCTTGGCCACTGATACACATTTTATTCCAACGTGTCTGTAAGTGCAGGCACTTCCTATGCCTTTAAGATTTATGTAACAGCCGAGGGAAGACTAGAATTGGAGGTATCTCTTACTATTTTGGGGCTGTGGGCTGCCTGCCAGTTCTGCTTCTTGAGAAGCAAGTATTTAAGTTTTGTGAGTATGAAGAGCATGACTCATTGTCCTCTTTGACATGCTTTAATAAATGAGATGAGCAGTGGTTTACATGAGGATGCACTTGAGACTCTGCCTGAGCTGATGGGCTCGGTGCACTTTAATCTCACATGGGGAAAGAGGAAATGAGTTAATCTGCAGTTAAATATAGAAGTGCTGAAAGAGGTGGGAAAGGGGGAAGAGTTGATTCTAATCTCACTGGGGCTGGGGTCAGTCAAGAGTAACCTCTCTATTTGGATAGCATGACTCTGGAGTAAGTCATGTGTCACCTCTGCAGAGCTGACAATGTTGGCTAATGGAAAATGGAGACAAGTGAGAATGTGTCTTAAGCTCTGGAGTCACTGCAATGCTGTTCTTGCTGCTCTACCTCTACATCTTACTGACTTTGTTTGTTTTCCTTTTAAGAGGGTGAGCAACAAATTACAGGGATAAGCAGCGGTATATTAATGAATTACATCCTGAGGACCGAATTTGAGGAGGATCAGTGTTGATGTGCAAACTTGTTTAACTGATTACCATGAAGATATAATGTGACTTTGTTCTTTTTTTTCTGGTAGCATACATTATGTTCTGTTTATTTCTGTCCCCAAAAGTCCTGATATATGAGCAGGAGGTGCAGAAGAGTCCAGGAACTGGGATATTGACTCACGAATTCTTTTCTCCTCTAGTTAAAATTGAATTACTCTAATGCAGTTTTGTGCTCAATTAAAAGTTACTTAAAGATCAGTGCTGTGTTTTTTCACCTTCTCCTCACTCTTAAACTGTGTTTGCATTAGACTGAGAGCTGCTGCTGACCTGTGCTGACCTCTACTCTCAGACTTTTACATCCCTGCTTGTTGCAGTGACCACACTATTGAATTCCCTGTTAGTGTGTGTGCATATATATATATATATATATGTGTGTGTGTGTGTGTGTGTGCTTCTGAGCACACACACACCAAGAGGTATCTCTTGGTACCTTCTGGTGCTGGGGAAGAGGCAGAAGAATTTTGCTGACTCATTTGGGCAGGTGAAAGTGGGCACTCAAGCATGGGCTGGACAAACCTGAAAGAGGGTTTTTGACAGCAGCCAAATCTGCAAGTGAGGCTGGAGCTGATCTGTTATTCTGCTGACATGTTTTGTCAACACGGTTGAATCCCAGGTAGTCTAAGGCATCTGTGTTTGGAAATCACATACTCTATAGGTCATGTTTGTTGAGCTGTGGGGGAGCAAAGCTAGTGGCTTACATAAGCTCACTAAGATGAAAGATCTGGAGAAATTGCAAAACAATTTCAGGAGATCAAGGTCTGTCCTGAAATATACTTGTGCATCTTCCGTTGACATTACTAGGGATCACGTGCTTTTGTCAGAGAGCAGGATTTGACCTTGCATGTGGGTTAGTAATAGTATTACTGTTCTCTGCACTCTCCTTATAGGTATACAACAATATTCTGTGGGTCATTTCAGGCCATAGCTGCGGACTGAGCACTCTGGCTGCCCATCTGTTTCTAGACAACCCATATAGATCACATAAGAATAGCTTGTTGTTTGATAAAAATCTAATAAAACTATCCAGAAGTTGACAGCCAATAACGTTAGAGATGGCTTATCATTAACAGACTGATCCTCATTATTACTTGTTATTTATAATCAGCAAAAATGTTGTTCATCTTTGCTTTATGGAGTGTGGTGGTGTATGCAACATTTATTAATCTAGAATAACTCAAATGAGAAAAGCAATCAATGGATCTTATAAGAAATTCTTATTAGAGCTACCAATATTAGGGCTTTCAGAGCTCAAGAACACATCAATAATCTGAGGCCAAGGATAAGCATCAATTTAGCAAGCAGCTGCTCTGGTTGAAGGCCCCCCCTTCCATTAGCTTGTTGCTGCACCAGTATTGATGGTTACAGCTTTGCTTGTAGTTTCACCCCCTGAAAAGTGTGTGGATCCTCTTAAATTATTTTCACTGGCTGCTTTAATTAACTTGGTGGATTCTGCCTTCTGCAGGCTGAGGAGTGCCTGCGTGGAGGCTTCGCCCACCAGAATGCAGGGAGAGGCAACCTCCAGCAGCTGGGACAGCAACAAGCAATTTACAGTGGAAATATCTTCATTCTCTCCAACCAGACCCAAGAGACTGGTGTCTGTTTCCGGCCTCAGAGGCGGGATGGAGCAGTGGAAAGAGCATTGTGCTGGGAACCATAGTTTTTTCCTGGCACTGCTCATTGTGTGCCTGGGCTCAGATCACTGCCATGCATCTGGTTTGCCTTCGTCCATCTTGTCCATTTAGACCTCTTGGTAAACGGGCTGCCTGTTCCTATGTGGACAACAGCAAAATAGCAGTATCTGGCTAGTTCTAAAGAGCTGCTTAAAGCTTTTGTTTTCCATAAAGCTGTAGATTTGGCCCTTGGATCTGAATGTTCTAATTGTTTTTTTTTTTTTCTTTTCAGCTTTTTGCGTTTCAATTGTAAAGCTGGACCCTCCGCTGAGGTGTCTGATTGTTTTCTTTGTGGTTGTGCTTGCTTTGATTTTGCAGCTCAGTGCCCAAAGCAGAGGATGCCGTATAAACAACCATTAAGTCTGTCAGGGTCAGACTCTTTCTGTTTTTGTCTTGAAGACAATGTGAAACTCATGTTTCTTTGGATTGGCGTGCCCAGTTCCTGAGCTCAGAGCTGCTGGTGGCAGTTGGCTGCCCCAGGATTTTCTGCTGTTTTTCACCTCTGTTTTTGCTCGAGTCAATTCAGACTTCAGGAAATCTCCTCCACCCCATTAAAACAGCAGCAGCAGCAACATTCATTCGTTGCACTGCTGAGGGTGTTTGTCTCTCTGGGGTCTGGTCTGGCTGCGTGGTTGTGTCTCAGGGTAACTGACCGCTTCCGTGGCCATCCGGGGCTGCTCCTTCAGGAAGCACCCAACGCCGCTTGCGCCACTCGGGAAGCTCTTAAGCATTCTCCTCCAGCAGGTTTTTCTGTTGCAGTGGAAGTTGTACTCTAACAGCAGGTAAAACAAGACCACAGATTTCAAAAATTTAATTTAAAAAGGCTGAAAACATTGGAAATGGCAATACCTGGCAGGTGTAAATGTAGGACTTAGAACACCCTAACTTCGCTGCCGCTAACAGGAAAGGGAGTTCTGCTACTCACAATGGTGGGAGTTTGTCCAGAACTGAATCCTTTTTCAATCCTTTTGCATTTTTTTCTTAACCAAAAAAAAAAAAAATTCTTATGGTCCCCCAGGAATTGATGTGGAACGTGTTTCCAAGGGGAAAGTTTGCATATTGGAATTGTCCCCTATAGCTTGGGACACACAACCAGTCCTAGTCTGCCTCTGTATTCCTGTCAGTGACATTTGTGCCCGCTAACTGCGTGCTGGGAAGAGCCTCTGCTCTGACAGCTCTGAGTATCGAAGGGATGTCTGTCAGTTGCCTTTCAGGACACTCACTTTCTCCTCCTCCTCCTCCTCCCATCTTAGCTCTTAGTCCTCCTGAGGAGTAACGAGTCCTGCCTCGGCTTTGGGCAGCTCCTGGGAGCCCGGCCAGTGTGAGCCTTGTGCCGGCTCGTGAGGACGGGCAGGCTGGGGAGGAAGGAGGCTGTGTCAGTGCCAGCAGCGGCGCCTCGCGTCCCAGCGAAACCAGCGCTTGGCCTTGTGCCCCGAGGGTAACTGTTTCTTGGTGCTTACTTGATGGAAATCTTTCTTCACGGTATTTGAGAATAAACCTTTCAAATGTGCTGTCTAATATAGGAGGACATTTGTATCCTTTCATCTATTGCTTTTTTGCCTATTGGAAATGGAGAAATCACTAGATTGTCTGAGACAGGAAGCTCTTCTTTCAGCTTATGTTTTCTCAGAAATATAGTTTCACTGGAAAAATTCTGGCTCTTCTAGGCCTGGGCTTGTTATTACTGGGGCTCCAGGAGCAGACTGCAAGATGGCTCCTGGGCAGACTCCCCAGTACTTTACGCTCTGGGAGTTTTAGCCTTTCGCCATCGCCACCTTCCTTCTCTCCCCTGTCGTGTTTGTGCACCGCCTGCACTGTCCGAAGTGCATCTAACTGGCAAGACTCGGTGACTGATCTCATGCCAGGTGCCTGGAGGGTCTGGGTTCACACTGCTTCTTGAAAGAAATGAGTCTTCATCCCCCTTAGGTTTGTTCAGTCATGCAGCTTGTGGCCTGCAGCTTTCCTGATTGACCTCCCTAAGTTCTTCCAAATTTAAAGAACAGAGATGTACGGAAGACAGTGCGGAGACTGACTTGCCCTCTGGAAGAAGCTCTCCCTCCTCACTACCGGGGAGGCAGAGTGACTAGCTGATAAGTTCAGCTTAATGTATGATATGATTAAAGTTGAGTGGTGCCAAAATTTGCCTTATAAATCAAACTAGGGAGACATCTTTGCTAACGCCAGGCTGCTGTTAATATTACTGAGTGAGATAGCAAGGCTGCCCAGTCATCTATCAAATCCATGTCAAATCTAACCATTTAGATTTAATGTGTATTTGCAGTTATAGTCATGTGTACTAACTGTCAATGCATGCAAAAAAAATAATGCTAGAATTTCTGCCCACGTTGATAGCTGTGTAGTTACGTACCCGAACCAAAAAATACACCCAAGGACAAGCTAATGTATGTGTCTTAGTCCCCGCCTGTTCTCTGTCCCATGGCCTCCGAGCATGGTAAGAGACCTTCCCAGGACCCTTGCTCCTGGTAGCAAGGGGCTTCTCTCTGTGTCTGTTCCTGCCCCTGGCTCCCAGCACAGATTGCTCCTTGGACAAGCCTACTTACGCATCAGTGATAGCTGAATAGGCTGGGTTATCCACATCTCTGCTTTGCAGCTTGCAAACCTGCACATTAAGCTGAAACCAGCAGTGATTTAAATCAGTAAAAAGTGTAGGTTTGAGGGGGGGGGCATACTTGTGCTATCTAGCTGTCTCTGCTTGTTGGGGGGGAATCTCTGGCAAAGGGGCTGGAAAACAGATGTTTCACTCTTCCCTGGAGACATCCTTAAGTTCAAGCTCTTGCATAGAGGATGCCGTGATGGGGATCTGTTAAGCCCGCTGTTTGTACTAAATGTGCTTCCTGCATGGTAAGTGCAGGGAATTGGTTTGTCTAAAAGGAAGTTTATTTCTGCTACGGAGTGATTCTTTGGTACAGACACACTTATGTACACATATATCACGTTGAATCCTGAGGCTGTGGCACTGATGGCACACTGTCCTCCCTCTGCCTTTTGCAGGTATGCTCGATTATGTAACAGTTGCCTGTGAGAAGAAGCTGGAATCGCCACAGAGAATCCTGTCCCTATCGACTGGGCCTGAAGAGTTCAGCCAAGCTGATCAGTGTGAGTATGGGGAGGGGAAGGAGCGTGTCATTAGGAGACCTAATTCTGTCTTGGAGCACCAAAATGGCATCTATTTCTATCACTTACAGTAAAGGGATCCCCAAGGGGATGCTTGGTAGACTAAAGTCTGCTGCAAAACAGACTACAGCTGTTTGTACAGCTACAAATACTGGTAAAGATACTTGCTTGTTTTCCTTTTTGTCGTGAAGAAGAGATGGTACAAGGTTTTTGGTACCATTTGGCTCAAGATTAAATCCCTGCGTTGGAAGACTTGAGGATTATGAGATAAGATTTAATATTTTTACCTTCTGGAGGCAAAAGTACTGCAGGCTTTGAGAGCTCTTCATTGAAGCAGAAGACCTAGATGTGATCAAGGCTGATGCTCACATGTCAAGCTCTTGAGAGACTTTTTTCCCTGCAGGGTGACTGATACGGAGCCTGTTTGTGGGCAGGAAGGTCAAGGTCAAAGTAGCAGTCACAGAAGACTGAATCTCTGCCATCCAAGAAACAGCAAAGACAATTTTTCAGGCTACTTTTTTTCTTAGAAAGGCTGAAGTATCAGGGGAGTGATTCTTCTGTCTCTCCTCTTTCCTTTTCTCTGTCCTGTTGCTCTCATGGTCAGAAGTTTCATCTCTTTACAGTTGTCTGGATTCCTTTTGCACGTAATGCTCTCTGTACCTGATGCTTGTCTCTGTGCCAGGCTCACACCACACACATTCTGACACGGTGATTCAAGGGTTGCTTATATCGTCAGTGAAGCAGAGCCCTTCCAGTAAAGGAAGAGTGAGGAGGAATGGAGGTTGCATCAGAGTATCTTGCATGCTGAACATGCAGAGGCTGTTTTCAGCCTGACTGCACTGTCTTCTGTGAGCTAATTCTCTCTGGAAAAAGAAAGTCTACGTTGTTAAAGAGGAAACTGGAGAAGCTTTTGGGATGTGTCATGCCCAAGTTTGTTCTAGTCCTGCTGCCTTATAAGCAGAATCTGCTGGCCCCACTGTGGAACTGGCACAGTTCCTTGGACATTGCTTGAGTTGAGCCATTTCACAGCGGGTCTGAATTTGGTCCTGTGCTTTGGCTACATTTTATCTGGATTGAAGGCCACCAAGTACTTAAGTATTCCTCCAGCCAGAAGGATGCGGCAGGCTTTCCATCACGGGTCTGGATAAAGGGCGTCTCCATGAAGCCTTGATTCTGAAACGTGATGGGGCGCACAGAGCGCAGTGCCCTCTGCTTGCATGTGGCTGTTGCCCAGCTCCTGCCAACAACCACGTGGCAGCACTGCCTCTCCTGCAGCCCTCGGACCAGCTCGGCCCTGCTGGCCCTCAGGTGCTATGGGGACAGGGCGCGTCTTTGCACTGAGGTGTGCCCAGCATCAGGGACTAAGGCCTGGGTAGCCTGAATAGGAGTTCGACAGAGAACAACTCACAGCTTAGTCCATCTTCCAGATCAGGGAAAGCTTTAAGTGGCTATTTTATGTATTCTTTCTATGTGGAAAAAGAAAAGATGGCTTTACTGTAGTCTGACTCTTTCCTTTTACTTAGAGGCTCATAGAGATGCTCAGGAGTGCTGATATACTGCTGATATATATTTTGTGTGCATTGTTGTTTGTTTGTTTGTTTTTAAAGATTTATTAGGACTACTTTTTTTTTTTTCCCCCCAAATGCAGCCTGCAACACATGCTGCAAAACAAATATCCACTGCAGACCGCCAGTCCAGGCATCTGGTACTGTGCTGAAAGAAAACAGTTCCAAGCATGACAATATAGACTAAAGGCACTGAGGAGAAAAAAAAAAATCTAAGTGATGTTAATATTCTGTGAAGGTGCTGGATCTGTCTTGTTGTCTGTGCTGGAGGAGAGATCTCTAGCCCAATGGAAGAGCTGCATAGAAATACTTTTATCTGATTAGGGCTGCAGGAAATAAAAATAAGTCTATGAAAACACAGATGGGGAGATCCTGAGTATGTTTAGTCCTATGTATTGTGGGGCAAGGAATGGAAAACTTTACCAAGTGGGTCTAAGGCTCTCTAGTTGATTCTTTTGCTTCTTCCCCACAGGGGAGCTTCCCCACTAGGTTAGTGCATGCAGAGGTTGCTCGAGAGCTGCTGCTGCACCTGGTGGCACTGGTTTCCCCAGGACCCACAGCTCAGTGGCTGCTGCCACCTTCAGCGCTTCAGTTTGCTGCTAGGAGCGAGTATGGACAAGCTGTTGCAAGGGCAGGAGGCCTCCGCCATTCTGTTGTCCCCCCAGGGACAGGGCAGGAGAGCTCCTGGAAGAAGCTCTGGAACCCAGAGCATTGCTTTGGCTCCAGCCAGCTGGTCACGCTGCCTCTGCTCGTGTTAGACTCTAAAAGGGGCTTAAGCAGTGTAATAGTGCATAAGAAACCAGAGCAGCAGCAGAGTGAAAGTGAGTTTATAGACAGCAGGAAGATGGGATTTTCTTTTTCTGGGAACAGATGGAGAGTCGATGAGGCAGCAATGCTGGAAGGGACAGTATGTTTCAAATGCTTTCCTTAATGTCTTCCCAATCTGCTTGTAAATTCATAGCTCCTGCCTCTTCTGCACAGGATAATAGAGGACACATTTCCAGTCAGGCCTCCAGGGGTGAACTTTCCCTTCCCCTTGCAGAACTGTGTCCTTTGGGCACAGGGGCTTTTGACACCAAGGGTCGTGGGAGCAGCTTGTTGGCCCGAAGGCCCGAAGTTGCCCAAAGGCCACTTTTGTTATTCCACATTACTCCAGTGAAGGAGCTGGACATTCTGAATGGAAACACTGGGGTGTCTTGACTAAGCCTGGTACTGAAGCTGATAGACTTGTCCTGCCTCTCTAAGTGGCCAGTGTTTGTTTTAGTCTGGTTAGAAGGCCAAAAATCAAATCAGAGTCCAGCATTGTGCCAAACCACCGTCATTTTTGTGCATTACTCATCTCTGACAAGAAACTTAGCGTGGTAAGAGGGGATGGGGGCTTCTCTCCTAATCTCCTTGAGTTTTCCTTCTGTTCATCTTCTTGCACACTTATTCTCAGTGTTCCCCAGCATTGCCATTAGAGTACAGATCTAACTTCACCATATCTAACTTCACAGATGTTTTCAAAACACAGAAACCAGAGAGTCTGAGGAAGTGGAATCAAGGAGAAGGAGTTGTTAATTCATGATTAGCTCCCAAAGGCAATGACTTCAGGCTGGGAGATTTGATTACTCTCCCATTAGCTTTCAGAGCTATGTATGCCACTGGTTAATAATTCCAGCCAGCTGGCAAAGTCAGAGTCAAATCAGAATTTCTCCTTAGCCTGGTGTTTTGAGCTGGCTCAATCTCTGCTAAGGATAGATACAGTCAGTACAGGGGGCAGAGCTGCTCTGTTTCTGTGGATGCTCAGGCTTGTCTTCTGGAGGACAGACTGCCTCTTTGAGGCTCAAGGGTTTGTTCCCCAGTGCAGGGAGTCAGCAAAGGCTTGATTCTCTGTTCACTTGTCCAGAGCAATTTGGGCATAGGAAAAGTGTTGTGGGAAAATATCAGGGTAGACAGACAGCACAGTCTTAATTTTCTTTTTGTGGCTACTGCTAGTTCTCTTGTTACTGCATTCCTACTTCTCCTGTTTTTCCCCTGGACTACTGCTCAAATCTTTGATGTTGATATAAGCAGTAAGCTCAAATCACGACCCAACCATTATGCCAAGTATCTGAATATTCTGAGTCTGCAAAATGAATGGGAGAACTTGACAAATGTCTATTTCCTTGCATGCCATGTAGCAGATGATTTTCTTCTGACTGAACCTTAAGGTTAATAAGCCCTACAGCACGGCAGTAAAGAACACTGGTAAATAGCTGGTATGTCCCTGCATAAGTTTTTAATATTGATTTGGCTTCATGGTGTTACCTTCACAGCCAGCGATGCCATTTATTGATTGAGTTGCTGGTTGGATCAGTAATGATGGCAGAGTCGGACGCTTGGTTGACTAAGCTTGTTTAAGCTGTGCCCTTGCTGTGCTTTTGCTGCAAGGGAACAAAGCCAGGGTTCTCCTGCCCCACACAAGTCAGTCATCTCTGTGAGCCTAAGGCTCAGGTCCCATATCTAGCCATAGATCTTAGCATGAAAGTTCTTTTTTTCAATCTCCATTTTGCCTGAGCAGAAGTGGTGATGCAAGGTGCAAAGGGATAGAGAAGCTGAAGCGCAGGTAAGGATGCAGGTGTTTCCTTGATTGCATGGTGTAACTACCACCCATTTTCTTGAGACTTAGGTCAGCAGTGTGGCCAAAAGTTTTTTTTTTCCAGTAATGTCGTGTTTATCAGACCTTAAATGGGACAAAAATGCTTAGAGCAGGGTGAACAACTGTTCAAGGGTGTTGGACAAGGTTGCACTTTTTTTTCCACCATGGGAGTTTAAGTCGATCGGTAGAAATTCAATGGGAGCTGGGAAAAACTGCTGTTCAAGAGGCTGTCAAACAGCTGATCGCTCCCAGCTTCTGCCAGTGTAAGGCAGAGTTCTCCAGCTCCTGCATGCAGAAGGGATGCTGGATAGTTCTTTGCTTTCGAGAGGGAAGTCAGATTATGTGTTTCCTTTCCCCATCTGTTTGCAAAAGTCTTTGAGCTGCCCGTCTCTGCACTTTTAGCAGGTTATGTGCTTTCACTGGATTAGCAGGCACATTGCTGTTACGAAAACTACTTGTTAATCCTTAAGTTGTTCTCTCCTGCAGACTTGCTCCCACTAGATTTAGAGGCAAGAGGCTTCTTTTGGAGAAGCATCTGGGAAGGAGTGTTTCTGTGTCAGTCTGGGCTCCTCTTTAGGTGGAGTTATGCTTTGTGTCCAGTAACTGTCTGCAACCCTTTGTACCATTCAGATTGTTCTGTGCTTCCTACATCCATGCACTGAGTTGCCTGGCTGTGATATTTCCTTCCTTGGTGGCTCTGAGTCCCTTAGCTTTGACCTGGGAAAGATGGAGCTGCAGAGTTCAGGCTCAGATCTGCGGCACCCAGAGAGCTTTGGGGCAGGCTAGGGCTCATCTGCAGTGACAGGGGGAGAGCTGTGAAACCGTCCGAACTGGAACTTGGGTGGCTGTTTTGCAACAAAGCGGAAGCTCCAGCCTGGCAGGGTGAGGAGTCTGGGCGAATGATTTTGTGCTTAATTACAGTACTGGGTGGAACTCTAGCAACAGCGTGTTATTTTGGTTGAGTTTTGTCTTGCTGTTCAAACCCGCAAACTCAGAGGGAATTAAAGTGAAAAGCATGAGGAGGTTGTAAGTCGGCTTCCTTTTATCCTCTATCTGCAGAACCAAACCACCTTTGTTATTTTTAATGAGCATCTCCCTGACCTATCAAAACTCTCTCCTTGTCTCAAGTGGCTTCCACAGCACCTATTTGTCCTCTGCTTAAAAGGCCAGCCCCATGGCATATTGAAGTGGCATGAAGGAACTAGGGCGGCTATGTACACAAAACACAAAAAAATGTATAGTTTGTGCAGCAAACTTTCCAGGCTAGCTTAGAGCTGGTCGAACATTGGAGGTCATTCTTCTGATGAAAGGATTTGTGTATGACTGTGACTTTGATAGCAAAACAGAGGCAAGATTGAGAGTAGACTTCTCTAGTGGGTAGAACAGTGGTTTGGAAATTACTAGAAATGGCCTCTGCCTCTGTTGTGCCAAAGACTTCTCTTGTTGTGCATGTGATTTTGTCAGTTTTCCTATTGCCTGCAGTTATAATAATGATGCTACAAAGATATGGGTACTGTTATGGCGGGAGGGGGAGGGAGGAAATACAGCAGCAATTGTGGAAATGTCCCAGTGCATCAGTAGGGGCTGTGTAAATGCCTAAATGATTGTAGCAGAAGCTACAGTATTGCCACAGGTTGGTGGTAAAACAGCAGCAGATGGTCATAAAGCTTCTCATGTGGTGCTGAGAGTTGACTTCACATGCAGCCACCTCAGGTAAGTGGCTGTGCTGCAGACCCTGCTGCCCAGGACCCTGCACCCATGCGAGGCAGCAGATTCCACGAGGGTCCTTCTCTCCGGCTGGGTGTCCTTAGGACAAACTTCTACCTCCTGTCAGGTTGCCTGGAGCTTATCTGAGCTGGGTGCTGCAAATCCTAAAGACAGAAGTCTCTCTAATCTGCTCTTTCCCATCTTCACCTGAACTTCTCCATCTGAATTTGGATCTGGAGCAGCCCCTGGTTCCTCCCCTACTTTGCCTCTCCGTAGGTGTCATTCTCCCTAGCTGTTGTTTTCATATGGTTTCTACTCTCTTGACACTTTAGTGATACTTTTATTACATGAAGACCAACTATTAGAAACTTGTTTATAAACCCCCAGTACATAGCAAGCAGAGGCTCCCAACTAACAAAAACCCTCATGTGGTCAGGCTCCAGAACAGATTTGGAAGGAGATCAAAGACGACGTCTTCAGCATGGGGTCTCCTGATGCATACGGTGCATCAACAAGTATGTTTCAAGTAACTGGAGCTGCTGATATCTGCACTGTTTGCTTTGGACAATGTTTTTTGTTTTTTCTTGTCTTTTGTGATTTGAGAACTTACTTTTTTTTTTTTTTTTTTTTTTTTTTTTTATCCAGAGGAGACACCAGGTTCTGACCACTCAAAACATAGCTTTCCATTATCATTTATTCTAACTTGTTGATAGATCTGAAATAACCATCGTGTTTCTCCAGCCAGTGCAAACACAGGTGTCTCTTAGAGGGGTTGGAGTCTAAACCTAGTCTCAGAATCGGTTTTCTCTGATCAGATAGCCTTTGATACCTGCTGGGGCAAATGAATGCAAAACTCATTAAAAATATTAATGATCTTAGTATCTCATACTAAATCTGTGCATTGGGATTCTTTGCTGATTTTATGTACTACCAATGGCATGATCACACTGAGGTGTGGGTGTCTACCTTAAATAAAAAGGCAAAGTAGAGCAATATTTTCCAGCCCTTTTTTTTGTCTCTTAGCTGATTTACCAAGTCAGGACTCTGCATCCATGGACTAATGATTAAATGTTTCCTGTTGGTGGGAGATGTTTACTGGGTTGCTAAAAGGCGCTGAGGAGGAGAAAGGGCTTGGTTGGCACAGCATAACCTCAGTCAGCAGAGCCTCAGGCATGGACACAGTTTTGCAGCTGTAGTATTTGGAGGCATTTCCTCTATATCCTTTACTAACATCTTGGAAGAGTCTGAAGTTGGAATAAGCTTTGACCCACACGATGAGCTCTGCTCTGTGCCCTTCCGCAGTCAGCAGTTCTCCCCATCTGCCTTGATTTCTAGCTCTTGACTGAATGATGAGACTGCCTGATCTTCAGAACATTTTCTATCAATGAATTGCTGAGAAATCAATTCCGGTACATGCATGCATAGTTGAGGCATCAAACTTGAAGGAAAACTGTAGCTGGAGAGGTGCTGGAGTATCAGTCACAGAAGCCTGCAGTCTTGGTCCACTGGTTATGGTGATCTGGTGACAACGGACGCGATCAGAAGACTTGACTTCTCCTTCACGTTGGTTCTGGTATTAGACTCTTACTTGACCTTGGGTAACTAAACTCCAAACTCCAAAAGATTTGGGGAAATCTTAATCCTTGCATTCATTGTGCAAGTGCTCACAGTGGAAGCAAGGGTGCTGCTGCCCTCCTTTCCAGCAGCCCAGGGCAGGGTGGACAAACCCGGGTCTCCTGCAGGCTGGCCTGTTCATACTGCAGTGCTCCCAGGGCCGCGTTGCGGGACCCCGACCATGCTGTGTGGAGCATGCGATGCTCTGGGGGCACCCGGTGCAGGTGGTGGCTTCCTTGGTGCTTGTTAAGATGCTCGGAGAGTGTTATGGCTGCTCATCCTCATAGCTCCGCATGGGGACACCTTCCCTTTGTGTCATGTTTATGCTAACAAATGTCGTCTGCCAAGTGTGGAAACTTTATCTACCCCTCAGCTCCTATCCACTGAAATGGGATCTGCAGTGGCCAGTAGTAATGAAAATTTTGTCCTTCTTGTCAAGCAAATACTCACTGGCTGTTTTTTTAAAAAAATGCTTTTTAAAGCATTGCCATGTGCTTGAGTCAGCTATTTCTTTCAAGGTCTGTAGTTTTGCATCCCATACCCTTGCTCCTCTGGACTGTCACCTCCCAATCTTCTCTCCTCTGCGGAGCCCCAGAGCTGCAGGAAGTGTCAGTGTCTCGCATGATGACAGTGGCAAGGGAGTGACAGGCAGGCCGGCGGGGGGGGCTGATAGTGAGCAAGCCTAGGGACTGGGTGGTGTGACTAAGAGCCAGCTGGCTAATTAAAGCGCAGCAGGAGGAGGAGCAAAGTATTTAAGGGTGCCAGGGAGAGAGAGGCCTCCACAAATTTCTTCTTGCATCTCAGCAAGCCCAGTTGCTGTGTGACACAAAGAAAAGCTTCCTTAACTCCTTCATGCCTCTTAAGGGGTGAAACTAAACTGAGAAAATGGCGCCACTAACTGAAAAGCCTAAATCACGGTAAGGACACAAATATCTTTTATCGAGTTAGTAAAAGGATAGCCCTTCCAGAGCTGCTGGTGGATTGAACTCCCAAGGCTTTGTATGATGTTGGCGCGTGTTGATGTGCAGTGGGTCATTCTGCTCGGGTGGTTCAGGTTAATACTCAAGTTGTTCCTTTTATTGGGGTAGGTGTTACCCATTGCTGCTTGAAAAGTGCAGGTTTTCTGCACTTTAAGGTTTCTACATAGACCTTATATGGGTCTGTGTTGTAGCTAGGGAATTGGATAGGTCTTCGTTTTCCTACCAAAATGACTGGATCTTTCTCCTGACTAATTTAGTGGAAAGGAGTGATTAAAGGCAATTCCTGAACACTGAGTCTGTGGCTTGTTGCGAAAATCAAAGTGAGGAGGATGAACGTGGAGTTCTCAGCAATGTGTAAATTCCGTCACCTTAGACTGGAAGAGTCAGAGGGAAGTGAAGATGAGCGTTGGCTTCTGGAATGTGCCATTTTGCTATTTCTGGAGACTCCTCGGACCGTTGTTTAAGCCAGTAGATTAGTTTTCCTGGCTCGCTTGCCGTGCTGAGATAAGAAGCAATCGCTGTGTTCTCAATTCCAGTGTATAGGTGACTTCAGAGCGGCATGGTCTAGCCAGCCGAGCCCAAGGTTGCGGAGCAGCATTCTGGTGCCAACTCCCTGGCAGCCACCACCTGGCAGCTGGATGGCCTTGGGTGCATGGCAGTGACCACCCTTCTGGACTTGGCTGAGACCTTTCTGTTCCGCGTGTGCGGGTGCATGAAGCGGTTCCCTGGAAACTCTTCCGGCGTAGCAATGTCTCCACGTAGGCAAAGGCCAAGGCGAATGACTCGGTCTTACCTCCAGTTGTATCCCCCATACTTGTACAGGTGTCTTGGAAGAGATCCTGATGTGCCTAAGCCCCACCTTTATGTGTTGGCTAGACATAGGTTTTGCTGAGGTCCCGCAGAAGTCATTGCATTTGTGTGTAAATGGGAGCAACTCTCAGACTGCTTATGCTTATTCTGGCAACACCACATAATACCCCAAAAAGTTGACACAAGCAGGCTGGGTCAGTCCGGCTAGTTTCAGCTGCCGTGTAGAATAGAGGCCAGAGTTGTCCATCTCCATGCAAAGCAGGAATGACACCTACACACTTCTGAATGGTGCACTTGCAGCTCTGTGAGTGCTTGCACAGAGCTGCAGAACAGCCACTGCTAGCAGAGCTCACCGCCGAAAATTAACGTGTGGTGGTGGTTGAGCACTTGGCAGGACCTGTGCAATTCCTCTGCCTGGCACAACTTGGAGTCTTGGGCTGGCATATGGTGTCTGTAGCAATAAAGTGTCTGCTTCAAACATTGGAGATGCATCAGAATCTGAATTTGTTTGTCTGGATCAGAACTCTGTGATATGATTCGATCTCTAATTAGAATTTTTACAAATTCCTGCTTAATGCAGTCCACTTGTTTGCTGCTTCACAGTTGAGTAGAGAGGACAGCTTTTGCTGTCTTTGCTATACAAAGTCATGTCAGGTGAAACTGCTGGATGTTACTCAGTTAATCTAAATTATTGTATTTATACAATCATCCACTGCAGTAAATGTCATGTACTGTTTGTCTGTCCCTTAATCCTCTGGTCAGTCGAATGGGCTCATTGTCCCCATAATTAGGGCTTCTGGAATTTAAATCTCTTTTGTGCAGCGATTATTCTGCAGAAACAAAGCCGGCCCCCAGCCAGGGCTGTGCGCAGAGGTAAGGGCAGCACACACAGTGTACCCGTCACCCAGGCCTGCAGGTAGGCTCAGAACAGCTTGACCCCAGGAGTGTGCTATGCACATACGTAAACCTACGTCCAGCTGAAAAAGAAACTATCATCCTCTTGGCTAGGTGTGGTCATTGCAGATTCCTCAGAAGATTTTCCTTTTGAAAAAAATAAATCTTGTGTCACTGAGTTAATTTCCCCTTATTACCCCAAGACAAAATGAAACTTCAGTGGTTAATGTGCTCCCTGCCCACATTCCCTCATGAGTCATGGCAGAACTAAGTGTCCTGAGCTGTCCCAGGTTGCTGGGTGGCTATTCTCTTATTTATTGCTTTCCCTCCACAGTTGGCAATGTGAGAGCTGTGCCTGGTCAGGTTCCCTCGTGCAGGACATGTGTCAGTGTGTCCAGCACTTCCCTCTGCAAGGTGTTAGCACACGGATCGCAGTGACGCTGAGCAGGAGTCTCAGCGCCCAGGGTTCCCAAACACCGTGCCTTGGATCTCCTGCTAAGTTGAATATAAGATTTTATTTAAAATATTCCAGAATTTATTTTTCTCTCGTGTTTCAAAATGTTTATGTGAACATACAGGTGTGACACAACGACATTTGTTCTACGGTTATCACAGATGATATGTAGCCCTCTGCTAGTGTTGCCTTTGTCTTGACAACTGTCAAATGCAAACAGAGGGCAGTCTCGATGGAGCCCAGAGCCAACTTGCAGGGCAGTGAACTCTATTGTCATGGGAAGACATGTTTTTGGTTTTAGTACTACTGATAAGAGCTGTTAGCTCGACCAAAGGGATCTAGTCAAGCTCTTGGCGTGAAGTTTCTCTTGTGCCTGCTGTGCCAAACCTCTCTCCGCTGGGTTGCTTTTGGAGCACTGTGTCTGTAGCAGGGTGAGGGGCTCCAGCAGGATCCCCTGTTTGTCCCCAGCCCCTGCAGCAAGTTGTCACCTCACAAGTTTTTTCTGGTTAACGTGAGGTTATTCCAGTTTCCTTGCTAGGGAGGTTCCCATAAACATCATAAATCGCTCTCTGAACTAGCACTGATGGCAGAATTGTTTAGAGTTGACAGACCAGAATTAGAATGGCAGGAAAAGCTGATTCATCTCTGAAACCTACAAGTTTCCCTTCCTTTTCTGCTGTTGAGTGTATCAGTTTTAGGCCTTGCTCTCTCTTTCTGTGACATTAAGCAGAGTTCAGACTTCAACCTTCCAGTCTTTAGTTTCTTCCACTATTTTCCAGATTAAAATCTTGGGTATAGTTGTTGTAATTCTTATCTTCATTTTAATGAGATGGGTGGCAATATGCAGGGCAGTTGCTTCAGAAATGTTTGTTACAGGCTTGAAAAATGAAGTCTTGGAGGTGCAGTAGCTTTCTAAAAATACATGGATGGGAGTGTGCATCAGGAGGCAAAAGAGCTACTTAAACAGAAAAATAGCAATGGTGTGAAACAAATTAGCACTGGCCGGTCATGAATTAAATTTAGGCTTTAGGTCAGAACCTGAATTCTAACTGTCAGAAGAATGAGCTCCGGAATAGCCTTCAGGAGGAACAGCAGAGACAGAAAGCGCTACCGCTTTTACGCTGGGACAGGAGATGTTCTCCAGAGGGTTATATGACACGGTTGCCCGCAATAGCGTTGGAGTCAACTCGATGACCTGGGAGCTCCTTTTCTGCCCCACGTTCCAAAGTGGTGACCTTGAACTGAGAAAAGTCAGGTTGTTGGTGAGTTTTGTTTACTCTGAAGCAGGTGACTGAGAGGTGACTTAATTCAAAAGCATTGCTGAGTTCTTAAAGCCACATGTCCTATTTTAAATTTCCTGCTTCTGTTTTTCCGAGTAACATGTTCCTGCTAAAACATACAAAATTTAGCGCTGGGGCAGATGTCTGCAGATTAATATTGCAGATTAGGAAGGAAGCAAATATGTTTCATACCTAAAAATAAATAAATAAATAAAGCTGAGATATTGCATATTAAAAGTACTATGTTTATTTCTTCTAACAGCTGTAAGCTCAATTATTTATAAGAACATTTAATGCCAGCTTGTGCTCTCTGCTGCCATTTGTTTCGTTTAGTGAGCTTTCCATGCTCCCGCTCTGCCGTTTTAATGCTCGCTGAAGAGTGTGGGGAGGCCGTTGTCCGGAATTAGTGCGACTGCTTATTCATAGTATTTCTGTGTGTTTTATTCTTAGGAGCGTAATGTCTTCTGAAGGAGTGGCAGGATGTTCTTTAACCCTTAAGGTTGCAGTGACAGGCAATATATTTCTTTCAGTGCTTCAGGATAAGGTATACTAATGAATGATACTTAGAATGATGGTTGCCTGTGTTAATAACGTGAAGCTGCATCCTCTATTCTGGTTATTTTTTTCTCTCTCTGCTTTATGTAGTACAGGGTGAGAAGTGCAGGAGTGGTACTGTAGCCTCGATAACGTGCTTCAGTCGAGCAGTGCTCGTGCTGCAGGAGGAACATGCCAGGACAGCTCATGTGTCAACACTGTTAACTTCAAACCAAGCACAGGCCAAGGCGTCGCTTCAGGGCGGACGGAGCCGCACGCGGGATGTGGCCTTGCCGTGGGGCGGCAGCGGCTGGTCTGCTGGGGACATTCGGTGCTGGAGGGCTATCGGGATGCGTTGCTGGAAGAAGCTGCCATGCGCTTTATGCTGAGCTTTTAAACGTGGTGAGGCTGCCATCAGGTATCAGCAGGGTGAAAGCAGCCCTCTCTGGGAGCAGATTCAGCTGGGTGCCGAGGCTGCGAGTGATACTGGTAGGAGCCAAGCTGGAGCGAATTAAAACTTGTCCAATTTTCTCCACCTTTGCTAAAGTAAAAAAAAATAACGTGCGGGTATTCTCTGCTCCTGGCATCAAGCACTACGTTGGGTGGGCTTGTTGGTGCCATGTGCAGTGTCCTGGGAACCGTGTTTGCTGGTGCCGTCCTTGAGCAGAGCGCCTGCGGAGCGGGGAGGTGGCAGCAGGGTGGCCCTGGGTCCCCTCCTGGCCTTGGGGCTCCGTGTCAGCAGCGCAGCTGCACACAGGGGCCCAAGCCGTGGGCTCAGCGGCCGCGCGGTGCGAATTGTCGTGAGACCCGATTGCCGGAAAAGCAGAAGTTGTGATCACTGACGTTCCTGGTGTTTGTGTAAGTCTCAAAGCTTGGCCTTTTTCTAAAAGCTTCAACTCCTTAATTATATTAATATCGGTTTTCACTTCAAAACAATCATAAACCCCTTAAAGTATTTGTGTGTAGAGAGAAAAAAGGTGGAAGTGTAAAAGCTCAAAATGGAGAAGATAAAGCTGGATGGCAAATTTCAGGAATTTAGGGACTTGCCTCATGAATTTTGAATGTTTATGTTTAGCAACTTCCATATTAAAAATCCTCTGTGAATCATCAGAGCTGTCACTAGTAACAAGAGAAGAAACTGAAGGAAATTGCTTCTCCACACACATTTGACCACCAAAAATAACTACCTCCTGCGACCCTTAACTAAGATACCAGTGACTTAAGAGTGTATGTCCTTACTCGGAACTATTAATGAGCTGTTTATTATTCCCTGCCATTGCGGGGGGGTACTTGAATGTTTAGAGCCTGTGAGATAATCCAGAGACATGCTGAGCAGCAGTAGTCACCACTTATCTGCATTCCTCCTAAATAGGATTCCAAATCCCCTGCACTCTTTTCCACACCAAGTAGGGAAAGAGCTGCACTCTTGGAAGAAACATGCTGGGGTGAAAGGGAAGAAGGAACCATTAAACGTCTGTCTGGAGCTACAGCAGAACTGGCAAGGGCTTGGTGGATGTTACGTACAGTCGTTGGCGTGTGCAGAATCACAGCCTGTGCCTCATGCCCTTAGGAACTGGGTACCTTTCATTGTCTTTTGAATGTCTGCAACTTCAAAGCCTTTGCTTTTTTTGTAACATTTCGGGAAGGCCTGAATTCAGTGCTGGCAAGGAGGCAGACTGTCCGCTGGTTGGAGTGGGGAACTGAAAGGAGCAACTTGTTTCTTTTGTGTCATCTGATCTGGCAGTGCCAGCTCTCCATTTTCAGAATTGACAGAGGGATCTCTTTGCTGGTTCGCTTTGAAAGGCTCTGTGCTGAATAGCTGCAGCTCTCCTTGCACCACTCTGCAGCACTAGCCCGGCTCTGCCTGCAAGAGGCTCCTCCGGAGCTCCAGCAATGTGTCCAAATGCCTCTCTTTCCACAGCCTGGGGATGGGCTGTCTGGCCTGCCCGGCAGGGGCTGCTCTGAGAGGATGCACAAGTCCTCGCTCCTGGCACACTAATGTACAGCATGTGTGTGCCCAGCTGTTACACGTATATGTCCAGGTGTAACAGAGGCCAGCGCTTGGCTACACTGTGGCCTTGGAGCCAGGTGTGCCAAGGGGCTTTCAGTTGGGCTCGATGATCTCAAAGGCCATTTCCGACCATAATGATTCTGCAATTCTGTGTGCTGCCTGGCTGGACCGTGAATCTAGTCTCAAGAGCAGCCTCAGGTTACTCCATAAAATACAAGATAGGTCTAATCCCACTTCAGCATGTTGTTTAGGGTAAACATGTGAGACAGGTAGAAGAACCCTATAGCCCTAATGCAGAAAGGTGCTAAAGTATGTTTTAAACGTCAAATGTGCGTTGTAATTTCTTGAATCTAAAAGGTGGTTTTCTTTACCTGCATGCGGTAAATATATGGATCTTCTGCTGATCTAAATCAGCTTTTAAATGGAATCTCTGGAGTTCATATCCATATCCAGCAAGCACCATGAGTGTAATCCTTTGGATGGGGACCTTCATTAGGTGTGAGTTCAGCCAAGTGCTTAAATAGTGCTGATTAGTTTCACAGTTAATAAACACTGAATGCTTGTTATTTTAATTGAATTCTATAATTGCTAGTAAGTTTGGGGATATGTAGAAAAGTCATTTTCTAGATCTAATTCTAATGAGTTTGTCCGCCTACTTCATTTACTTATAGCAAACTTATTTCTTTAATTACCACTTTAATCTCCACATCACTTCCTGTGAAAAGTAATTTGTTCTTTTAAAGCCACGCAATTGTGTGTTTTTGTGAGTTCTTCCATTAAAGCTACCTTTGCGTTACAAGTAATGTCAAGCCTCCTGAATCCAAATAGAAAACATTGAAATCCGAGATTTCTTGAAAGTTGTGATTGCTGCATGGAGATGAGATGGTCTGGACGGCACAAAGCATGGGCCAAAGTTTAACTGCTCATTGACGACCGCTGTGGAAGGGGACCTGTGGGATTTAGCAACAGCAGGCTCTGTCTTTGCCCGGGTTGTGAGCTGGCATTCCTGTTTCCCCTCTACAATAGGTAGCAGCCTTGTGCTTTGTATCTTATATACCAGAGGAAAACGTGTAACCTTTGGGGGATGCTGTAAGTGGAGCATCTTTCTTTTTGTTGACTTGTACGGAGCCTGTGGAGAGGAGGCCCAGTGTGAGTCAAAACCTGTGGGTGCCTGTGGTCTCCTCAGCTTCACAATGATGCTTGCAGAGGCTTTAATTCTAAAGCTGAGCTGGGACTTGCTTTAGCTTTGGCCCTTCTCATAATTTTCTCCCTGCTCTACAAAGATACATATATTTATCAAGTGATTTTTAACTCAGAAGTTTTTCATATTCGTAAGTTTTAGGCTGTATCTTGCTGAGCCTTCACTTCCCTGTGGTTCATCTCTTATGTGGCTATTTCAGTTAATAAAATGCTTAAAAAGTTAAGTGTTGTCAGCTGTTGCTAAATTGGTATAATTAAGAGCCAACATGCTGACTAGTTTTAGCGGTGAACAGTCTATTACTGTATTTGCTTGTTGAATTTTCTTTCCATTCCTCTTTGAGTATGAGTCGAGCCCGTTCATTATGTCCTGGCTGGCATGAAACAAATGCTAGCTAAGAATGGGGACAGTTCAAGAAGCAGAACAAACTTCATTCCCTGAAGGCAATTTCCACCTTTTACAATGTACCACTGCTGTCTTCAGTTCATGTAACAGGAAAGCAAATATCTCCATCTTGTTCAATTTCTTATTTCTCTTAGCAACCTGAAAGGAGAAGAGAATTGTGTGCTGCCTGCTGTTAGAAAGTCTGTTAGTAGAAGCAGAGACGAGATGTTCTCCTGCAGGAAAAGGTGGTTAAGGAGAATAGCAAAATCCTCGTTCAGCTAGCAACCTAGGTCTATGCTAGATAAAAGAAATCTATCCTTAACTCAAGATGCCTTTCGTTGGCATCTCGATACAAGCTTTATACTAGAAAATGCTAACCCAATCTTTGTATTCTTTTTAATTTGAGAAGGAGCAAGCAGGACTGGAAGTGATTGGGACAGAAGCTAGTAGGACTTCTTATAGATAACACACTCATCTGTATTTGTAATGTCTTCCAAAGGAGAGAGAAACTGTGATCTGGACAGAGCACTTTGAAATCTGGCTGTGGTTGAAGAGTTAGGTTGAGCAACTCTTGTGCTTTGAGTTAGTGTCACTGAGCTATATATGTATTTATATATTTATATATATTCTAATGGTGCATGTCTCAGAGATTAGAGACTGGCCAGATTTGCAGTTGGCTAAATACAGGCTCTTATTTTTTAGTTTGTATCTTGTGATTTAACCTTGAGGACTAATTTGAAAATGTTTTTAGTAGTATCTATTTTTGGGTAGAAATTCTGCTTAATTTTTGGTTACTAACAAAAAATGTAACTAAATTCATCTGAGTTGAGAAAATAAATGTTTAAAGACACTGTGTCTCCTATGTTGACTTCTATGATGAGTGTTCAGCTTCAGCTCCACTGCAATCTGGGCAGACAGAGATGACAGAGATGAGATATAATGTAATCATTCTCTCTCTTATTTTAAACAGAGACAAAGAAAATCCAGAAGTGAAAAAGGCAAGTCCCTTGGCCACAATGAGCTCTGGTAAGTCTGTTATTTTCTACTTGTCTTCACTGACTTGTCTTTTTACTGCTAGAATCATTCCTGCCTGCTTGTAATGCAATTGCTCTTTCTTTATTTTTTCCAAGCTCTCAGAAAGTGCTTCCTGCTCAAGGAATCTGACTGTTGATGAAACAGTTTCTTAGTTAAAAGAAAAAAAAGGAAAGTAGTAGTCCTGGCTTGATTTTTGTTCTTTTAAGTTTGGCTCATAAAGCTCAAAAATGACTAGAATGGTTAGATCTTGACCTGGAGTTGGTCACGTTAGCTTGTTTCATTTTGGAATACAAAAATTCAAAATTGTGTTAATTACCTGAAGAAATGATTGGGGGAAAAAAAAAGATTGTTTTAGTAGGGGCAAATGCCAAGTTTAACATCTGTATTGGAAGAAAAGCAGCTGTTCAAAGACAAATGTGGGAACAGCAAACAGGACTAGGTAAGGTAGGGAGACCCTCAGGGCTTGTCTGTCTGACAAGCAGAATCAAATTGTACAATTTTCATACTGTTACAAAAAAAAATGCAGACATCATATTGAAGTGTCACATGCTGCACATGTGGAACAATCTCTACTGATTTTATCACTCTATCGAGTCTCATGTGGAGTATTGTGTCCACTTCTTGCATTAGAAAAAATTAGACTAATTTAATTCAGTCCAGAGAAAAAGAAATGAGGAAATAATCAGAGATCTGAAAAATGTGGTCTAGGAATATGACTTAAACATCTCTGAAGTTCCAGGTTTGAAGCACTACAATAGGTTGGTTTGGGGTGTTGCTGGAAGGTCATATAAGCTGGCTAGATAAACATTTGTCAGCAATGGCACAGGTAGGTCTGCTCCTGCCATGGGTTAAGTGATGGTTTAGATGACCTTGGTTTAGTGACCTTTCCAGGACACTTTCCATTCACAAAATTCGCCAAAGCAAGGTTTATTTGTGTCAGCTGAGAACCTTGCAGATTTGAAAACCTCTCTCTCCAACAGAGATCTTTGAATTCTTTTTATAGACCCTAAATCTAGCCAATACTGATTTCACATTAGGCTGGATTTCATGTTAGGCTTCCTTCAAATTGCAAATTTGAAGAGATGCAGACTCAGAAAACCATCCCAGCAGCTTTGAGAATCCAACCTTGAGCATGTCAGGTAGCGACAGCTAAAGCTAGGTATTCTCTTTGCTTCCCTTGAGCCCCAAGGTTAGCAGGTACCAGCATACTGCAGGGCAGCCCAGCGTGCCGTAACCCAGCACGCTTCTGGAAAACCCGAGAGCACAGAACCAGCTCCCTTGTCTGGGGCTTGTGCATGGACATCTGGCCAATACAGCAGTGAAGAGCAGTTACTCTCTCTGTACTAGAGTCCAGAAGTCTCACATGCGTGTACAGAGACAGTCCCTGTTTCAATGAGGCTGCAATTCAGATGGACAAAGGGGGAGGAAGAATGGCTCTCATGCAAGGAGGAAGGTTTGTGTCTCCAAGCAACATCACTTAAGACAGGAATATCAGTTCCTGAGTTGTACAATGCTTATCCATGGCATCCTCTCATAGTTTGAGGTTGAATTCGGTTGCAACTGTTTTAACACTGAGCTAATCTGCTCTTATGTTTGTCTTTCAGAACACGAAGAAACTGATGTTGCAAAAACGGTTGTCAACGGGCTGATCTCGAGCAGCAATGGACAAGAAAAAGGTGGGTTAAGAGCTTCAGAGACATCTCTGCAGCTCCCCCTGCATGTCAGCTGAGTGATGTGGCTTGTTCCCATGGTGTTCACTGCAGAAGGAGCTTCCAAATTTAGTTTCCCGGGTACTGATACAAGAAAAATGTTGAGCTGCACCATGCTAGCAGCAGCATCGAGCTGGACAAATATTCTTTGTCCTTTAAGCAACAAAATGTGGTGAGCTAGATTTGCCTGGTAACAAATTTTTGAGTGCTGTTTTGAAGAAGGTTGTGTACTCCCCCGACCTTACAGGGGTTGGGAGCACCTGTGCTTCAGGAGCTCAGTGCATTCAGACAGCATGGATTTGTGGGTGCCTCTGTGTGAATCCTGTTAACCTCAATGTGGGGAGAAGGTTTGGACCAAGGATTAAAGTGTAAGAAGCATCTATCTAAGAAATAAAAGAAATCTGTCATTAACAGCAACAATTTAGAACTCAAACTCATCGAAACAGAGCATTCTTTATGTTAAAGTGGGTTGGGGCTGTGCTTTATAGCATCCAGCATTGCACAGTGATTATATATATGTAATATATTTTGGTAGGGTGAAAGTGTGAGCTTGCGTGGATTTTTTTTTTGGCTGTGTTCCTTTCCTTTTTCTTTTCCTTTTTTAAATATAGATACAGTGTTATTTTCACTGTGTTGTAGGTGATTGAATTCATTAGACTGAATGCAACATGAACAGGACATGAGTAGGGTGGTGGTTTAAACTATGGACTGTTTGGACTGTTTGGGTCAGCTATATTCACAGAGTCCCCAGTGACCTGGAAGAGGCATGGAGCATAGGCTGTGATTTGCTTCCTGTTTAATAAAAATGGGTTAAAACCAATTTCCTCAAATTAAAAATTGAGTTTCATCTGAGATTTGAGAAATCTTTCAGGCTCTTCCCCCATCCTGTTACTTGAGAGCCTTTTTTTCCAGGTAGGCGAAATCTGAGTTCCACTTTCGGACCAGTAGGAGCTGCCACAAGAGGGAGGTGTGCGCAGCACCGGCGGCAGCGCTCGCTGCAACTGGCAGAGGCAGCCAGCCCGGCTCTCTTGACTGCTCTTGGAGGACCCCGCAGATGCTCTGAGCTGGCCTCTGGAAGAGCCGCTGCCCTGAAAGCAGATCAGTTGCTTGCACATAGTGCTTGGCACTGGGGGAGTGGAGAGTATTTCCTCTTAACCTGTATTTTGCAGGCCAGGAGGAGATAGGAGGGACTCCAAGGAAGCAGCTAGTATTTTCCAGTTAATATGCACAGAAAACAAGTAGGTTTTAAAGAAGAAAACCCTGGCTCTGTGGAAATCAAGAGCCAAACTCAAGTTATTTTTATGGGGTCACATTTTACAAGGCGTTTATCTTGATAAATCCATCTGAGCTTCACCTACAAGTGATTTGCCTTTCTTTTTCTATTTTGTTTCTTTAAAAATAGACTTCCACGTTAGCTGCAATATGGAGTTAAGTGGAAGTATGAGGAATTTTGGAGAGTTTTTGTAATAACTGCCAGGGTTTTGCACAGTGCTGTATACAGTTTTCTCTTAAAAAACAATGTCTCTGATAGAAAGGTATCCAATATAATTAATATACTAACTGGTAGATTCTAATAGTGATCTCGTAGATTTACTGTTTAAATGAGTGGATTCTTCTGAATTGGGTATTTTGATAATTTCCCTGTGGCATGGATCTATTTTTCTTATTATCTCATGTGTATCTACTTTCTATTGCTGATCTTGTAAAATATGTACTGTAGAATCCAGAAACCATACAATGTGGCTGGTGTAATGTTCCTCTCTGAACCTTCCACCCCTTGTTTTTTTCATTTTGCCGTGCTTTAACTGAGCAATTTTAGTGTTGACTTAACATTTTTGCATGTAGTATATCTCAGCTAAATGATCACACTAAACTTTACCGATGGCTTCTGAAAACCAATGCTTCCAGATTCATTTCCCTGTTGCACAGCAGTCAGGCAACTTGGTAAGCAGTTCTGTACGCTGTGTAAAACAGGCATGTCCTGAATTAGGGTGAACGAGAGGATATTTTTAACGATTGCATCACTGCTTTTTGGACTGCCTTTGTTTCTGAAATTTCCTGCTATTGTGTTTCCAAGTACATTAGAAACCTTTGTGGCATGCTTCCCAACTCTGTTCTTCCTTTTTGGATGTGCCATTTACACTTTTGTGTTTGCAGCTGTTGGCGTCCCTTTATGTACACGCTCTATTTCTGCCGTTAAAATAATCCCTGTGAAGAAAGTGAAAAGTTCTCCTCACCTAGTGCTGCCTACAGGTATCTTCTTCTCTCTCCCCATGTGCATTAGTTGGCCATTATTTGCACTCTCTCTTTCTCTCTCTCCCTCTGTCTGTCTTTCTCTGTGCTTCACCCACTTGCTTCAGCTAGTTTTTAGCTTTATCCTCCAGAGCTGTGGATTGGGTCAGTAGGTAATGAAGTTAGCTCATGATGATGCAATGCTGCTCTCAATTGCGCTGCTGCTCTGCGAGCACAATTGAGCCTACCTGAATCTGGGATCATTGTAAGCTCTTCCAGTAATGCTTGGGAAAGGATAATATTGTTATCACAGCCTCAATTTGAACCAAACTCCCGATGAATCAAAGAATATTTCTTGAATATCTTTGATCTTTATCAAAGTAAAGAGACATCGGAGAATTTATTCTACAGGTTCAAGCGTAGTTCAACATCTGTGGAATGGTTTTCTTTTTCTTTGTCTGCACATGCACTGACTTCACAGAAATTTTGTGTGGATAAGCAAGGGTGATAGGTTCACTGTCATCCGTTCCCCAAAAACATATTTTCCAGATAAAAGTATAAGATTATTTTTGTACTTTGCTGGATTTGGACAGTCCAACTAGTTCAGCAGATACTTGTCTTTTTTGGTGTTCAGCATGTGTGTGTCATTGCACTAGTACGGTGCTAATATCGTGTTTGTTACCATCTACGGAATTTCTATACCGAGAGATTCAGATTTTTGTTTTCCTTCTTTTCACCTTGTGAGGAAATACAAAATGGTAGCTATTTGTCCTTCTCTCCTGAAATGAAATGATATTTCATTTTCACATCTTTTCAAAACATTCAAATTTTATTGAGTTCAGGACATTTATTTTCTGATTCGTACTGTTTTGGCTTTTGTCATTGTGTTTGTAATACATTCTACAAAGATAAAAATAACAAGTAAAAACAAAATGTCTGAATCTTATCAAAATTAAATGCTTTGGTAGTTTGCCATGAGAATTTCCATGAAGTTGATTGGTTTCTTCAGTGTTTCCATTTTGTCAAATAATCATTCTGCAGTGGAAGACACTTTAAGTGGAAAAAAAATGAGGCAGATTTCTTTGAGAATAGTAGTTAGAAATCAAGACGGCATTGCCTTTGAAAATTGTTTTTATATCCGGAATTTGGAAAACTCAAAGGTGGTTGTATTTGAGGGAAGGAATTCAGTCCCATTTCTAAATTTTTATGACATATTTAAGAAAATAGTTAATAAGTATATTTTTGTTCACTGTGCACTAGACCTTGTAAAAGGGCTGTTTTACAGAATCTGAAGGTTTGGAGCGTGGGTGAATTTTCTGAAGTAGATTCCCAGGCCAGCCACCTGACTACTGATTTCAGCCTTATTTTTGGTCATCTGTGGAAGATTAATGATGAGCAGAACCACAGGTGCCGGTGCCAGTGGGAGAGGTGGAGCTGATGGCCTGGCAAGGCACCGTGTCGCGGGGGAGCCCGAGCGAGGGGCGTCTGTGGCGAGCGGGCAGCGTTGGCTGCGTGAGGGGAAGGCCGGGCACAGGGGGCACCTCCAGGAGCCGCCGCGGGGAGCGTCAGTGCAGCACAGGATGGGCGCTCTGTGTGACGCCTGCCTATCAACCGGGAAAACACGACATTCAAAGCCCCTCCGGCCTTATCTGCTATTTCTAGGCCTTATTTGCTCTCTTGCAGTGTGCTCAGGATATGTTTGTTTTTGCCAAAATGATCAAGAAAAACCTTTTCACTTGCTCAGCAACTTAGAGCAAGGAACAAAATGTTGACCAGAAAGGAGAGGAGAGGGGGGAGAGTAGGAAAGGAACTAAATTGAGCATTTAGTGAGGAGGGGTTTAGAAGCAGGTACTTTTCTGGGATATTTTTTGCTTTTGCTGCTTTCTGTGCCCTCGGCCAGGAACAGGCTGTGTAATAGAGAGGAACCAGCTGCACCCCCAGCCTCCGGAGCCGTGGTTCAGGAAGATGCTGATATGTCTGTTTGGAGCTTTAATAAGACGCGGGGACTATGGGCAGCTTTAACCTCTCCAACACAGAGGTTTATGTTTAGGATTTTTCTCAGCAAATATTGCTGATGTAGACATTTAGACTCTTGCAGTCCTCAGCAGGAAACGGGCAGTTTGGAGGCCTTTCTCCTGTAAAATAATGGCAGAATTTACCTTGTTATGTGCTCTAGGTGTTTTCATTTCTCTCCCATGCCTGTAAAGACAATCTGGGTTAGGAGCTCAGAGGAACAGCTACCCCAGTGCATCCTCACCTCAGAAAGATACAGCTCTCCCAAAAATTGAGTTTCAGAGCTTAAACCTTGGCCCTCTGGTTTAGACAGGAGTTGGTGGAGTCCTGATGCTGTGTGCTGTGCTGGGTGAACGTGAATGATAGCTAGAACTGAAGTCTTGAGCCTTTTCTGTTCATACTTGGGTCATGTGAAAATCGCTCAGAAATCAACATTCAGCCATATGGGTGACCTTAAGGCATGAGCAGTTGTGTTTGGCAATGCAAGTTTGGCATATTTAAAACCTCAGAACAGGGCTAAGTACTACTTGGTTGTCTATATGCATATAGCTTTTTACTTTATAAGTAAGGGCCGCCTCAGTGCAGGTGCAGATTAATTAGAGGCTGAACTAGGGGACTTGAAAGTCTCCTTTGGTTCCCTACTTATTCTGTCCCTCCTCCAGTGGAATCTGCTACCTGAAACTATCCTTCTTGAGAAAGCCCCAAAGCACTGGAAGCTCATGCAAAAACTTGGATACCGTAATTCCAGTGTGAAGGACTTCCAATGTGAATCAGATGTTTGCATTCATTGAGTCCCTCCCCTTATGGCTGTTATCCATCTGATACTGGTCATGTTTGTTTATTTTGGAGATGCCTTTGCAGCCTTGATAAGCTGTTGTTGGAGTCTGCAGGCACTGTGCTGCTGTGGGTTTAATTGGGTATTTCTTACTGAGATCAGCCGGGAGATACTGTTCTTCACAAACATGGGTTGTTGTCTAGGCAATGAGTAGAAGACTTTGCCCTCTCCCTCCATTCAAAAGATATAGCTTTCATTAAAATACTAGTTCCTGGAGAAAAGCTATGTTTTTTTTGCACTGCAGAGATAACATGATCCTTATCTTGCAAGGATAAAGATAACCTTGTTTTGCCATTTAGGCAACACAGCACTTGAGCAGAACCTCTTCAGGCTCCTTGTGGGTTGGTAAGGCTGGCAGCTGATTTTAGGTAGGTCAAAGTAAAAACACTGATGGTCATTGCAGGGTCAGTAGTAGACAGTGCATAAGAAGGGAAAGGGTTGTGTTTTTCCAGGGGAAGTAGTTTGGATAAGTGAGAGACTCTTTATGCTTACAGTTCCAGTAGATATCTCAGAGGAAACAACTCACTGGGAAGTTTTTTTAGTAAGAGGAAGGAGACAGCCTTGAGTTTTGTTATTGCTTAGTGGGATGGCATGGGAAAAAGCCAAAAGGGGTGGACTGAAATGTACAAGCATAAGCCCACAAAGAAGCTGTGCTGAAGAGCTCAGCAAGGAAGCTGTCATGATCTGGTGTTTGGCTTACAAGGTGATCTGAAGAGGTACATATTAAATCTCTCTCAATTTTGGTGAGCGAGTTTCTGTGTTAAGAGTATTAAAGGCAGCCATGAAAGGAGGGAGTTGGTGAGAAAGTGACTTACAGTGCCTTTGATTGTATTCAGCATAGTTACAGGATTTTGTCCTCCGGTAGTCATAAGACGTTTTTTCTCTTTCAGTCCTGCACAAAAGGCATTTCTAAGGCCTCAGCACACAAATTGTGTTGCTTTGTACCACTGGGACATCCCTTTAGCAGAGCCACAGGTATAAAGGTAGAAAAATTTACTAGCACAATATCTCCATGGAAAGCAGACCTAATAAAGTAATTGGACCTGTGAAATCTGGTTCAAGCACTCATCTTTTTTTCTTGCTTTCTTAGCTCTGTTACACTGACTCAGATCTTATTTCTACATTCATCAATTACCTGAATACGAAACTGCTTTGATTTCTCAATGCTTTAAATCCAGAGCTAATCTTCATCCACATAAACATTACTAGATTGATTCACCCAGAGGCAGCCATGCTGCAGTTACTCCATTGAGCTCTGATGGCTCCTAATAGTGTTGTATCATCTATTTCAATGTGTTGCCTCTGTGCATGTGCGTTTCCTCTAGACACAGATCCCAGCAAAGTCTGTAGTGGAAAAGGAGCTGTGACCCTCCGGGCATCTCAAGCCTCCGAAGAAAATCAGAATATCTCTTCGCCGCCATGTCCTCAGGATGTTGAGCAACGTGAAAGTAGGTGTTGTGGGTAAAAGGTTAACTGGATGTGTAACTTGCAGTAATGTCACATGAGGTCAATCCAGGACCTGGGGATGATCTTTTAGTGACTAAAATCTAAAGCACTAAGTCCCGTAGTAGAGTCATAAGCCTCTTAGAAGGACAAAACCAGTGGAGGGAGACAGAGTCCTGTTCTCTGCTACTGTGGCTTACTCCTGGGGTAAGTTTGTTTACAGCTCCCTGTTGCTGTAAGGGGCACCTAAAACTATGAACTCTTTGTTGTTGTTGTTTTGTTTTCTTTTTCCTAGCAGGCCCATTTTTCCTCCTTTTATGCCGGGCATGAGGCAGAGCCGAAAGCGGCCGGGCGGCAGCATTCACTTGCGGTTGTCAAGGGAGCTGGGATGGTGTCCCAGACAGACAGTGTCGCCACAGAGCTCCCCACTCTTTCAAAAGCAGATGTGTAATTACTTAATTGTAGGAGACAGGCAAAGCATAACAAACCTGGCTAGTGCTGTGGGTCTGGCAGGGAGGATGAACTCCCAAAGGCAAGAGGCCGATAAGGGGGAAGGGAGTCAAACTTGCCCCTGAAAGCAAAGCATACATAGTTTCAGGATTTATTGTTATAGAGAGGGTGCTTCCATTAATTCTAGCCTCAGTGTGCTGCTTTCTGTCTCCCTCTTTTCCTCCCCTTCTGCCCCACCTGTGACCTTCTCTCTTTTCATGCTTGCCATTCTCTGTTTCTTCATTCCTGCCTCCCATTGCCTCCCTGCTCTCAATTGATGGCTTCATAAATTTCCAGCAGCCTGAATGGCAATAAGCCCATTACTATGGAAATGAGTCCATTAATACTTCCTTTGCTTACTCTCTCAATCACTTGGTGAAATGCACTTTGGAGCTGGAAGGGTTCTGTGCATGCAACCTGAACAGCAAAATGACTAACATGGGGAGGAGCCTAGTGGGGGGGGAGGGGGAGGGGGTAAATAGGCCATGAGACCGACTCCTCTCAATGCATGCAGCTGCAGGGGCTGGGTTGTAAAATGACATCATATTTTATACTGCCTCCCTCTTACACGCAGACTTGGTGTAAGTACCTGATCTGTTTGTTGGCAGGTTAATCATACAGAGCGGTGTTGATAAGAACAGGTATATCTTTTATGTTGTGGCTGAATATAGGCCCCTCCATTTCCAGTAATGTGTGGCATTTGGACTTCAAGTTGTGGCTTTAGAAAGTAGCTAGCTGGGCTGCCTTTTTGCCTCAGAAATAAGAATGTCAATGAACAATTGTTTCTTCATTGCTCTGAATGAATTGCCTTGTGTTTACAAAGGTCAGAAACAGGGAGGGCATCATGTTTAGGGCTGGTCTCTATGGTAATTAGGCAGCCCTGGCAGAAAGAATTTTGTGTTTGAAGTGAAGTAGCTCGATTCTTAACTTCAATTGGTACATGTTTTCTGTAAATGTAACTGTTTATTTTTTCCCCTTTCTTTTCCTTTATGCCTACCCTTCACCCTACTTCTTCCATCTCTGCTTTCCGTGAAATGCTTAGGTCTGGAGCCAGAAAACCCAGAAACAGGTACAAACATTGCTTCTGTTATTGTTGCTTCTGTTGCTTTCTTGGAAGTGCTACTTGTTGCCTGGCTGAGAAAAAAAAAATAAAGAAAGAAAGAAAAATCCTCCTTTAACTTCTTCAGTAGCTGGAGGGAATCCTCTGTGATTTGAGGTTTTTCTTCTCTGTAGATGATTGTAGATCGTCATCATCTAACACTGATGCCAATGGGGATGCCCAACCATCTTCTCTGGCTGCCAAGGGTTATAGGAGTGTGCGTCCAAACCTCTCCACAGACAGCAAGCCACAGGTAAGCCCTTCTTTTGTGACTCTGAGAGTGATCTTCTGGGTTCAAGCACTGGATTAATGGTCAGAAGTCAGTCCTGGGTCGAACTCCCAACTTTGCTGCAGACTTGGGTAAGTTGCTGTGCCTCAGTTCTTCCTACCTGATGTCAGCAGAGTGCTGTGGTGATAGTGTGTTCAAGCACACTACACCTTGGTGGATGAAGAAGGAAGACAAAGCCTTTTATTCGCAAGGAAACGGTAAAGTAGCTATTTCTTTTTCTTTTGTGTGTGGACAGTTTCCTTGAGGTTGCTGCAGGAAAGCTCTGAAAGCAGAGTTACACACACCACATTAAAAACAAGATATTGGGGAAATGGCTTTCTGTTTTAACACTAGAACTGATACAGGACTTTTAAGATCATCAAGGGAAATGTTACTTGTACCCTAAAGTAAATTGTTAAAGACAACCTGTTGAGAGAATCCTAGCTTCATGCTTTTTCTTTTGGGTGGTTGATCTGCAAGCAAGCAACCTGAAAAGCTGGCAGGGAAACCCTTCTTTAAAAACTGCTTTCCTGTACGAAAAGGAGCTCCCTTAAAGCCTTGTCCCCAGTCAGGGAGACTGATTCCATATTCAGGAATCCGTGGCAATACCAGAGAGCAATCACCATGCCCGAAACTGTAAGTGGAGGTGGAAGAGAGCACAACTTGGATGAAGGCATGGGAAAGGAGCAAAGGTCTTTCCTAAAGGACAGATCTGTTTACTGCCTGAGGAGCACAGCTGTCCAGTAGTCACTTTTTGGTCATGTCAGTGAACAGAGGGAGTACTGTTGCACATGACTTTCTTACAGGATTCTCAAGGATAATTGTTCAAAGTAAACTGAAATGGAACAAATGGAAAACAGCATTCATGTTAGTGAATTAGTATTTCCAAAGATTGGTACGTAGTAGTGAAGTGAGGTTTAGCCTAACTCAGGACACAGTGGCATTCTGGACTCTCCAGGCATAGTCCTTTGGCTAAGGATTAAGGGATGAGCCTCTTCAAAATCAGAAACCCTCCAGAGGAAACACCAACCTCTATTCCTTACACATTTGGGAAGGGCAGAGGGAAAGAGGGTGTCTTGAGGAAAGCAGAGGAAAGGATGGCAGCTGTGATTGTATGAAGTCATCCTAGATCTTTATCTGTGTCACACAAATAGGTTCTGGCCCCAAACTGTCATACATGAATGAATTTTAAAGGCAGTATTTATTCAGATTTAAATATTGTAAACTGTTAAGACATCCTTATTCTCTACTTGGGGTCATTATAGCAGTGGTTTAGCCAGCTCTTGTCCATAAAGATGTGGCGGGGTGTGTGTATAAAACTTAGTTTCATAGTATTCAAAGGGTTAATTTGCAGTAATGTAGGGAGCTACTGTTCACTGCACTAGTGTTTTACTTCTGCTCCTTCCTGCAGTTTATTTGTTTTAGCTGTTGGCAGCAGAGCAGTAAATAAAATGAAACCTCTCTATTGCTGAGTTATTTACTTTGCTTCAGAACAGTTTGGCTTTTGGTAAAAAATCACTAAAATAGGAATCAGAGTGGCAATCAGCAAGCAGTTCTGAAGTGGCAACCTTCAGAAGCCCTGAAAACAGTAAAGCATTTCTTTTTCTTTGCTGGAAGTAGGATTTCACTATCAGCAATCTTGACTCGGGAGGCAAATTCTTCTGAATTAATTTCCTTAAGAAACTTTAATTGTTCTGATTTTGCTTAAAGCATTTTTATAACTGAGAATCCTAAAGAGAATTTGAGTGTCAGCTTTTGCTGGGAACAAATACTGACTTTTTATTTAGCTAAGCGTGACGAACTATAATATTCATGTGACATCTGCTTTTGTTAGCAGGGGCACAGCTTCATAGCTTCCATTTTTCCAAAGAATGGCAGAGATCGTCTAAAGCTGTGGATCTGGTTTTGCAATTCAAATGTCCCCAGTACTGAGAAGTATTTGGTTACAGGGTCATGAGTCTGGATTTAGTTAACCAGGATGTTGAATCTTTGTTCAGGCTGTCCTGGGGAAATGGTGAATGAAGCCTGTCTGCACAACAGGTAGCTGAAATTTAGCCGAGAGGCATGTGGACAGGGAGCTGAGCTGGGTAGGGCTTGCATGCTGCGGGGAGCAGTGCTGTGAAGGAGAGAATGTGTGAGATCAAGGGTGTGAGCGAGTTCTGTGCTGGCCTTCTAGATACTGTATTTGCTTTTTGTTCTTGCTGTATTAAAACCTGCTTAACCCAAATCTAATGACTAAATTCATTCTTTCAAATTGTTTATTTTTTCTCCTTTTTTTTCCTTTCATTTGGTGCTGCTTCCTCTCCCTCTTTCTTCTTCTTGCCTCTGCCTGGCTGGGCAGGCCCTGGCTCCTCCCCGTCCTCCTCTCCCCAAAGAGGAGAGCTTTGCATGGCGTCCTCGCACTGACACAAAAGCGTCCAACCTATTGCCAGTGCCCATCATGGACTGCGTGTACCCCAATCTCCCCAAGCCTTATACGCAGCGTGCCTCACCAAATGCCAGTGCACGCTCCTATTTCTCATCACCCACCCCCTATGGGACAGTTCCCAGTGGGAAGCAAGGCTTGCAAGCGGGGCAGCCCCCTTCCTCAAGCCCCAAAGACAAGATGCATGCTGGCCAGCCACTCTTGGGAAGTTGCTCAGTGTTGTCAGACACATCATCCATACAACACACCCCTGCTAGGGCAGATCCCAGTAGTAAGGCTGGAATGAATTCCAGTCATGGGACGAAAGCGGATAAAAAGGTCAGCAGACTATATGTAGCTTGTTTATCTAACAGCACTTGCTCGGCCGCATCTGAAAATTCCACTGGCACCGCACATGACCCAGCAGCCAGCACCAGTTTGGGCGCTGAGCTCACTCAAGCACCAGCCACGGACATTGTTTCCTCTGTAACAGATACTGGAAAATCTCTTCCTCCTCCTCCTCCTCCTATTCCTCCCAGGCCGTATTTTCACATTGTCCTCAGTAAAGACGCACTTAGTTTTGGTGCGAGCCAGCCCTCCTGGACTCAGTCGTCACCTTCGCAAGCTGTGAGGGACAAAGAGGTAGAGCCCCAGAGCGCAGCTGCCAGAGAGGACAGGATGAGAAAAGAGCCTTACCTTACTCAGCAGCGGCAGCCGCCGTACAAGGCAATGGGACGCAGCATGGTACATGTTTTCTCCATAACCTTGTTTTCTTTCAGCTGTGTGAACGATTCTTTAATTTAGTACAGTCTTTCCTTAATGCTTTATTCCCGTTTCCTAATTTCTGAGTGTTTGTTGTTCCATCTGAATCCTGTGGTCTTCCGTGTGATAATACTTAACACCCTCATATTGGTATGTGGTGGTTGCGTGTGTGTGTGTGTTTGTTTGTAGGAGATTGTGTTGGGCTGGTAAGCAGGGAGATGTAAAAGCAGCAAACTATGATGTGATGGTTAATGCTTCTCAAATGATGGGGAAATGCAGAACTGTTCTGTGATCTGATCTTAGCCTCACTGCAAATGATAAGAGGAGCGGGTGGTGAGGGGAAGGAAGGTTTTGTGAAATGCTGTGCATGTTCACAGAGGCCAGGACTGTAAGGCTGAAGAAATTTATCTTCATGAGGAAAGAAAATCTATTGGGGCTTCATACTATTTTGGGTGCATCCTTGCATGACACTACGTGGCTGTCTCCAAGTGCCGGTCTCCCCCATTGCATAACAACACCTTGTTTCCTACAGGATGCCACTGCCAGCAGCACTGCTCAACCTGGGGTTATTGTAGTCCCCCTCCTCCAGGTTAACCCAGACAGACATCAGCAAGAAGGCAGCTCCAGCTCTCCACCACCGCCTCTGGTTCCTTTCGGGCAAGGCTCCGTATTCCCCGAGACTGTTTCTCCTGGCTCACCCTTGACTTTTCCGACTCTAGACGATTTCATTCCCCCACACCTCCAGAGGGGTCCCCACCATAACCAAGCACCCTCCGTATCTGGCACGTTATCCCCCGTTTACCCGAAACTGCCATCCTTCTCATCACCACCTTCACTTGTCCCTCCAGTCACGGGGGCTTTGCACAGGGGCTTGAAGCCTGAAATCACTGGAGTCATCTCACGTACAGTAAGCTTGCCAAGTACCCTCCTCACCCTTTTCCTAAATCTGTATTCCCGGATTAAAATGACTTTCTCCTTGGCATACTAAACCTGAGAGAGGAGTGCTGACTCACTCCCTGCCAGCAGCATGACAACTGAAACCTTGTTTATGTCCTCTACTAGTGCATGCGAGTTGCCTGCCCTACGCAGCTTGGGTCTTCTTACCGGCTTCTCTCGCACGACATTGGTCTGTCTCCTCCGTGCCCTCGTGCTGGGGCATGCACGGCTCCAGAGCCTGCCACAGCACTTGCTCAGGATAATGAGCTCTGTGCAGGCAGAATAGCTGCACCTGCCTGTTCTCTTCAGACTCTCTGAATAGCATCCTTAAATGGGGTTTGAATAGCATTTCAAGCAGCAACAGGGAGGCAGTTAAAGGTTAGAACTGGCTTTCTGTTCCACTTGTAGCCGTGAGACCATCTAGATCTTTTCGCAAAAGCCTGCTGAAATCAGAGTAAGGTTGCTGCTGGTGCCAGTAGCCAGTGACCTACAAGCAGTGATGTGTGTTACCAACCAGTGACTTCTGCAAGCATGGAGGCACCACGGAGTAGATTAGGAGACATGGATAGTGTCCCTTCAGTTTGGAATTGTCTGGCTCTCATTGAGTTCTTAAGAATTTTTAAAAAGAACTGCAGCAAGTTTAACCTGGATTTCACTGTGTTTTTCCTGCATTAGGTTTCCACTCTCTAAGATCATCACACTTTAAAAAAAAAAAAAGGGGTCCTGTGGGATGAGGAGGGAAGTTAGCTTTGAGTTTAGGATGCAGAGGAAGCAAGCATTACTTGACGATCCTCGTAACAGAAGTCTTAAAACTACCAGATCTTTTGCATAATTGCTGGTAATAGAAGGACTAGAAGTTCTGCAGAAAGCACGGCAACTCATGACCCTGCTTGTCTTTTGATGACATGACCCTCATGACCCTACTTGTCTCACTTTCTTGTCTTTTGATGACTCTACAAGGGTCTCATAACAGGCAGATGGAAAAAGAAAAATAACCAAAGATGACATTTGCAGCAGTTCTCAATGTTGGCTTCTTTCTGCTGTGGTTGAAATCAGTGGGTGTTTTTACTGCTGAGAACAGCTGAAGTGTTTTTTTTGGAGACTAGCTCCACAGCCCATAAAAAATCATCAGGAGTCCAAAGGAGTAGTGGGAATTCTGTTGTACCTGGTTTTGGTGATATGAGAGTTTTAAAGGATTATTTTAAGGGCATGCTTATATTGGGCATTTGTCCACAGAACTGTTTTCCACAATAATTTAAATAGGTATCTGTTCACCCACTTTGGTGACTTAGCCAGGACTGAGCCTGCCCTGACAGTCTTTGATGGATTCTCTCTCTGTGTGCTATTTACCTAATGAACGTCTACTCTGCTAGCTTTTCCTGACTTTCTCGCCTTTTCCTGAGGACCATTTTTTGAAATATTACCAAAACCATCAAAGTGGCCATGATTGCACCTCTCACAGAGACTTTTAGTTGTGAAGACTGTTAATTAGATCTCGCTATTTCATCATAAAACATCTATGGCCTGATTAGATGCTCCTTGCAGCAAGGTCACCTCTGTGCAGCAGAACAAGATTGTTCTTCCTATTTCCCTTCAGGAGTGCAGTAACTGTAGGAGCTTGTTCTTATTATGGCCAATTCTGACCGTCATTTCTTTGAGTTCTGGGGCTAGCCCTTGGTCTGCACATGAGAGTTTCTGATCCTTAAAGTCTTTTCCGCTGTTAATGATGTATGTGAAATTGTACTGGGTTGGCAAGAAAAATCTGGAGTAGGGGTTCTTCTGTAGCAATATTTTGTGTTCATTACTTTATTTATTTTAAAAATGATGAAAATCCCCCTGAATGGGCAGCTCTATTTCACAGATCAGTGGCCTGTAGCATTTCAGTCTGAAGTAGAGTGACAGAAGTGCAAAAATCTGGTACACCATTATTCCACACTCACTCTGTTTAGATGCTCATTCCCCATTAACTTAAATGGTGAGTCCAAATCCCTTAAGAAATTTTGAAATATCTCAGCTTAAACAGGCACATAGTCTTAAGCCATTGTACTTTCTGTATTTTTCCCCTTTCCTACTAAAAAAAAAAAAAAAAAGAAGGAAAAAAAAAAAAAAGCTTGATAGTTCTAACCTGAGGGCTTTCAGATATGGACTATTTCTTAAAGTCTCCCTGTTGACACAGCCTTTATTCCTACAGAGTAATGATGATTTACCAGAGGTGAGTTAAAAATAACAGAGCCAGATGCTTTAGGAGAGAAGAGCAGCTTGCTATCCACGCTCCAGCAGCAAAGCCATGTTGTGCATATTCTTTGCTATAGTCCTACTATTTATCCCCTATCTATTTTTTGCTTAATTTTAACCACGGTGGTATCACACTGTCTATTGTCTCTTGAGTGAGGATGTTAACCTTATTTCTCTGATCTTCCTGCCAAACCAGGTGCAGTAATGATGTTTCACTCAGAATTGCATGAGTTTTGCATGTCTTGATTTCTTGCTGTGAAAGGAATCCTTTTAAAACAGAAAATAGCGCTTGTGTGCGTGTGTGTCAGGGGAAGGAGGTTCATGTTCTGGTTTCCCATAACCAGAATAGCTCTTTCCTGCCACCCTGTGTTTGCTCCAGAGAGTCTGGCAGATGAATCTCCTCCTGGGGGTGGAGTTGAGAAACCAACACCAAAGAATTGTAGTCCTGCCTTAGCAAGCTTATTGCATTAACAAGGAGCAGGGTCCATACAAGGGGCAGGGTAACATTTGTGCTTATGCCTTTTTACTAAATTCTGCTGTGATTATGTTTCTTTTTCTGATTAAAATGGCTTTTTCAAGATTCTGCCAGTGTTGCAGCAGCTCTGCATTCTGATATTGATGCCTTATCTCCTTTCCAGGACCCTGGTCCTGTGCTAAATGAAGTTCCCCAGCCTAGCACTGGCACTGACTATTCAACCTCGTTCACGTCAATCAACAAGCCTTCCTCCGCCTACCCCTCTACCACTATCGTCAATCCCACCATTGTCCTTCTGCAACACAACCGAGGTAAGATTGGCAAATAGATCTTTATGACTCACACTGAGCAAAGCTGTTAAACTGTAAGGAACTGGAGCATGAGTTTGCCATGGACTTGTTTTGGCCAAGCTATTGAGATAACAAGGATACCTTCAGGAAGGTGTAGTGGCTGACACACCAAACATTCAAGTAACGATGATGCCTACGTGGTTAGAGGCATGGACCATGCCTTTAGACCATCACGGTAGTAGTTCTAGACCTCTGGATTTGTGCATGAACAACCTTGATTGAGCACTGTCCTGTTTAGTGTTAAAAGGCTTTCTGTACCTCACCACAGTTTCCTCTGACTGAATAGTACTATCCCTTTGCCTCTGACATTAGAGAGAACTTTGGCTTTCCTCAGTTCTGGTGGTTGGCATTACCCCAGCCTCCCAGGTCAATGATTATACATTACTTAATACTGTAGCTTTTGAATCCCTTCCCTTCATATCCATTAGTGCCTTCATTAATTTTCTCTTTGATGTTTAATTTTGCACAAACATGTACTTTCCTCTTCTTTTATTATTACTGATTTCAAGTCTTACTTTGAATGGTCCTCTGGAGATTGTCAAGGTATGTTTAATGACTCCTGCTCCCTGGAGTTATATTCCTCTGCTCAGCCCCTGCTCCGAATAGCCTACAGGCTTTTAGCATTTGTTTGCAGTCCCAGGACACAGGATCAAGGAAGGAAGCTTCAGTCAGCTTGGTAGGTGCCTGGGGCTACAAGCCAGCTCTGGGGAGGTAGGACAGACAGATAGCAGGTACCTTCCCCTCCTTCAGCTTCCACCTGTCAGAACTCTCTCTTCTAGTCAGAGGTAAAGAAGAAAACTGCTTTTCACATGAAAAATATAATATTTTTTTCAATGATCTCATCCATAATAGCCTCCCTTCTGAGGAAGAAGAAATAGGGGAGATTCCTCAAGCACAGACTCTTTAACCCACCTGTGTGAGATTAATGATTGAACACAGCAGTGAAGGAGATGACTGAGGCTGAAACATCCTGACTCCCACCCTTTCTCCTCTCTTGCAATAAACTCCATGTATTCCTGATGCTCTGGTCAGAAGACTGAATTCTACAGTGGCTAGATCCCAGTTGCTTCTCAGCTTCAGCAAATCAGCTTGTAATCAGCTTCAGATTACATACCATTTTTCCCCTGTTGCACTCAGGGGGTTTGTTTCATGTGCTGACAGCTGTCGCAGGAAGGCATGAGAGGCTTTCCACTGGTGATTAGCAGAGCAGAAATGCTGTGATTAAAAAGCAAAGTTCATAGATACTGGTGAGGGAGCTGCGCTTAATGAGGAGAAAGAGCAGCTTCCTTTGCTGACTTGTTCCACTAAGTACCTGTATACAGTAAAGTCTGGTTCTCCTAGCAAGCAGTGTACAATTGAGGCACTCCTACTTACTGCACACTTCCTTAGGTCAAGATAAGTGTCTTACGCCACCTCCAAGCACACTCCTGGATGGACATTGCATGGCATGCTTTGATAAGAATATATAACAGGTGTGATTACATACATGAAGTTTTGAAATTTTTGCATTAACCATATGAGCTTTCAAGAGTGGCTGCATTTTGGATGCCAATAAAATATTTTATTATTTTAAAATGGCTTTCGTGCTTCAAATAAATGGATTAATTACTGAGGAGAGTATAGAGCAGCGAATTGAGAATCCTTGGTTCATTCCGAGCTGTGCTGCATCAGTTTATAAAGCAGGTTTGATTATCCATATTAGGGTGTCCAACTACCCTGGAAGCTATCGCAGATGTTCCCATCTGGGAAGTCCATAATGAAAACCCTCAAATAAGGGGACCATTCTGACAGTCATATCCTTAACCCTTAACTGTATCTGTCAGCAAATCACTGAATCTGTAGCTCAGTAGGATATGCTAAAACTGAGCAAGCATCAGCATTAGTCTTTACTATGTCCCCACAAAATACTAAAGCCTTATCATTTAATCATGTACTTCATGTTAATGGTAACAGAGTTGTTTGTCAAGTTTTTTGACTCTATGAGTTTCCTCTGGTTTCTAAATTGTCTTCTGTCCAGCTTTTTTACTTCTATTTGCTGTAAAGATAGTTGCCCTTTGCAAATGTATTGGTCACTGCATCATGTGCATTATTCAACAGTGCTCCTGTGTGGAGCAAGGACTGTGGGTTGTCACTTTGGCAGGGTGTTTGAAAACAGATTCTCTCCAGCAGCTGCTGCTGTTCTGTCTACAGCGTATTTCTTGCCTGTCAGAAATGCAGCACCAGAGCACTTGCTGTTTGTGTCTCACCCATGTGTTCTGTATTTCTTTTTGTTTTGTTTCCTCCTTTACCACAGAACAGCAAAAAAGGCTTAGTAGCCTGGCAGGTATGGTGTAAAAGGTCTGCTACCCTCCAGCTGCTGCCTCTTCTGGAGCAAAGCTGTTGCTCTGTAGCTTGTAGGATACCATAAGCAAACACACTTCTCAGGAACTGCAAAGAAATAAGTTTGTTCTCTACATAAATGCTTGTCCTGGCTTGGTTCAGGTCTGAATGTTTGACTGTTTGAAAGTTTGACTTCACTCTTCTCCAAATGCTCCATGTTAATATACCTAACCTCCAAATTATTAGTCTATCCCTGCAAACTCGTAAGATTTGCATACATTTTGATTGCTTTTGTTGTCATCTTCCTTTTGGAACTTTAAATTTATTCCCTTGCGCCATATTATCATGTTTTACCTCACAGCCATGAGTTAGGTGGTGGAGGGAAGGTGGAGGTGTTTTGGACCAGGAGGGAGGGGATAAGAAAATCAGTGTTTACATGGCTCCAAGATCAAGAAGGAATACTTGCGTCAGATCTCAAGAAATATACAATAAAATTGTAGTGTGCAGCTAAGCACATACACTGTCAGTCCTCTCTCACCAGGCAGTTATGTGATTTTGCAATAAATCTGCAAAGTCTCTGATTTGAAGGACAGTAAGTTGTTTTTTTCATTCTTTTTTCCTCCCTTGCACCACAGAATAACAGGGGCCAGTTTGTTATGTGCTACAGAAGCCAAGCATACTGCTGTTCTTTGGTGACTGCCCTGAGGAGAAGGCAAAGAGGGCGAGAAGAATGTTACAGAATTTTCCTAGATACTTTAAATATTACAGATATAAATATAAGAAAGCCTGTATTTTTCTCTTGTGATCTGCTACATGGGATCTGTGTTAGCTCCACCAGCCCATTCATCCTCTGCTGTCACCTCTTAGGATGTCACTGGGCTGCATACGACTTCAGTTTCACACAGATTGCTCTCTTCTTCCCTCAGTGTAGGTGATGTAGGAACAGACACCTCTCACCTGTGAGTTTAATGCATGCCTGCAAGTCCAGACTAAGGTCTCCTGTTGCCTTTCTCTTTTCCAAGATGCTTCCCCCCTCCATTATGGGTTCTTTTGTTCTCTAAACTAGAGGACTATTTTGCTGTAGCCCAAGCAATCTCTGGTCAGGAACACATTGTGGCACAGCTGGGTCTGCCCCTGCCCTCAGCAGATAAAACAACTACAAAGAGGTGCTGGCTTCCCCCTCTTCGCCATGTGTTTGGCCAAGGCCTGCTCACTAAGAAGACAAAAAGACCAAAAGATAGTGCACCTACATTTCTAGGGAGGGAAAACAGGATGCAAATGCTAAGCAGGGATTTTATTGAAACTTTGTCCCATTATGACCATTTGCAGACATTATTTTCTTTTATCTTAAGATGAGAAAGACTTGAGTCTGATGGTAATTTCAAGCCAGCTCCTCAAACAGAAATTCTTCAAATGCTGAACTTTGCAGAGCAGAATTGTGTTTGCTATGGGTACCAACAGACCAGTGCTTCGTTATGCACGAGCCTTTCCTCTGCTAACTGGTCTTTTCAGATATCTGTGCATTTAATGGCTTTGAGCAATATGGTGATGTGCATGTGGGTAAAAATCTCCTCTCTTTCTCTGTCTTCAATGCATGCAGTGATATAACAAGGATAGGACATGACAAAGCCTTGATGAGGCAGACTGTGAACTCACAGATGTTTCCTCTCAAAAAATCCATACCGAATTTGTCCTTGGCAGAGCCTACAGGTTGCCATGCTGTAGCTCTCCAGTGCATAGGAGAGCTTCAGAGTGCCCTGCGCTCCCTTGGTTCCTTTCTAGTGAGTGGTCTTGTTACTGCTGCCACCCGTACATGTCAGCCAGGCAGTAGCCAGGTTCCAGAGGGAAGCAGTCCCATCTGGAGCATGGAATCTGCTTCTCTAGTCCTGTCTGGTCTGCCATCCTGAATAAGTGAGGGGAACCTCCAAAATCACAGCGCACAGCAGACCATGGTGTAATCCTTCTGCAGGGAGGCTGTGGAAGGCAGGGTTGTTCTGAGCTGCTGTTCTCCAGTCGGACACAAGCTGAGGTCAGAGAGTGCCCAGTGCTGTGAGGAAATGAGGCGTCTCCAGCACGGTATAGCTGGTGTCTCTGATTAGTTGCTTGCTCCCACCTCAGTGCAGGACTTGCAGGGCAGGACTGACTATACCTGTACTGACCGCTGAAGTCTGTAAACAGCTGATAAATTCCACTGGTTGGGGCTCAGAAATGAATCAGAAGGGTTGGGTAGCAATTTTAACAACCAGGCTCCTAGTCAGAAAAGGCCAGCACAACCAGCGAATGAGGGTGTGGGCCTCATAGGAGCTTCCATTAGGTAGCATTGACAGTATGAAAGGAGACCTCCAGGAGTGTGTCACTAGGTAGTTTTGATGGAGATTTCAGAGCTACTACCTCTACAAAAAGAGCAAAAAGCAAACAGATGCTAAACCAAAATCTCCTCCTGTAGTCTCACACGAGCAATGGCTGATCCTGTCACAAGACCTGTGAAGAAGGGTACTTGAGTGAACGCTGACCAGAAAATCAAACATTTTCTTGGTATATCTTCAATTCAGACACTGAGCACAAGCAGCTGTGACACAGTCTGTCTCATCAATAATTGGCCAAGATGTTTGTCTTTAAAGGGTGGAGTATGGTGATGTGGTGAGGTACTGGGATAAGATAAGAATCTCCGGTTTTCATTTCTAGATGCAGTGCCAGACAGAGCAGGTCCTGATAAAGTAGATTTGACACACACACAGGACAGACCAATTCAGGAGACAGCTCCAAGTGAGAGAAGAGCAATGGAAGAGAAGAGAAGAACTGTAAAGAGTCCTCAGCATATAGCTGATACTTCTGTCGATGATATTGGCATTCCACTAAGGGTAAGACAACACTGCACATGTGGTCAGTGCATAAAACCTGGGGCCAGATTTTCCCTGCCTTTAGACTTGAGGAATTTACTCTGAAGCACCAGAGTGTGCAGAAAGTTAGTGGAAGATAACTCAGGCAGAGAGTCATCTCATATAATTCTAGTCATGTAAAAGACAGAATATCTCTTCTAAACTACTTATTTAAGTTATGATTGAGGGAATTAAAAGGAAAAGAATAATTTATTCAGTAACATTACTGCCTGGAGTGATTTGAAAACTCAATGTGTCTGACTGTTGAATATAGAGGAAATTAATATGTAGGACCAGATGTGGCAGTGCATCTACTTCTAGATGCATTAAATCAAGTCCACTCTGAGCCTAATAAGCTTAATTTCCTCCACAAAGCAGAACAGCATCAGGTTTGCTGAGTCCCTGTTGCACACTACTGTGAGATCTGCTCTGACTCCTTACAGGCTTGTGCACAATAATTAAACTGGGGGAAAAATGTCTCTATTCACCCAGTGTAACTGGCACTGAAGTATCTGTGGCAGTATGTCTGAGACCCTAGAACTGGTCAACAGAAAACCTTACGCACAGAGATTCAAGTCAAGGCTAGGCTGTCAAATCTGGGTAGTCTTATCAGTGAGTCCAAGCACAAATGTCCAAAGAGTTTGACATATGGAATTAAGATAAAATTGTGCTTCATATGTCAGCAAGTTACTCTGCAAAGCCTTCCCACGTGATCTACACAGATAAGCTGTGTTAGAATCTGCTTCTGCAGAGCTTGCACAGTAACTTGAGTCAAGCATGAAGCTGCAATGAATATGATACATCTGAGTGAAATTACTCATTTTTAATATTAAGTGTTAATTGCAGAAAAATTCCTGAAAACTTTGAGAGGCTGTCAGAATTCACATTTGTGAATATTTATGTATGCATGTATTTTTTTTCCAATAGAATACAGAGAGATCAAAGGACTGGTACAAGACAATGTTCAAACAGATCCACAAGCTAAACAGAGGTATTGGAACATGTGTTTTTTTGTTTGTTTGTTTACTTTAAAAGATCACCATGATTATATTTTGTTTTATACCCATAAAGAATTGTAATGAATGTTAAATAACAGTGTTTTATATATTTATATATCAGTGTTTGCTCTGGTGCACAGAAACCAACTACTCTGTTAAAAATTCCTAAAGATAAAAGGGAGAAACAAATAAAATTTAAGGAAAAGTATGAGTTGTTCTAAGAGATGAACTGCAGCGCCTTCGTGAAATTAGGAATACTATTTGAGATGTGAAATCAAAAAAATGCTAAAAATTCTGTACTTTGAGAAAACAGATTTCTGAACTGTGGTGTTGGCAAGTGAAAAAAAAACAGAAACCAACCTTTCCTCGCTTTTAAAGGATAGCAGGTTATCACTGAAACTGCTCTGTGAACAAAGGAAAAATATTTACATTATAAAACTTTAGTAATAAAGCTTGATTTGTGACTCACTGAAACCAATGGAAAGATTCCTGTTGATTTCGGTGGGTTCAGGATCAAAACTCTGCTTTTCAAAAACCCAAATTTTCAGATTTTAAAAATCTGAATTTGTGGTGAACACTTGCAAACTTTGTAGTGGTGAATTCTCAGGGAATCCACTTCTTCGTGGCACTTCTGTACCTGACTGTCTGGTGCGTTCACGTTCTTCTGTGTGAGAAATGGCTGCAGTAGCATTTGCAAATGAAGCCTTCCAAGCAGCCTGATGTCCAGGCAGATGCCATTCAGAACTGCGCTTTTAAAATGAAACATAGAGCATGCAAAACTTGAGCTGTATTTGCTGCTGCAGGTGCTGTCGTGATGAGCTTTGTGCTTATTTAGGCACTGCGTTGTATTGGATGGAATGAGAATGAGTTTAACTGTGTTTCCTGATCCCAGTGCTCCCTAACAGAGGTTATTCTTCAGCAACATTAGAGCTCACACTTCAGGGAAGAGAATGAGTTCAGTGCCCACTGCTTCCAGGATCTCCCCCAAGGTCCAGGAGTGCAAGGCAGCAGGGAGCAAGGAAGCATCTGGGCCCTGTAATGCTGCAACGTCAGCAAGAAAGGGGCTGCTCTGCAGCATCCATGGAATCATGTCTCATCCTTTTTCCCCTTTAAATCTTTCCTCTCTGTTCTTTTTTCAAATCATGATCCTCTGCTTAGACACTCCTGAAGAAAACCCTTATTGCCCTACGTACGTATTTCCTGAACTTCCTGAAATCCAGCAAAAACCTGAAGGTACCAGAAGCTTAGTCAGAGTATCTGTTGTCTTGTGCTTTGAGTTAACTGTACTATAGCACCATAGCATTAACTAGATTCAGGTTCTAGATTTCCATTATCTATTTGTTGTGCTGACTGAGAATTCAGTTTCCCCAGTATACCTGCTTGTATGATGTATAAAATGATTAAATCTTTCTAATCTATTTTAAAGTATGATGCCATTTACTGTAATATGATTAAAGTAGGCATTAAAATCATATGGTGGTAGGAAATTGGGGGATGAAACAGTACCTCCACTTCATGGTGGATAGTCTCAAAATCCACTGCTTTTCTCTGCTGCAGAAGACAATCCTTATTCTCCTACATACCAGTTTCCTGCGTCTACTCCTAGTCCTATCTCTGAAGGTAATGATCAAGGACCATATATACTTTTCTGCGCAAATGCTGCCTTGTCCATTTATTTTCTTCCTGGAGTTTTTTCTAGTTGCTGAGCATTATGCTGCCTCCTAATGATTTGCTGCACTATAAGCATTGCCTTGACTGTGTGATGCCTTTCTGGCTTTGCAGTGCTCCTCTGGCTTTTTAACTAGACTTTGACTAATGCTACAGTCCTGGAACTTGCTTGGTTTTATGTGCTTAATCAGTTGTATTTTAGCCATATGTTTGCAGTGATTACTTAACATGCCTACATGCTGACTTACACATAAAGACATGGTTGAACTGAGATTTTCCTGCCCCCCTCTTGGATCAATACATTTCTTTGTATTCTTTCACTTCTGGTTTTTAACATTAACACAGAATTAGGGACAGACCTGAAATGCCACAGAAGGCTATTGGAGAATTGTTTACTTGCTTCAGTGGGCTTTGGATCAGTCCTTCAATATTATCTTTTAGAAGAGATGTAGCTTGGTAGCGAACTCTCAGGGTTGGCCTTAGATGCACTGCCATATCTAGGCAAGGGCAGAATTTGACAGTCTCCTCAAAACACCTTGTTTACAACCTGAAATAACACCTTAACCTTCTCCAGTGCTTAGCCGATTCTTTAAATCCATAATATTTTACATTCATGTTTCAGGGATAGTGGAGAAGTATTTGCTGCAGCGATAAGCCTATGATTATGTGTAGATGTGCATAGCCATGGAAACACTTGCATAGGAGAAACACTGGCCTCTGCTGCACACGCTGGACAGGCAGCAGCTTCCTGTTTGGGAAGTTGCTTTTGGTGTTTTGGTACTGCTTTGGATATTCCAGTTTAGGAACTTGCCTGCTTAGCTTGTGCCTCAAGCCATCCCTGGTGAGACTATTAATTGTTTCAGTGCTTAGGTTAAGCATCTGGTGGGTACAGTAAAGGAAAACATACAATCTGGCTTCCAGCTGAGATGGACAAGAGGACTAGGGGATGGAAGGTGCAGTTCACTGCTAAAAATGAACATGTAATGATGTTATACAGATATCTCAGATAATTGCTCATTTCTTAGTGAAACCTGAAGGTGAAGAGCCTTGCCCTGCAAATCATAAATGAAATGTAAATTAGTTTCTCTTAGCAGAATGATATGTGGGTTTGGATATAAGAGAGCCAAAACACCTCCATAACTGGTAATAAAGAAGTTGTTTACAGGGATTCAATTTTCTCAGTCATAATGAAGTTTAAGAATCCCTTTTACTCTTGTCCGAACTAATGCAGTTTGCTATAAACCAGTGATGTTAGTACATGAGGAGTTTGGTTTCCCATAAATATCTCCTGTGCATTTACAAATGTGCAGATAAAAGTGATATGTTGTTTTTAGCTGTTTGAAATTTTATTGGACCAAACAGTTTACTATCACTACATTGGGAAATGTTTTACTCTCTAATATCTGCTTGGATTCTTTCCTCAATAAGGAATCCAGAATACTTGATGTTGTAGATGGGTTAGAGTTCGTGTTTAATGTTTTGAAAACCTTTCAAAGTCATGCATTCAGTCACAAAGTGATTGTACAGAAATGTGCTCAAGTTTTGTACAATCTAAATGTCAGAGTTTTTTATATGGATTGATACGTAAAATCTCCTAGAAACATTAGTATTTGGACTTCTCTCTAAAATATCTGTAGAGTCTAAGGCACTGAGATCTAGAGATTTAGGCCAACCCTTGAAACCAGTGTCTTTTTTGCAGATTTTCTAGGAGCTACAGGAGAAATGCCTCTCCTTACAAAAGAATCAAATTTAGAAACTATGAATTTGTGATTCCTACCTCTATTGAGGAAACTCCAAAGATGGAATGCAAGTCTAAGAGCTAGGATATCTTTTTAATACTCATCTCTGATTTATTCTTCAGTCTTTATTGTGTCATTACAGATTTCAGTGTTTCGGTACTCCCTGTTATAACATGGGAAAAAATACAGTCATTCTTCTTCATAAGATAGAAAACATCATATATGTTTTCCTTGTTATTGTAGATATTAGGATATTTGCAACCGGAAGCTAATGGTTACCTAAAGTGCTTTTTTTCCTATATGATACTCTTGTCTGAATGATGAGCTATAATGAATATATACATTTTTCTTCAAGTAAGTAAATAGTTTTGTCCATCAGCACAAAAAAAAAAATACCAAGAGACATGAATGACTGAAGATAGTTTTTTGAAGATGTATTTGTTGGGATATATCCCATGTGTAGAGACAGTTTTGTGATATACCAAATATTATGCTATCTGAAAAAAAAAGAAAAACAAATCTTTTATGCAGAAATACAAGTCGACTCTCTCAACAATTCCATATAATAACATTAAATATGTAATTCTTTGTTTTCTGTCATTTGAGTCTAAAATGTGGAAATTGGCCTGAAAATAAATGTTTACTATGATTTAGCCTGAAGACTGTAGTAGACACTATGAAGTTAATAACCGTGTGTTTGGAGCTTCAATCTTCCAATTCTTTCAGCAAGAGAACTCAGAGAGTTAAGAGAAGTTAAGACTTCTTTGAACCTTTTTGAAAGGCTTGTTTTGGATCATGAGTGTTAGTTCAGGTTAGGTGTGTTATCCCAATAATCTTTCTAGTAGAGGAAGATGGTGCAGGAGTGCAATAGCTCACTGATGCCCTTCAGAGAGAAGTTGAGGGTTTTTTTCAGTGATTGATTGATGTCACGTCTTTAGTCTGTTCTTTTTTGTCTTTGTGGGTTTTTTTTTGTTTTGTTTTGTTTTTCCTTCAGGTTTCTTTGTATATTTTGCTTTTCTGTGTGTTTATGCCTGGAGCTTTCAGTTGTTTCTTCACAGACAAGTGAAGATCTCTGTGGATAAAGACACTAATCTCTCTGGGCCTCGTCTGTGAAATGCAGGTGGCAAAACTTCCAACCTGCCACCCTGTTTTGGAGCATGTCTATCTTTGGAGCTTTGAATAAGGAGTAAATAGTTCCTTAGCACAAAGCTTCAGTTCAATCTTGGAAGCAATATAGCTTGGTGGTGCAGCGCAACACTTTTACTGTCAATGAGGGGAAGTTACAGAATGTCGAGTCCAGGCCGCACCACTGAGTTGTGTCATTGCTCGCTGGTTTTGAGGTGCTTGAGTACCGCTAGTGCTTTCTGTAGACTTATCTTTCCTGTGTAAAATGTGAACTCATCAGAACAAGAACAGTCTCTTCGTGCAAATATTCACGTGTGTTTCATGCCAGGAACATTATCTGCACTTAAAAGAGAATGTGAGTGGGTGAGCATATTTAATACAGGGAGGAAGGCCTGGTGATTATTATATGGGATTGGGAGCAGGATTCTTTTGCTCTATTACTATGTCTAGCACCTAGTAGATTGTCTTAGGCAAGTACTTTGGCTTTCAGGTACTCAATTTCTTTCAGCTTTTGATAAAGCAGAGCTAAATAATACTTGCTGTGGAGGAGTTTTGTGATAAAAAGTGATTGTTTTTATAAAGTGCTTCAAGCCCAAGGAAAGATGTTAGTGCAAGTACAACATTAATATTTATGTGTAATCTAAGAATTATTTTAAAATACGATTTAAACCTCATTCAGATTTTCTTTTTTAGGATCCTCTCTCTATTGTAAGTATTGAATATATTTCTCTGAATTCATGGCCAATGTATTAGCAGAAGAAACAAGAAAAGTCTCTGGTGTTTCTTCTTCAGGGGCTTTTTCAGCTCACTTGCAAAATGCTTCTGTCTTTCAGATGAAGATTCTGATTCATATTCTCCTCGTTACTCGTATTCTGAGGACAGTAAGTAATTCACTTTTCTTGTGCAATATCTCAAACTGAAAGGGCAAGTAAAGAACATTTTTATCAGCCTCCTGTCCAATTCACCAACATTTCTGTTTAACTTATTCTGCAGCAAGAACCCAGCCTTCAGTTCCCCGCTCCCGGAGTGAGATGGACAATATCGACCCAGAGAAGGTTTTTAAGAGATCTGCTACTTTGCCACTGCCAGCTCGTACTTCATCACTGAAATCAACCCCAGAAAGGTGATGTGAATCAGGATCTATTGGGATCAGTATTGTGAGAATCTCTTCCAACTATGAATTTGGAAGGGAAGAAAGAGGCAAAATTTAGTTTCACAACAAGGGAACAAATATGCAAAAGTTAGGTTCACAACTCAAGCTCAACTTTTAGGGAGGATGTGGAGATACTGTAACTACCACTCTTCTAGCAAGCACCAAGGAGCTCCTCTGTCATCACAACTTCTGCTGTGTCTGCTTTTTGCAGCAGGCATCACCCACTCCATCATGTAGCTGGTTTCCTGTCTGGGGTGAGCGATGGTCCCTGTATGTTGCGTCTGTGCAGGGCCTCCCACAGCACAAACACAGTGGAAGTTCTCAGCTCAGTGTGGCACCATGGAGATGCCTTAAAATATAAGCAAATAGTGGTAGTTATGGAAAAGGAGAATTTTGGTTTAGCTTGAGTCTTGGTAGGAATTTTTTCCATTGTCCATCCTTAAGAACCACCCACATGGATTTTATTGGAAGCGGCTTCTAGTTAGCTGTATTGATTCCTATCTTTCAAGTTGAGTTTCCTCCTTTTTCTGTTTGTTTGTTTGTTTTCTTTGTTACCAGGTATTTTAACCTTCTTTGTAACAGTAGTGAGTGCATTTATCAAATGGAGGGAAAGCAAAACAGCTATGAATACTTTACATACTGCTCAATTCTCCTAGCTTTTAAACTATTCTTCTTGTCTCCATTTCCACATCCTCTTATATATTGCACTTACTGCCTCAGATGCAGCAGGACTTTGAGATTGCCAATTCAGTGAGCATCGGAGACCAGATTTGCTGACAGAACAGGTTTTCCTTGCATAGCAGTTGAATGCATAGTACCATGACCCTCTGAGAACACTCTTATGAGTGAAAGGATTAGAATAATTAGTTCTTCCTGTTATTTAGTGATAAAACAATGTTTCACCAGGGAGATATTTCTCTACAGTTGGAATATTTATGCAGTCAAGTTAGATGTAAGCAGCAGAAGGCAATCTCCTTGAAGCTTGTGGGCCAGGCATGCTGGCTGTCATCTTGCCACAACGAAAACAAAGAATTAGTCAGCTGTGTCTCTCCAAAGCCAGTGGAGAAACCTGAGCATCTCAGTGGGCAGTTTCATCCTATACCAGGTCAGTAGGGTAAGTGCGAGGAAGCGTGGGGTAGCAGTTCAGGTTAGATGCCTCACTTTTGGATGGTGAATGCTAGGTGAGATAAATCCACATACCAGTGCCAATCAAGGGGACTGTATTAACAGCAAGTTGTGAATTAGTTGCCAGCATGGGTATGGACAAGGTTAAATGACCTGATTTCTGGGTTTTTTCAAAGGCATTGATTGTCCTGTATAACATGTTTGAATATACTACTTTTCAGGGAGGAATTGAGAATGATAGGATATGAATCCTGAATGCTTTGTGTCTAATACTGAAGAGTACCTGTGTGGGCATAGCACAAAATATTGCCTGTTTGGATTTAGTGCACTGTTCTTAGCCATTTTTATATATACTGCTCTGAGTTAATTGGTTCACATATCTAGAAAAGGCCACCTCAATCCACCATTTGGCCAGAATGAGGAAGTTGGACCTACTGGCCTTTGTGAGTTTATCTGAAGCCATCACCAAGCAGTTTCCAATAGTGAAAGACATGGAGGTTTGGCAGTTCATGGGAGGTACTTGGAGAAACCCTCTCTCTCTCTCTCTCTCTCTCCCTCTCTCTCTCTCTCTCTCTCTCTCTCTCTTTACGTCGCTTAGCAGGTGAGCCATGTCAAACTCCACCTGCTGTAAATAAACAAATGTATGTCCAGAGCCCTATCAGTCCGGTTCCTCTTGCAGCAGGCTGCCTTCCTAGATTATAAAAAGTTCCCTGATTAAACCAGGATTAACGGGGGATGGTGCCTGTCAAAGGGAAGTGCTTGTCTCCATGGAAACCAGCATTTTTGGAGCTAATTGGTTTTTCTTTCCTCAGGACTGACTGGGAGCCTCCCGACAAAAAGGTGGATACTAGAAAATACCGTGCAGAGCCCAGAAGCATTTATGACTATCAGCCAGGAAAATCCTCAGTTCTGAACAACGAAAAGATGGTAATGTTTGTTTTGTCCTAGTCTGCGCCTTAATCCCATGGTTGTAGTGCACTCCCCAAGTGCTTGTCCAGTCCCATTCCGATAGGATTCTTTACGCTTACGTTACTGTGTATTTCCTATATATTTTGTTCTGAAACTGTTTTGCATAACTTTTAACATTGTTGTTCTCCGTAAAGCAAGGTCCAGAGAGTCTGAGAGGCTTTTTTTCCCCTTGTTGGGTGTGCTGTTTTCTGTGTTAAGTATGGATCACTAACCCTAGTTTTTAATCCATGTTTAACACTGTGACCTGTTCAGCAGCTGGTTTGCCAGCTGTACTTTATCTAGGGCACAGCATTAGTTGATGTAGCAAGAAGGCATTATGTAATGAAGTAGGCAGGCTCAGTTTCTATTTCTATTCCTCTTATGTCATTGCCTTTAAACCCGTAACTAATTTTTAAGCGCCCATATCGTGCCCCGTGGGGATACCTGCTGAGGTGCTTTAAGAAATGCAGTCTCCCCTCAGCTGCCTAGTTCCTCTGATGGAGCTCACCACTTCTGTGGCAGAGCTGGAGGATTTGGGTGTGAGCTTGCTCCATAGCTACTCTGAGGCATAACCTGGAGGATTAACTGAGCTGGCACCAGTTTCAGTTTGAGTTAACAAGCAGTGCTGTGAATTGCAACAGCCAGGGGACATACAAAAGTGCCATTCTCCAGGCTTGGCTGAGGATGCTTGGCAAGGGCAAGGCAAGGAGGTGGTGCTAACCTCACCAGCCAGTCCTGCATAAGTGACCACAGCTCATCTGAGGTGTCCCTTTGTGGAACAGGTGTGACACTGCAAGTGCTGGGAAATACTGAGTGAGGCAGTTACTGAATAACCAGTATGATTGTTCTATATGGACATGAATTTGGAGGATGCAATATGAAGGACCATCTAACTGTGAGATTCAAGGTACAAACTGGACTCTGCATTAACAGCTCGGACATTGATTTGTTCACAGCGTAGTGGAGGAGTGGTCCTGAAAAATGTACCATGGATTTTTTCTGAAACACAAGAGTGAACTGAAAATTAAATCAGTAGAAATATAGAATCAAATCTGATCTGGGATATGGTGTTGGTGCTTTAGTGTTTTTTTTTCCCTTTCCTCCAAATACAACCAAAGTCTATCACTTTTTAAAGATCATGCAGACAAATTCTCTTCACACCTGTATCACTTCATGGACTTGTTACTCCTAATCAGGGCATGATCCATTGCCCACTGAAATCAGCAGCGGTTCTCTCTGAATTTCGATGGACATTGGCTCATCCCAGTAAAGAAGCACCAGTGAGGAGTGGTTTGAACATGGTGTCACGGCTCCAGTTCTGCTGTCAATCCTTGAGAAAGATTTCTGATGATTTCAGTGGCAATTTTGTCTCACAAAAAACAGATAGGATTAAACCTTATGGCAAAAGGTCTGCTTCATTGGTGTGCTCGAGCCTTTTTGGAAGGTCTGACATAAGTAATGGTACTGTTCACATATTCAGACCTCATCGGGTGTTTAATTGAGCTCTTGAGTCTAAAAGCCGCAAGCAGGACCATGACCAGGACAATTGAAAAAGTTCTACAGAGCTCATCCAAGAAAAGAGGATAGCATAGTTCCGTTAAGGTATGTTTTGAGCTTTAATGTAAAATCGTAGATCATAGACATGGAAGAAAAGGTCTGGAAATGGTGGCTTCATGATCTCTATCAGTATCATTAAATGCCACCATAATACAGTGTAATGACTAGTTTTTGCTTCATTTTTCTGAGGATGTTCTACAAGCTGCAAAAGATTCATGGGTATTCTTAACAATTTAGGTGTCTGATTATCAGGTGTCTGATCCAAAACCAAAAAGACAAGGCAAAGAAGACAGGCAAAGAAGAACCTTTCATTAATGTCAGAGGTCTTTCTATTATATTCAGTAGACTATAGTGGTATAATGAGATGAGTAATTTTAGTCAGAAGGTAATAAATTAAAAAATGTTTCTACTTTGTCTTTGAGAAATATTTCTTTAGGTCCTTAGACATGAAATATGATGATAACAGTTGTTTTTCATAACTAAGAATTTCCCCTTTTCAAGCATCAACTTTGAGCCTTTTTGCTAGAGCTTTTTTTTTTGCGTGTGTGTGTGTAAGGGCAGGGCACCTATTAAAGCATGGGGCTGTTGGGAATCTCCCCTGTTCCCTTGCCTCACGAGTCCTGTCACACTTTGATTGGTCTCTGGACACTGATGTGAGTCCTCTGTGTGTGTGAGTCATCACGTGTTGAGATGGGGCAGTTGGCACCAGTGAGAAGTGGTTTATTGAACATAGCATATTTATACTTCTAGTGTACTGAGATCCATTATGTCTAGGGGGAAGTACACAGAAATGCAGGAATTACCTAGGTATCTACTGGGGAGTGGCACCTCATAAAGCTGAGCAGCGGACTTTACTCCCTTATGTCTGGATCACCAGGAGCGTTGTTAAGCAGCTGCAATTGTTTCAGCTATTTGTGATTCATAAAACAGATACTGCGAACAAAATGGAAATTTCTTTTCAACTGTACTGTTATCTGTCCTGTCTGGTATTCTTTCATTTTGTCTGACTCTCTAACATTTATTTGTGACGAAACCGGTTATATTGTCTCTGTACCCGTCCCTTCAGAGATCTTTCAGGAATGCACTCGTTCTGATTGTGTCCCCTTTGATTCAGAAAACCACCTTTCACTCTGTTTGCAGTGTGGAGAACAGAGTTTCTCATATATTCATGTGCTGTTAGATATGCAGTATTTTGCAGCATTTAATTCAGGTCTTAAAGTACATTTTTTAAAAAAATCTCCATCTGGCCAATTAAAGATTAAAGAATTGTTTTTTAAAAAGTACATGCAGCTTTGTATTTTTGTAATGAAAGTGGCTACTAGTGTGACTGGGGAACTGGTGGGGTCCCAGCTCTTTCACTGAATTGCCCCCACGATGCTGGGCAAGCTGCATAATCTTTTCTGTGTGCGTCTCCTGATCTGAAAAATGGAATCCGTTCATGTGTCTCACAATGATGCTGTTAAGCTTGACTGGTGTTTGCAAAGCAGTTTATGGCCTTTGTGGGAGAGATCCTTTAGAAATTCCAAATTATAAAGCTAAATATCCACAATTCAAAATGGAAACCATGGAGCCTGCATCTCTAACAGTCCCTTTTCTGTGTATTCTTTGCATAATGTTATACTTCTCTTTCTTCCATTCCCCTGTCACCAATTCCTTTAGACTCGGGATATAAGCCCAGAAGAGATAGATTTAAAGAATGAACCTTGGTATAAATTCTTTTCGGAATTGGAGTTTGGGAAACCGGTAAGTTTGATAGCTGCAATGACCAATCAAGTCATCCTGCCTTTTTTAACAATTGTCACACCTCTTTGCTAAGTCCCAAGCCTGGAACCAGCTGCCCTGCGCATTTAAAAATGTGGTTGTCCATAACTTGGTCCTGGTGCTGCAGCAAAGCTCTCTTCCATGAAGCCCTTATACAAACTTTCCTGACCTAACAACCAAATGGACCAACAAGGCAATATTTTTCTCATACTGTAGTTCAGCCTGCCTTCTTGTTAATGGTAGCAGTAGTGCCCTGTTCTCATTAACAATAGTTCCCTTTCAAAGTGCTTGTTCTCTCTTTTCTTAGCAATAAGCAGGAGAACTGCTAATTCCCTGCTAGGTAGCTTTGAATCAAGGAACTTTAAAGCATTCAATTAACTAATTTCTTCCTTCCTTTGGCTTGTAAGCTGTAAGCCAGTAATTTCCAGCTATCCATAAACTGCTCATGACCCTATTTCTTACTCCTTTCCTTCTGCATATAGCCGCCCTGTCACTCACGTGCCAGAGTCTGTGGTAAATAGCGCTGGCCATTCTCTGAAATGAAGAGCAGAGTCTGAGCGCTGCCTGCTTTCCTTTCGCATGCACCTGCATTGCCCTGTGTGTGAAGGGCACCCTGCTTTATCTTCTTCTAGACTGAGAAATTAAAGCTTACTTATTTGATAGATTAGGGGGCATTTTGAGAGAGGAACATATAAATGAACAGAGCTAATGGAAGAAAATGTTCTAAGGGACTTCTGTAGCATTTTATGGCCTGGCTCTTACTGGTTAAACAGTATTAACTTCATTATTAAATACTGTTGTTTGCTTTTATTGCACAAGTGTGTCAGTATCAGCTTCTTACATTTATTCAAGTGTGGAACTGTTTCCTCTTTCCCCTTGAGGTTGACTGTCAAACGCCTTTGCAAAAAAAAACTTTTGAACATTGCTCAGATTTGCTTGCACATACAGCAAACCAAAAGTATGTTTTAGGGCTCAATACTGCCTTCGCAGACTCCAAAGGCAGTTGCTTGTGGACACCAGAGGACAGTTTTCGCTTAAAACTAAGTTTTCTCTCAGATGACCTCAAAATTCCTCTGCATTGAATGTAGCTGCCTAAAGTCGGGTGCCTAGTCTGAGCACATCATCTAAACTGCATAATTTTTGCTGAAAACAGTTGTGTTCAGAGGCCAGATAGTCCTCCCTTGTCACAGACAGCCGTGTTTTGTAGCTATGGGCCTTCTGTTCCAAGCTTGAAAAAGGAGCTTTGACAACGTTTGAGCTTAGACACCAGGTGAGAAGGAACCTGCCTCTCTCTGCCCCTGTGTAAGTCGCACACCCTTGCAAGGGATGAAGGTTCCTTTGACTACTACACATGTCAGAGTAAGCAGAGCATTTATACCTCAGGCTTTTCTAAAAGCGAGGATATATCTGTTCCTTAGAAGTGCTTGTGCTTTCAGTCGTGCAGCCTTGGCCTTCCTTCGGAAGAGGGTGTCTCGAAGTGCATTAGCAATCCAGTTCTCCTCCAGCAGAACCTCTGTTTTGGTAGCAAGTTTTTCACCTTTTTCAAGGAACTAATGATCAAGGCTGCTTTCTACTTGGTTTACCTGCTGGCTTTCTACTGCTTTTACCTTGGATCACCTTCCATATCACCTTCCTCTTGCTCAAAGGCGTGCAGGCCTGCTCCCCAATGGGCTCTGTCAGTCCGGGAATACAGCAGGGCCGTTGTGCTTTGATGTTATGCCAGGTACTGGAGTTGCAGATGCCATCTCAGGATCTGAGAGATGCCCCTTCCTGTAATCTCGCAGAAATTCAGCGAGAGTTCTGTTTGAGCTAAGTCTCCAGAGCCAAAAGAGACCTTTTACATGTCTTTGCTCTCATGCTCACTCTAGCCTTGAGAGGACCAGGCATTTGTGACTAGCTTGTGGCTAAATGAAGCATTTCTGTTTGCATTTACTGGGGCCTGGGATTTTAAGAAATTCTGTTTGGCCCAGTTCTCTTATTTTTCCAGCGCTACAGACCTTGGGCCTACATGTACCTCAGGCCTACAACTTGTAGACCTGATTTTCCATGGTTTTGTGACATTATTTTTAGTTACCGGACATGGCCAGAACTACCCTGCGTAAAAGGGAGCACCAGAGTCTTATGAGATTGTGACTGATATTCTTCAAACACCCACGAAAGACCAGGATGTAACTTTCTGTTGACCAAAGCACAGGCGTCAGCCTAGGGTGCATGAAGTGGCACTGCTGACTCAACATCACCCGTGCCTTTCTGGCAGCTCCGTCTGCCCTGCCGACACACATCTGGTGTTTCAGGGAGTCCTGGCTTCACTCCCTGCAGTATGGATGCTTTTTCAGCATGATGCTGAGTCCCAACATGCTCAATTTTTCCTTCCTTCGTTCCCTCCTTCCTCCAGCACCATGAAGGCCATGGAACTTGACCTTCAGTCAGGCTGTGCTTTGTTTGCCTTTCCCTCGGGTTGTGGAGACACGTTCACAGGGCATGGCCTCCCAGCTCCCTTCAGCCCCGAACAGCGCTGAGCGAGCTGTTTGCTCGAGGAGGAAAAGGAAGGGACTGGGAAAAGGGCAGTATGTCCTGTCTTCTTGCTACCTACATCTCTGCAGGACTATCTACCATGCAGAGAAAATATGCTGGGATTTCACAAAGCAGGAGTAAAGCTCCTTGAGGGTATTAGTGGAAAGGCTCATTTCTGGTGAGATAAGGATATTAGCATAGCATTACTTGGATAGGAATACCAGGAAAAGGGTCTTTAACTTTGAAAAACCGCCCTCCCCTGCTGTTTGCATATGCATAAAGCATTAAAATAGTATTTGGAAATCTGAGTCTTCATGTGTAGGCTCTATTTTTAAATATCTAGTTCCCAAAGTTCCCTATTTCCCACCCTCTTCACCAAAGCCCCTCACAACCAATCCCCCAAAGCAGTGAAATAAAAAATAACAGCTCTGCATTCTCATTGCCCCACAATGCCAACACTGGAAATTCAGCCATTTGTTCACATGGTATGTATTCAGAGTGTGCTGGGGGTGGGAAGCCTCTCTCCCTTCCCTTTATGAAAGGCCCTTGTTTTACCCTTCCCCTTTGAAAAGAAGAATGAGCAAAGCAAATGCTTTTTTTGACTGTGTGTTTTTTTCCCTCCTCCTTTTTTTGTTGGTTGTGTTAAGAATGCTTTAACCACCAGCCGTGGGCTCCCTCTAGAGAGTGCAAAATCTCTAAGAGAATGTTGCAAAAATAAAAATGTCCTTGAACAGCGTGGAGAGCAGCCCCTCCCAGACTGCATGCATGCTCCCTTTTACCTCCCGTGATCTCTTGATATTTGTGCTATAGCAGATTTATCCCTCTTTCTCTCTCTCTTTTTTTTTTCTATTTTTTTCAGTGTTGATGCAATCCCCCTGTTGTACCCTCCCTCTGTTCTAATCCAGTTTCCATATTCTTTGTGATGTCTTTCCTTATCTTCATTTCCTCATTTCCTTCCTCTGCTTTCCATCAGCCTCCAAAAAAGATTTGGGATTATACTCCTGGAGATTGCTCTATCCTTACTAGAGAGGATAGAAAGGTAATTCTGTCTCGCGTACGTTTTACTACAGCATCTAGTGTGTGTGTGTGTGTGTGTGTGTGGATATGTTTTTTGTAGCATTGCTTGGTTTTTGTGTGCTTGTGAGTGATTTTTTTTTAATTGGGCTTGAGCTCATTAGCCTAACAATTAAGTAAGTAGTAAATTGATTTAATATTCCTAAAGCGTAATCAGCCGTAGTTTAGATCGGTGGTTTTGCTGTCTTGACCTGCAATGATAATTACACTAACAATGTATTGCATATTGTTACAATATCTTTCTTTCCTTTTTTATTTTTTTTTACAGGTGGGTTTTATTACTTTATGATTCATAGATTTAGTTCCTAGCAGGCCTGTGCATCTCTTGATCTTAAATGTTGAATGCCTAAAGCAGTTTACCTCTGTAATGATTGAAACATGATTGATTAATTACTAGTGAATTTCAATGTATTGTCCATACCATCCTTGTCTATTTTTTCAGTTAAAAAGACTTTTTTTTTTTTTCAAAATTAACATTCCTTTGGTTTCCCCTAACCCTAAGTGTTATTTTCCCATTCTTCTTCTCCTTCTTTAACCAGACTGATCTAGAAAAAGACCTCTACCTCTACCAGACTGAGTTAGAGGCAGATTTAGAAAAAATGGAGAAGCTTTATAAAGCGCCAGATAAAAAGCTACAGAAGGTATTTCCTATTCTTTTCATGCTGCCAATCCCTGTTTCCAAACCCTCTGCTCTAATCTATTCCCTGCTGGATGATTATTAAATGAGGTTGGGATAAATAATGGTTCTGACCGTTCTGACTGCATGGCTTGCTGTGTAGCTGTCAGAAATAATAGAACATGATGCTGAGAATCCGGCTTGAAATCCATTTCAGATACAGTGATTTCCTGTCTCCCCTGCTCCCTTTCAACCTCTCCCCCCGCCCTGTTCCCCCTCTTAGGGTTTGTTTGGAGTTCGGTGTCTGCAAAAACCCCTCTCTATTTTTCACATGAATAGGCAGCAGCAATCAGCTTAAAATTCTTGGTTGGCGTCACGTCATCATCTCGTGCCTTTCGAGCGTGCTGCCATCTACCCTTCCTTCATACAAGCCCTGCTCTCTGCTAGGAGCTCACGCCTACCCACAATTTGGATATTCGCAAGAGATTTTACACAATTTTCCTTAAGCTGCACCTTGCCGTGGCCTTCTAGGGCAGGTCAGGCATTGCTGCTGTTCCCGAGGGCTGTGGGACTATGATAGATTAATTTGGTAACGTGCCGTTTTTTCTTCTTTTTTTCTTCTTTTTTCTTTTTTGATTTTTTTTATACTGTGGTGATTCACCAGAACTTGAAAAAGCTGCTTTTTCAAACCCAAGATTTGCTTTTTCTTCCTACATAGGAATCCTCAGATAGACAAAGGGAGACCAAATATAGCATTTCTTGCCAAATTGCCTTCAGTTTTTTTAAATAATATGCCTAAGAAGTGTTAGATGGATTTAAAGCAAGCGGATGAGAACTGGCTTTTGCTATTGAACCTGTGCAGCTGGCATTGCTTCTCTTAAGTAAGGAAACTAGACTGAAAATTGCTTTTCCTGTTAGTGCTATGATATTTATTTGAATGCTGAGGAATGTATTGTGCTGCAGAAATGTAATATTCCTTTAAAGCAAAGGGGGGCAGTGACCGGTTGGGTAAAAGCTTTGGGAAATAGTTATAAGCATGTGTCTCCTGGTCATGGCCCAGCTGGTTATCTTCTTGCTTTTGGCTTTATTCTCAATGACTCATTTGCAGACAAAAGAATAGGCGCTGTGAAAGGCATCGGCTGTGCTAAAACCTGTCACTGCCCTGAAGGAGCTCAAGAAAATTGTTGCTTTTCTGCAGAGACATTGACAGCTTAGATTGCATTTAGACTTAAATCTCAGTGTCTCCCAAAAACTAATACTCCAGCAATAGATGGGAAGTTTCTTATGCAAGACCTTTTCCTTTTTCCTCGCATGTAAGTGTATTTCAATGACCCCTTTGTTTGGACTTTTGCAGAATACAGCAGGTGTTGCTCCTTTGGAAACTTCCACAGACCGGTCTTCCTAGTAAGTTTTCAAATTGCTTTTTAATGTAATTTTTACAGTGTGAGGGTATGTGGGACAGGGTTTAGGGTGTTGGAAAAGGGTTGGCTTTGCTTTTTTGATGATGCATATAAAGAGATGCATGTATCATGAGACTTACATGTGCACTTTAACTAAACCCAAATGCATTTGCTCTTTGATCTTGAGTAAAATCTGAAGTGATTACATGAATGATTGCATGTCTAGTTAAGAGTTGTTGATTGTGCTAGACAGCAGTTTTTAAAAAACAAACAAACAAGCAAAACTTGTAACTTTTTTCGTGAAGTTTACAAATTGTCCCTAAGCTCATGCAAATAACATTACTGTCTGGCAAGAGCAGAGGTTGTTTCTGTTGCTCAGAAACAAATTAAAAATTTAGGTCCTGTTAGAGGTTCCCAGTTATGCACACCAGATCAGAAGGATGCTGTTAATGAAAGGCAATGGGAGTCTAGCTTCTAGGAAGGGAAGAGTAGTAGGAGCACCAATATTTCTCAGAAATGTAATGTGGTCCTCCACTTGTGGAGAAATAGATCATGAGCAGCATACTCTGTCTGAACATGTAAATGGAGAAAGCTTTTTTTGAAAGGAAAAAAAAAAGTAGGGCCAGATTCTGAATTGTGCTAAGTTATAGGAGCTCTGGAGCCCCTGCTGTGACCCTGCTGCTCTCTTTAATTGGACTGGACACTTAACGGTCTTCATGGCACAGTGATCTGCTCTGCATGAGAGCATTGTTAGGAAAAGCATGTTCTCCTCCAGATGTCCATTAAAATCACATGTGTTTGCCTCCCGTCATGGTTTGCCCTAGAGGTCTCCTGTACTTATTTCAACTCCATTCCCTTCTGTCTTTATTCATTTTGCAGGAAAACCAGCACTGTTCTCATTTGTTGGCTGTCTCATCCCTATAAATCAGATGCTGCTATGACTTTTTGGTTTTGTTTTGGGAGAAAGAGAGCAAAATAATAAAAGGAAATCTCAGAGAATCCTAATTCCTGACTACTCTGTAAGAGTTACAAACCTTGTGAATCTTATTTTTGCTAGGCAGACCAGGTTTGCTCGTGGGTGAGGGTCATCTTTGTTCACCTGATTCACGTGGTATTGCAGACTGCCTTAGTCTCACACCATACTGATGAGGAAGCAACCAATGATGGGGCTCTGCCTGATGCCTCCTCTCACTCCCCTAGGTGTTTACCCAACAGAGGATCATTGGAACCCCTTGGTTTTTCAGGAGGAGAGTTAAAATGCTTCTACAGAGGAAACCCAAGGGAGCTGCTATTCCCTGCAGCAGCTGGTTGAGTTTCCTCAGGATCCTGACAGAGGCACTGGGATAACCCACATAAAAAATAATAGCTCTGTAGATATGTGTCTGACTACTGCCTACTTTGAAAAAGTGACAGTATTACTCTTTTCTTTGATGCTGTTTTTCATTAGCTATTTTATTCAGAAAGTAATTTATGGCTCTGCACTCAAATGACCTAATTTTCTTTGTCCAGAAACTAAAATCTTTTTGATCCAGACATTATGTAATTCCACCCCCATAATCAGTCCACTGATGTATTTCAAAGCTTTGTTTTTATCCTGTAAGCACAGTATCCATCCAGCGTAACCAGATGCATTTACAAATTTATCCTCACACAAACATAACCACAAGTACCTTCACACACACTTTAATTTGAATAACCAATGGACATCAGGAGGTAAAACAGCCTTCAAAACGTATTCCATGAATTGGCAAATGACCCATTTTAAAACCTTTACACTTTACAGCAGCCGTGCTTTGGCCCCATAGTAGCTTTGTGTGTAAGACTGTATCTTATTCTGAAGTCTTTTTGAGGATGAACAAGAACTGGTAACAGATGAATCAGGTCTTAGGAAATCACAGTCTGTTTGATTGCTCAGCAAGTCCTTTGTAGCTGGAAAGGCCATTTATGCCATGGCAATTCTGGTTATGTTTTTTAAGAAGAAAACTCCAGAAATCAGATGTGGGACAAGACTGGGGCTTAGATTCATAACTGAGGAAAGGAATTTATAATAAATACATTCAAATTACAACAAATTGCAGTTGTGTCTGGTTTTAGTATGCATCTCAGAATCCAGCATTTTGTTTGTATGTGTGTATGGTAGTTAGAATGCAGGGTTCTGTTTCCCTGCAGGGCTGAGGCAAAGCTGAAGTCCAGAGCTGTGCCCTCCTGGGAATCTTCTGGCAGTAGTGTCCATAGTGTGGTACTGCTGCTTCCTTGCACCTTGCTCTGGGGCTCAGAGAATTGCCCTGGCAGTCGTGGCCTCTCATGTTAGCTGGGAGGCTCAGTTGGTTGAGATGGACTCTGGAGCAGTTATGCTTTGTAACCAAGAAACTGGCATGACCTGTGCATAAGGAGAGAGGACTGGGAGCTGTAAGATTCATCATCTACTTGCAGCTAGCCACTGAGTTCCTCTGTATGTCAGGAAAGCATGTAGCTGCTCTTGTTTCCTCATTTAAAAAATAACAGGAATGCTTTCCTACCACTATTTACTGCGGGACTGAGCTGAGACAGTTCCCTTAGGTGGAGAATGCTAGGGTATTGCAAACCCTAGAACAAAATTGCAACGTAATCATTTCCTCTTGATCGGCTGTTCTGACAACCTGAAGCATCTGTTCCTTATGCACAGTCCAGCCTGGCTTTGTAAGTGTGGTTTCTTTTTGATTTTCCTGATGCTGTCAGCAAACAGAAGTAACTCACTGGTGTTCTTCCCCCTTTTTCCTGTTTTGCAAACTGTTCATCAACTCCACATATTCACCCAGCTACCAAGCAGTGAAGCGAGAATCAGAATTTACACCAGGAGACCCTGCTGCCTTGGAGAATGAGAGGCAGATCTACAAGAGTGTGCTGGAAGGTGGAGATATCCCTTTGCAGGGGCTGAGTGGTCTTAAGCGACCTTCTAGCTCTGCTTCCACAAAAGGTAGGTCCACAGCACACTAACTGCTGCCCTCTGTTGAGCTCAGGGTATCAAAAGCCAGGTGGTACAAGGCAAACTCCTGCAGAGTTTGGAGTGCTATTCAAGGTGACTGAGGTTTCCTCCGTCCTCCTTCTCTGCCATCTCTAATCTCCCCTTCTTTTCCTTCCCAGCCCCACATTGGCCAATATTCTTCCTGCCCCCTTTATCTGATCCAGGTTCCTCTTCCTAGCAGGGACCTGCTCCCTCCATTCAGCACAGCAAGCACCTGCCACTATTTCCCCATGCCCTCATGCTCTTCCTCTGGGCTGCTCGGTCCTGGCCTTGCTCCCCACTCACTCCCTTGGCCTCATCATGCCGGAGCCCTCCCTGCATCTCCTGCTTTTCCCAGTGCAGTATCTCAGCAGGCCACACCATGCCCGCTGGCCTGGCTGCCCTTGTGTACCTGGCACCATGGGCTGGGCAGCCTCCTGTCTTGGAGGGATGTGCAGGGCACTGAGCGTTGCAAACATGGCAGTGGCCTTGTAGTCTGAGAACAGGGCAGCAGAAACTGCTGCATTCTCCTCTGCCTCCTGTCCCCATCTCTGAGCCAAATTCAACCTAAAAATGGCCTGAGATGGGGAGAAGACTGGGCAGGGAATGTGCTGGGTTTCTAAGCTGGTCTCCCTAAAAATAGTGCATCACACCAAAAAGGTCTATCTCTTCCTCTATCTTAAAGCTGTTTTTCAGCATTATGTCAGGCCTGTAGGGCAGGGAGTCAAATGGAATCTGAACAAAAGAAATCTCTTACGACTACTATTCTTCCCAAAATTTCAATTGAACCTGAATGGGTATTTTGACATTTTAGTTTGAACTCAGATCAGAAACAAACCTAAAAAAAAAATCTGCAGATACAGCTGAATCCAGACTGGATCTGACCTGAAAAGTATCCTGTTTTGACTCACTGATTTTTAAAGTAAACATGGCCTAACCACGCTGTCTGGAAAAGACTCAGCTTATTCCTGGTTCGGGGAATCTCTAAGCAGACAGCCAGGGAAAGGCCAGCTGACGGGGCCTGCTTGTGCTGGCACAATCAGCCCTTGACGTCCTTCTCCCTCGCAGGAATAATCTGTTCGCAAGTATCATAGTGAGACCGTAGTGGGTGTGATTACAAGCCATTTTTGCAGCATTAGTGTCTCTGCATTCTTGCTAAAGCCCTGATGCTTCCCAGCATTGAGGTGTCCTTCTCCATGGTGCCACAGCTTCTCCGGAAGCTGAGGATACTCAGCACTTTCTAGGATGGTACCTTCAAAGTGCTTCTGGCCTGCTTCTGGCCATGCGTCTCATTTTAGAAATACTAGTAGCACTCACCTACTCCCATACGCGCAGCTTGTTGTGCACTGTCTTTCTGCTTTCCTTTTTTTTTTTTTTTAACTTTGTTTTTAAAAATGCATTTTATGAAATCCAAGCATGTTTTCTCTCCTTTTTCAATAGCTTTCTAGCATTTCAGCTAACAGGTTGTATTTATTTTATTCTGCATGCTTACCAGTGGATCGTAAAGGTGGGAATGCTCATATGACTGCACCCTCTTCAGTTAGTAGCCGAACCTTTAACGCTAGTCATACCGGTATGTTAGGTCACGCATGTAAACATAAGAAGCCTTTATCAGCTGCAAAAGCCTGCATTACTGAAATCCTCCCTTCTAAATTCAAACCCAAACTAGCAGCCCCAGCTGCTCTTGTGCAGGATAAGAAAGGTATCTTGCTGTCTCATGAGAAAGCTCAAAGCTGCGAAAACCTTCGTAGCTCTGTTGCCTTGTTTGATAATAAAAAAGCTTTCATGGTAGACATAGGGGAAGGCATAGAAAACATGCTGATGAAGTCCAAGCAGGAGTATGCCATCAAATCTGGCAGCACCATGAGCCTGCAGGAATATGGCACCAGCTCTGGGAAAGGCTACCAGTTTCCTGCCTCCAGGAAGAGTGGCATGGAGTTTACCATGCTGTATAAAGACATGCACCAGATCAACAGGTCTAGAATCCATCTGGACACAGCCTCCTCCTGCAGCGTCAGGGATATTGCATCTCAGTTTGAGAATGAGGCGAAGGATAGAATGGAGCACAGTCTTAGCCAGGGGAATTCAGAGCAGATCCCCAAGCACACAGTTTCCTCCCGTATCAGTGCCTTTGAGCAGCTGATCCAGAGATCCCGGTCAATGCCCTCGCTCGACTTCTCCATTGGACAAGGCAAATTTCCCACTTCTCTTCAGTCTAAAACTTGTCTGAGTTCTGCCTACTCTGCAGAGTCTGTCCTGGATTTGCCAAAACCCCTTCAAGAAGAGAAGGATGCTGCCAGCTTGGCAGATAAATCCTCCCGCTCGTGCAGCAACGTGGAGGACACAGCTTCAGATGTCAGTGATGCCATCCCTATGGACACACTTTCAGCTTGCACAGATGAGATAGATCTCCTCTCAAACGCATCCAATGACAGCGGCGGGAGCAGCAACAACCTCAATGGGCCTCAAAAATACAAAATCAACAGATGCAAAGGCACATGCCCAGCTTCCTACACCAGGTTCACTACCATCCGAAGGCACGAGCAGCAGCAGTCCTCCAGGAATCCTGATCCCAAAGGGGATTTCTATGGGGACAGACCCATGCTCCCCAGAAACGTCTACCTAATGAGCCCTCTCCCCTTCCGATTGAAAAAGCCCTTCCACCACAATGCCAGGAGGACTCCACCCCTGGACTGCCCGGGAACCCCGTCAGCGCCCAGCCCCGAGAGCCCAAATGACCCCGTGCAGCTGCAGGGCAGCGTAGGAGCCAAGAGTCACCACTCCCAGCACGGACCGTGCTTCCAGGGCAGGCCTCTAGCCCCGGAGCGCCTGTCCTCCTTGGACATCGTGGGGAAGCTTGGCCACTTCCCTGCCATGGGATGTGACCGGGAGAGCTTCCTGGGCCGGGCTGCTGCTCCTGACTCCTTTAACAATGGCAACCCTGTTCCATTTGCTCTCTATCCCAGCTTGGACACAAACAACAACCCGCAAAGTGAACTGGGGACATACCTAGGAGGTGGCTTTTTGTGTTCTTTACCGGTGTCCCTTCATTTGTCTTCTCGCTTTCTTTCTCCTCCTCTTTCCTTCACATCCCCTGCATTTTTATTCCCCACCTTTGCATCCCCTGACTCTCTTTTTTTTTCCAGTATGTCTAACGTCCTTTGCGTGTCTTGCTGAGAATTTATGTTCAGGACTTGTTAACAGCTGCACTTCTGAGAAACGATTTCCGCTGCCTTTCTAAACGCATCAGGCACAGTTTGTCTCAAGCATCTCCTGGGATACAAGAGTCTCAACATGAGATACTTCTAGTCCTATATCATTTGCGTAGTTGGGAACATAAAACAAACCCAGATGATTTGCTTTAAGGAGCAGTTTCTCAAGGTCTAGTTGTGTATGTGTGTGTGTGTTAAACTTTTCTCAAAAATAAGATGTTAAATTCTGTTTTATTGGCAGCAAAACTTTTCTTCACAAAGTTCTTATGGTTTTACTCATTTCTGTACTTTTATTTTCTCCCTTTTTTGGATTTAAGTTCACAAGTACAGTCCAAAAGGGGAAAAAATGAAAATGGACAAAATATCAACATTTCATTGACAATTTGGTCGACAGTATTGGAGATTTCTTGCTGCCATAAGTAGAAGCAAATTATATAAAAAAAATTTTTTTTTCTTTCTTTCTGGTTATGCTAAATAAATGCATGCGTATTTTAACTTCCTTATGTTGTTTCAAAGTAGATTCAGAATCACCAAGGCATTTTGCACCAGTTGATTACATGGAAACTCCAGAAGAAATTCTCCGCAGACGTCATGATGATAAGGAGGTAATGCCCTCTTTTAGAGCTTGAGAACAATAGTAACCATGTCACATGCAGGAATTATGTTGGAAGTTAGAGCAACAAGTTGGAACTAGTCTGAGTCGTAATGCCACCTCTGCTACTGATATACTGTATAACCTGCCTATGTTTTAGTTTATCTGTCATTTAAAAGGAACCTGATGGTATATAAGGACCTTAAAGAATGTAACAAGATTGGAGATATATGTAAGATGTAGTACAATACATCAATTTTTCATAGATGAAATGGTTGTTCTATAAGTGAATATGTTTTTATTGCTTTCCAAGCAAGCCATTTGAGTTAGTTTTAATCAAACTAGTGAGAATGGGCTTGTCTTGTGGGGAGCTCAGGTTTTGAGTAGTCAATGCAAGCTACTTAAAGCTGTTAGAAAATGTGGAAGTTCCCCTTGAGTGAAAACTAGAATTCTTCATGGTATCCCAGGTTATTGAATACAAAATGTAACAGTCCCCCTGGAAATGGCTGACCAACATATATATAAGCAGAAATATTAAGAAAACTGCATTTTTTTTAGCTCTGACTATATTAGAACTGTAATAAACTAATTGCTTTCTAGGAAGCTGCTAATTTTCATTGTCTGAAAAGACCAGAAAATGACACTAAATGATATTTTTAGTGAATAAGCACGTTTACCCTTCTCCATTTAAAGAATATTTGTGTATGCTTTGAAATATGATAAGACCTGCTTTTAATTCTAATGTGAAAAAATTATTTTTGCTGTCTTCTCCCATGAAACAGCTAACAACCCCTTCACCCCCAAAATCCATCAAGAAAACTCATGGAAATCAATGAGAGAAACTCCTTGTTGGCCGAAGGAGGTTTGGATCAGCCCTCTGCATTATCAGAAATTTCCCCCTTACCTTAGAAACTCTCAGGATCTGACCTAAAATGCTGGTGACATCCATCAGCTTTGGATCAGGTTCTGTCTCTGAGCTGTGTTTCAGATATACCACAGATACCTTCTTTCTATGCTTGCTAAGTCAAAGAGGAGCTTTTGTGTAGTGAGCAGAATCAATGTTTTATGTTCCTGTAAAGCTCCAGCTATTTGCTGGGACCTCAGAAGTTTTATTGAAGTCACATGTGTGGCAGCTGTCAAATCCTGAACTAGATCATTTACCGCCCATTTTATGCAATTTTATGGCAGAAACTTTTAGAGGACCAGAGACGGCTTAAACGTGAGCAAGAAGAAGCTGATATTGCAGCTAGAAGGCACACAGGGGTTATTCCAACGCACCATCAATTTATCACTAATGAGCGATTTGGGGACCTCCTAAATATAGACGATACAGCAAAGAGGAAATCTGGGTCAGAGGTCTGTTTTAGTTACCTCAGTCTGCTGCTTGACCCAAAGCAATATTTGCCTCTCACAATGTTGCGCTTTAGGCCGACATTAGCTCTTCAGAGAATGTTGTTTGTTTTTTTTTCCCCCTTCCCCTTTCCCATTCTGGCTTCATTTAGAACTGCTTTGACTCTTACGCCTGGTAATTGATATCTCTATACCAAGCTGCATATGTTAAAGCATGCCTGCTGAGAATTGCTGGTGCACACCTGTGATGCATGTCTTTAAATATCAGCTACTTTTAGTGAATCAAAGGCATTTTACATCCTCTGCATCATATTCCTACATCGTCTTCTTGTCTGTGCCTTATGCTTAGAATCTACATGTCTTGTTGATCCTGGCCATGTGACTCTCATAGATTTTTGTAGAAGTAGATTGTTCTTCTCTTGAACGATGCTTAATGTCCTCTAGAAACAATCGGAGGAAGTCCCAGCATGTTTCACCAAGTACAACACCATCAGCCTTTCTGAAAGGGACAAAGGAGGAGATGGAGGGTTTTCCCTGGAGCAGAAGGCATTTGGCGCTAGGGCTGGCTGTGACACTTGGTGTCCCAGCCAAAGCCCATTCCCTGCCTTATGGATGGCTGCCGTGGCACTTACCTTGCTGCTGTGTTTCACTCAGAGATGGATAATGTTGTTTCCATGACAATGGAAGGCATTTATCTGCCTTTTGTTTATATAGGGCTTTCAAATCCTTTAATGCCACATGAATATAACTACTTCTATGTTTTATGCTTTATTCCCTTAATGGCTTAAAAATTACCTGAATATTCTAAAGCCATTAAAAACCCAGCCAAGTGAATCAAGTTTAATGCCTAGGCCTGCTGCCAACATGTCTCTTTGGTTTTATAGCCACAGAAGACATTTTTTTGACACATTATTTAATTTAGTCATACTATCTCCTCACCTTTGTCTCTTTCCCAACAGTCGATACCTCTTTGGGACAGGTTCCCCTTTGGGATACAAATCCCTGCTTGGGTCCCTTTGCAGGATTCAGTTGGGTTAGTAATTGCCAGATGAAATAAAACCCTGCTGCTTTTTTCCAGCCACCAAATTTTGCCTTCTGTTTTGCATGTCAAGGAAAGTTGGTCCCAAAGCCCCAGTAACTACTTACTGGAACAGTTTTTGCATTTAGCAAGGTTTACCACATATGAAATTTTACTCCTTTTAGGTCCCTTTTCTTTAGAAATCCTAGTTACTGTTACCAGTTGTTCTCCCTTTTGCCCTGGTAGGGAAGACCCATGTAGCATGTCTGAACTGTGGTACCAGTTGCAAACATGCTTGTAACAAAATACCTGCATTTAAGTTCATCCCTAGACTAAGGTTAGCTGTAGAAGAATTTGGGTGCTTTTCCTCAGAAGAGAATTGAAAACCTAATTGTTATTTTAATGTGTTGATTTTCTTGATCTTTAGATGAGACCTGCTAGAGCCAAGTTTGATTTTAAAGCACAGACACTAAAGTGAGTATAGTTGGTTGTGACTGCCTTGAGTGTTTTTTCTCTCTGTCTTTGCATCTCTGGATGCAACATTTATGTTTTATTGTTAACAGGGAGCTTCCTCTGCAAAAAGGAGATATTGTTTACATCTACAAGCAGATTGACCAGAACTGGTATGAAGGTGAACACCACGGCAGAGTTGGCATCTTCCCACGGTCATACATAGAGGTAGCTGCTTTCCTTGGAAGTGTTTCCTTTGCCTACTCCTTTTCTGGCAGTAAGCAGTTTCTGAGCTTTTTCCCTGTCCCTCATTTGGTTTTGTTTGTTCCTTCTAGATACTTCCGCCAGCTGAGAAAGCTCAACCCAAAAAGTCAGCACCATTGCAGGTGTTGGAATATGGAGATGCTATTGCTAAGTTCAATTTCAATGGGGATACCCAAGTGGAAATGTCCTTCAGAAAGGTAGGACTGTGGGCAAGCTGATGAACTGAATCAGACACATGCTGAAGGTTGTTAATGCTGCTAGCTTGCAACATTTCCAACTGAAGTCTCTAATAAAGCTAGCACATTTTTCCTAAGTATTTCAATTGGAAAGGTTCCATCTCATGACCCTCGTATTTATCTCCTAACAATTACGCAATGCATTACAGTAAGAGTTTTGCAGGCAGGCTGTCTTAAGCAGTGCTGTTTGTATCCTTAGGGCTAGCTGAAAAGGTGGTTTGAGTACAGTGCTGGAAGCCTGGCTCTGCTAGGTGAGGTATGTGTTTGGTGGCAAGAGTTTCACCGTCAGAGTGAAGATTATGGTTTTCGTTTTTTACACCTCCTCAGACAAATATGGTCTTGAAAATGTGAGATGAGCATAACAGTATCCTGCTTGAGTTCACAGATAGACCAAAACAACACCAGGAGCTCTACATTTTCTCATCCTCTGAACAGAAAAAAATATCATTCCCGCATGGAGTTTGGGTTTGGGGCAACATAACTGGGGAATAAGAGCGGCTGTGAGCCAAAAATAAGCTGCAGCAAGGTTAAAAGCTTCCATCTATTTTGGAATTATGACATATCCTGCCATTTCTTCCCATAGGGTGAAAGAATCACATTGATTCGACGTGTGGATGAGAATTGGTATGAAGGAAAAATCTCCGGCACCAATCGCCAGGGCATCTTCCCTGTCACTTACGTGGAGGTGCTCAAACGGCCTGTGGTCAAGAATGCCATCGATTATCCTGACCCACCAATGTCCCTCTCCCCTAACCGCAGCATGACAGCTTCACCACAGGTATGTGGACTAGATGTTGCCAGTTACTGAGCCTTTCAGAGCTATGGGATGTTGTCATCACTGAGCAAGAAATAATAGCTGAGAGAAGCTCTTGCTAATACTGCTTCCTTGCACAGTAGAACTGTGTGCTCCCTGCAGTGCGCTGCAACTGCAGGAAAAGGTCATGCTTCATGCCCCAGAAAAATTAATGACTAGGTCATTTAGGAATTTGGAGACTCAGCTTTTCACCTGTGATCTGCAGCTTGAATTCAGGTCAGGGAGAAAGGGCTACAGTTCATAGCCCTCTGAATGAATTTCACTGTCAGATGGGATGAATTTGTGATTCAGTTTTGTTGGGTGGGTGTTTGTACTTTACACACCTCCACAGTGATGAGTGAGTTTTTTATTATGATTACTAAGATGGTCTCATGGAGTGTGATGATGTGTTGACTCATTCTGTCTACAGCTTTAATCAGGCCTTACCCTTTCTCCTAATTATCTCAGATTACAACTAACATTTTAGGGTACAGAGTCAGGATTGTGACCTTTGTTAATTGCACTTGGTGCTAAGTGGACTTGGATTTTGAGAGTGGCAAGTCTGGGATCTTTCATGGCTGTCATTCATACTGCAGTTCAAACCGGAAGTCAACATGGCAGTGGATAATTGTGTGGGGGATAAGGGAGTCCCAGAATGTTTGCTGTGGCAAACTTATCAGGGAGACAGTGAGTCTCTAAATCCTTCTGTTTTGTTCTCATTCTGCAAATACTAATCCTTGAAGGTCAGCACACATGTCTGAGTAGGGACTGCGAGGTTCTGGTGCGTCCCCTCTCTCACTATAGGACTAAAGCAAGATCATTTGTAGGTCAGGACTGCAGGGGATGACTGCAGAGAGCTACGTTCAGAAGGAGGGGAAACGTGGTATAGAATGGATGGGAGATACTGGCATGATTCATGTCCAGTGCCTGGATCTTCCCTAAGGGGAGTGTTTTAATTCTTTATTTTATTTATTTATATTCTTTATCATATTTTTCTGTTAATTGGAAAAAGTTTTTGCCTTCTCGGAGTTCTCTGTCAAAGTGAACCACAAGTGAGCTTTTATGATGTGTGGGCTTAGCCTGTATGCCATAGCTCTCTGCAAGTTTATCCCTTCAATGGAAGGGATTGTATCCACCTTTTTGTTGTTGTTGTTGTTTTCTCTGCTATTCTTTTGATTCCCTTCTAGTAAAGCTGTTTTCCTTCTTGTTTTGGCCTCACTTGGCAGGGCTGTATGCCTAACCAAGAAACGCTCCAGTAAGTGCTAATGGTGCTGATCATACTAATGCTGGTGGTGACACTTGAGACCAGAATTTGGTCTTGTGTTCTGCCTTTCTAAACACAGAGCTTGCTCTAGTCATATTTAGCTCTTTTGAGACCTTTCTCTTCCACAGATTCAGCAATGCAAGTTTATTGAGGAACAGGAGTTTCTTGTTTTGGAGGTGGATTCAATCACAATTAATTGCAGCAGTGAATTCTGACTGGGTCCACGGTGTGAATTGTTAAGGGTCCTTTTACAGGGAGTACTGCCAGGCCCATCAAATGCTTCATTCTGCCATCATGGATGGTGCCTTCAACTGCTCCCTAGAGTGTGGTAAGAGCTAAAAGATCTTCCACAAGACACTGTGTGGGATCCTGGCAAAGGCTGGAGAAAGATACAAACCACACGGATTTGGCTTGGGCTCATGTTGGAGTAGCTGTTGGGAGCACCTTCTCCACAAGGGTGGGCCTGTCTGTAGAAGACTTACAGACCATGCTTGGTCACAGATCTGCTTCTCTCCACTCTCACTTTCTCCCCTTTCACTTTCAGTTAGTCATTTTGTATTTTCCTTTCTTATTTTTTTGTTCATTTCTTTCTCTTCTGCTTTTGTCTCCTTCAAGTCTACCAGCCCTGAGCTGCTCCATACACCAACTCCTCCGCCTTTGCCTTTCGCGCGCCGCGCGTTGTCTCCAGAGGTGCAGGCGATCACCTCCGAGTGGATCGCCCTGACCGTGGGAGTGTCCCCCAGCACCACTCCTGCCATAACTCCTCCATTGCCTCCTCCGTCCGACGCCTCCCTCTCTCGCTCTGACTATCTCTCGCCTTCTGCTGCAGCCAGCCCTCTCCCCTCGGTCAGCCTCCACCATTCTCACCTCTCTGGCTCCTCGACACCCAGGTCCATCAAATCCCCATTGCCCTCTTACTCACCCAGGTCTCAGTCCTCCACTCACAGTTTCTCTCAGGCCACCCAGCAGCATGAAGAGAAGTTTGTTGGCTCCCCGTCTGCCAGCGTGGGCTGCTCTAACCCACCTCGCTGGGCCGTTGGGAGCCCCAAGGGTGTCCTCACAGAGCCGAGCAGCGCCGCGGGCAGCCACAGCTGGCTCCAAAAGACCAGAGAGGGCGGCAGCGACCCTGAAGGAGGCCCTCACGCTGCTCCCCGGATCTCTGTGGAGGGCTGCCTGAAACCGTCCCAGCTAGACATGCGTGTGAGCCCAGAAAAGAGACCCGGGGGCTTCTCTGAGGACAACCAGTTGTGTCAGGAGCTAATGGCTATTGTGCAGGGAGGTAAAGCAGAGAAGAGAGGCAATGAGGCATTGAGGAAAGGGGATCTGAGAAAGTTTCAAAGCGGGGAAAAGAAGGTACTTTTCCTGCATGTGTGTGTGCTGCTCTCAGTTGCTGATTTTACTGGTGTGTTGAGGTTTGTGCTGCTCAGCTGGTCAGGCAAAGCCAGTGGCTACCACGTACCCTTCTGAGACTCCAAAGCCCTTCTTCCAGGGATCACCAGTGGCAATCTCTGGAAAACAGGCCAGAAAGCCTTAGAAGAGGGCTCAGGAGTAGCATGGTGAGAATTATTTTAGAATAGATCATAACACAGGACTAACCTAGTTGATCACATCTAATGAGGTAACTGTCCCAGAAAATGGCTGTAACCAGATGTGATCGCACAGGCCCATGCCTGTTCATGTCACTGCCAGATGTGTAGAATACAGGTCGCTCCTCGCTATTGAAAGATTTTCCAGTGTGCAATGGACCATCTCTGGTGCTGGGCTCTATTTTATTTCCCCTATAGCCAAGGGCTGAAAGTCCTTGTAAATGTGGCCCGGCTCCCGGAATCCCAAATGCCTCTGCCGCAAACCTCTGTTGTGGCCGCACAGGAGGGAAGATGCTGGCGCCTGGGATTTTAGTGAACCTCAGTTGGGAATCCATGTTACAAGGTCATGGAGGCTTGATTATCCTCTATGCTTTGAGTGGATTTTATTAATTTTGCATTTCCAAAATCATATGAAGGGGTCCAGGCCCAAATGAGAGCTAGGCCCAGTGTTATTTTTCCTTCAGGAGTATTTGTTTACATGTAACTACAGTTTACAATGAGAAGAAATTTAGGAGAACCATTAAGTGGCTTCTGCAATATATGTTCTGCTCCTAATTTTTATGAGATCTACCTTCTTTGCAGATGCAATCCTCAATCGGCTTGGGGTCGCTTATAGGCCGCAGCCAGCCAAAGCACGTTAGAGCACTACTGTGTTACCTTGCACAGGAGTGGGAGTTTGGAGGGCATTAAATGACAGCATTATAAAAAAAACTTCTTAAACATTTCATAATAGCCTCCATGGCATACCCAGTCTAGCCAATATTAACAGGGACTGTTCTTTATAGGATGATACATTTCACACTGGGAATCTCAGAACAAATTGTTTGATTTCTGTTTCATAATCTGCAGTCATAACCAGGAGTGTATTGAAAGCTGTATAAAACTGTGCTGCCTCCAGTCTAGATGCATTTCTAATCACAGTTTTTACAGACGTAACTCGCATGTTTAGAACACAGTGAGGTGGTAAGCTCAGACAAACCAACCGGAAAGCTGCATCTACCCTTGCATGGAGTTAAGTTTGCTGTGTATGCACCAAATTTAACTGGAGAGTAGATGCTCTTATCACTAGCAGTGATTGTGATAAGAGAGTGTGTGCCAAGCTGACCAACTTTTCTTTTCTTCAAAAGACTGCAGATTCAAAAGCATTCTCTTCATCTGCTCCTCTCTCTTCCTCTGCCCTCTCTTCCTCTACTGTCACAACACAACCACCTCCCAGACTCACACGCAGAGTCAATAAGGTAATCAATCATCTTTGCTGATTACTTTTCCATGACTTAGAGTTGTTTCCATGCCATGCCACTGTTTTGTCATATGCCTGTTGCTCCACTTACTGGTTCTACAAATGAGATACTACTCTTGCTTTTAATTCAGCATTATCAAAAATAAATAAATAAATAAATAAAAATGACTTCCAGACCATGCAGAAGGGCAGGTGTGGGCACAGTCCTCGGCTGGTTCAAATCTTCATAGCTCTGCAAGTCAGTGGCTTTATGCCCGTTGGTACCAGCTGAGGCTTTCTGTTCCTCCAAAGGATTAACCCAGGGCTTATTTAGCACTTGCAATTGCTAACGGGTTCTGACCTTGTGTGCCTTCAGCTTAGTTTCCTTTGGACCTGCCAGGCAGGATCAGTGGCCTTGTTAGCAAGAGCAGTGTAATGTGATATGCTTTGGTACAGGCTTTGTTTAACCGCCTGAGATGGTTAAACAAAGCTTTGGAGTTTGAGTGGCCCTGAGCTGGGCGTAGGACGTACCTTCATAGTGCAGGAGGCCTGTCCCAGCCCTCTCGAAGGATTCATTTATTTTGGAGTCTCTGAGCTCTGCTGCTGCGAGCTACAAACATCTTTAAAGAGGGAGGGACACAGCAGCATCCCAAGCTCACTTCAGCCCTGCACACCCAGAGCCTCCAGGACTGGGGGAGGGAGCGGAGCTTGCGGGTGCTTTTGCCTTGTGGTCCTTCCAGGCAGCGTCCACAAGATGGCAATATCTGAAGTGAAAAGTTGACAGCTGTGAACTGCCGTGAGCTTGTGGTGGGAGGGTTGAGGGAAGCAGTCTTTGCTTGAACAGTGAACCAAGCAAGTTGCTTGTGCAGGATGAATGTGGGAAGCAGGTGCCAATGTTGCTCACTTTCCTGAGCAGGCCTGTAGAGTGAGACATCACTGTAACCCTGAATTTTTCCAAGTTACCTTTAATTACCTCCTTCCCCTCAGAGAAAGAGCTTGCAAAACATTTTTTTTCTGAAAAAACATCTCTTACTTCCTTTGCAATTTCAGTATCTGAATCCAATTGGATACATATTGTGCTTCACATTATGAATCCATGGAAGTTTCTCTATTGCCCTTTCTCCTGGCCTCTAATCTGCTTGGTCCTGCTGATGCTTGCCCTGGGTATGTGCTGCAGCAAAGGAGGAGTGAAGTGACATGATGAGAGCTGTTCCTCCTGAGCACTGGCAAGCACAGAGGTCTGTCTGGAGTGTTGCACCTGGTTTCTAATGTGACTCAGTGGCTTTTCCTGGAGTTTGTGTCAAACCAAAATTTTTATTGTATATGCCTGGACAATCAGAGCATTGTTAAGTTAAAACTGTGCGTGACGTTATCAGGAGTCTTGATTCCCTGTTTTGAATGCTATTTAACCATGATCCTTGAGGATATTTTACAATCTGCAATTTTAGGTTTGTTTGTCACTGAGAAGGCCCTCAGTTATGAAATTCAGATGCAGGTTTTATTGCAGATTTAAGACACCTTAGATTCAGGACTGCGATAGGGATTGTGTTCTTGCTTGTTCCCAACAGTAATGCAAAGTGTGGTAGTAATAAGAAGTGCATTTAGATGTTACAAAACTATTCCCTTTAGTTTTGAAGTCCAACCTATAAAATAAAGACAAAACCCAAGCCTTTAAGTGTAGCTTACTGCTAATTTGTTCCAATATTCCGTGGATAAAACATGAATATTGAACTCCAGTGTAATCAATCAACTGAATTTATCTCAAGAGACCCCTAGGAATTTCCTGCTTTGATTCCCGCTTTGAGTCCCCGTCACCCCTGTGTGGCAGTGAGCAGCGGGGCCAGGGCGGGCTGCAGCGCTACAGAGGCCCTTGCGGACCTGGACATGGGAGGAGGGACCGGCTCTTGGTTGTGGCAGCCTCAGTGGAGCTGCTCTGCCTTTTCAGCGCCCCTTGTGAGAGCTCTCTGGCCAGCTTCCCCCTGCCTGCAGCCGCGCGGGGCTTGGGTGTGCGCTGGGGCTCTCCCTTCCTCCTCCTCTGCTGAGCTGGGGAATGCTGGCTGCTTATGGCTCTCCATTCCCGCACAGGAACGGCGCTGCCTTTCCCTGGAGACCGACTTGTGTGCCCGTCTGTCCTGTGTGTTAGTGTGTTCTGCCTCGCTGTACTGGAGCTCCGACCAGGGAGGGTGGGACAGGGGATGAAGACAGGAGCTGTAATGGATGAGCACACTGATGGCAGCTGCCTTCACTAGGGAGAGGGGTGTGGAGTAGCCCTGGAATCTTCCTCTTAACAGTAAAAACATCTCAGGGCTTCTAGACTGGACCTATTCTATGGTATTTTTACAAATTTGTAATGTTTTTAGATCCATCCTCAAACTGCTTATGAGGTGGAAACTGGCCAGCTGTGTTTCAGGACTGACTGTTACATGTTTGTATAGTCCCAGACACAGAGGCACATACACATAGACACTGGTTTGGCAAGGCACTTAAGTACCTCCTTAAGTTTAGGCCCTTAGTGTTAACAAAGGGAACATGGCTGAGTTTCTGATGCTCTGCACAGGCTGTATCTGCTGCTCTTGCAGGTCTGAGTCTACACTGAGGACCCTTCAGAGGCAGGGTCAGGTTTTTTAGTTTCAAGTAGCCCATTTAATTCAGCATTGCTAATGGCTTTTGGACAAAAGCTATTCAGGGAGGTCAATGAGAAATGACTGCACTATCTTAGAAGCTCACAGAGCAATTTCCAGCTGTCAATTTATTAATATGGAGTGGGGAAGTGCTTTCTTGATTTAAAAAAAGACATATATATGTTCTTGCAGCTGCTTCTCTCCTCAGCCTGAAGATTGGCTCTTCCCAGCCCTGTTGCCACACCTGGCTAGCTCTGACTTCTTCAGATTTGATGCATTCAATCCAGTTGCTGGGCACAATACTAACTTTAAATTTCCAAGTGTCCCATTAGGTTTAGAGGGGTGCCGGTGCTGGCATGAAGGACTTCTGAAACTTCTGGCATGATTTCAGACTGCGTAGTAAATTCAAATTAATGCTAATTAGCCTATGCAAATTACTCATTTTTTTCCTCTCTCTGGATGAAAACATGATAATAGATGGTTGTTACCCCAGGGCAGAGGTCCCACTACCCTGATTTCCATGAACTCAGATCCCAACTCCAGAGGGCAACTTTGATTGAAGAGGAGTTGCTATGAATTTGGGTTGGTGGAGAGTCGGTCACAGTCCTCAGGAAGAGAGATGGTTTTCTATAGTACAGGGATAAGCGTAGTCCTAGAAGTCCAAACTGAGTTCAGAGGATCTTTAGGAGTAGGAAGCAGACAGAGATGAGCTCATCACCATGTGTTTTCCCAAATGTTTTGAACAGGCTTGGGCTGGAGGTGGCACAGAGCTCTTTATCCTCCACTTCTCTGCTCTCTTGGGGTGCTGTGAGAAAGAGAGGCTTTTTCCTGAGACCACAGTACATCCAGGTCTTGAGAGCACAGAAATGGTGAAGGTTGTTGAAGTGAATAAATAAGGGGAGGGAAAGCGTGAAAGGGCTCTGGAGATTTGGGTTGAGTAGTCTATGGAATGATCACAAAATGGCAGTGCTCTGTATTTTATGCAGTCCAGTTTGCCAGGCAGCGGGAATGATCCTCCATGACTGCAGATGCTGTATTGTCTCCTACATGCTCACACCATGCAGGAGTTTGAGCATGCCAAAAGCATGCCCAGCTCTCATAGTGACACTTCCCCCTGCAAGCCTCCAGCTCATGGAGTCTCCTTGCAACTCCTTGGACTTGGCACACGATGCCCTGTGGAAAGAGGTGTGAGTGGGGAGAAAAACAGCTTAGGGGGCAGAAGATGTCACAGCTGGTGGGGTTTGAAGCTGAGCTCTTCAGGTAGAGCGTTCTCTGACCTGGAGCTCATCCTTGGGCAGAGAATTAGCAGGCAGCTCAGATCCTCACTTGGTAGAAGCAGAGTGATTTTGATGGGGCTACACTGAGGGGTCTGTCCTCTGAGGACCTGAGCTGGTCACCTTTGGAAGCAAGCAAATTGCTAGGTTTTCCTGTGTCAAAGTCAAAAGGGGTTTTTCTGAGAAGAGCAGCAGTTTCCTCTCAGCTTGGTTTTGACCTTTCGAGTCTGGAACCCCTCGTATGTGCTCCTGCCCTTGTTTCCCCCTTCCCCCAGCAATGCAGTGTTGCACTGTACATCATTCCTGGTTGTAGCTGTGCCCCTACTCTTCCATCTTGTCCTCTGGCTTCCTGCTCTCATGTTCAGTTTTGCTTCTCTGCAGCGTCCTGTGTGCTGTGATGCGCTTGCATCAGGGAGCCTGAATGTCCTTCCATGTAAATGAAAGACCTCTTTGGCCAAGAAGAGCAGTGTTGGGGTGAGGGGTGGGGGAAGAGTTGTTCGTTTTCTTTTGTTGTCTGCACACCATTTACAATTTTTTAATTCTGAGCAATATAACATCTGCTAAAATGTCTTCCTTATCATTTGCTTGATGATCACACAGCCTTCCCACCATTCATTGAGAGCTGGACCAGATCTCACAGAGTCTGAAAAGAGCTATGTGGTAAGGCCACCATTTAAATCAGATGTGTAGTCCTAGCCTCTCTTCACCCAGACAGTAACACCTCAGTAGAGAATAAAATGCCAGCAGTATTTGTAGCTGCAGAATAGGTACATATTTATCTTTTTACATATATTGTTATGTTTCCAATAGAAAAAGAGAATTTAGTACTTAAAAATCTGCCATTGCCAATGAAGAGTTGGGCTAAATGTGTTTCCAGTACCTGGATATAAGTTAAATAAGACAAAATGCATGTGGAGCAACCCGCCTTACAATCTTGAACCGATTCTATAGCATTTGTAAAGGTGCCACTGCCTAACTAATTGCAAACTCTTATGCTGCTGCTTTTTAAAATATCTGTATATGCATTTGTTACGTATATTCAAACTAAATGCCAAATTCTTCTGTATCTTGCCTGTTTTTCCATGCTTACACCTGGATCCCTTCTGCACTCCACTACCTGGATATTTGCCTGGATCTACAACTCTTTTTTTTTTTACTGGACTTATGTGCTGCATCTGGAATGTCCCATCTCTTCCTGTCTATATTCTCCCCTCCCTCTCCCCTTGTTGACTGTTCTTCTTTGGGTGTTCTTGGATGTCAATGCTGCCTACCACGCAGGAAGCTGTTTGCAATGAGATCATAAACATTGCAGAAAAGTCTGTTCATTACTGCAGTACTATTTCTCAGCCTCTTGACTCTCGCCACAAGGTGACCTCTAATGACCATAAACCATCTCTCATCATTTCTCAGCAACCTCAAGCACAGCAGCAAGGAGCCAGCCCTGACAGAAGTCATACACCACGAGACATGTAAGTCCTTTTGGCTCCCATCTCTTCTATGGGCTTCAGCATCCCAGGAGTTAAGTTAGTTAAGGATAAAGATCAACTGTTGTTGAAGAACCAAAATGTGAAAAGTTTTAAAGTCTCATCATCTTAGTGAGAAGCCTAAAACTCGTGCCTTTGTGTTTGTTTACTATGTGGAACAAAGATCTCATGGTGCAGAAGTGGGTCTCCCTTGGGCACTTGTTTCGCGTGGCTTATGGGAGACATCTCAACGTCTTTGAATTTGAAGCTGGAGTCAAATCATCATCCGGTTGCTCTCTGGCTTATGTGGGGTGCTGACAATGGGAGCACACTTGTTCTTAGTTTTTTTGCAGACTCAATGGGTGCATTGTCAGGCAAGAGTATTGAAGAACCAGTAGCTAAATGATGTGAGAAATTAACATTGAGATTTTCAAAGCTGTCCACTGGCCTGGAGCTGCCATTTAAGCTCAGTTGGGTCTTTCACTAATAGTTTTGAGAATATCAGGCTATGGTATCCACTGGGGACTGAAGTTCATTGGTGGTCAGCTCCCAACAGGAGCCTTTGCTTCCCACCACCTGTTCTCATGCAGAATGGGAAGTTCCACACCATCCCTCTTTTCACTGTCTGTAGCCAGGGAACCCAAACCTCCCAAAATATCCCTGAGGTTTGCTTCCACTCCATCATGTTCCTTTCTGGTAATCACAGGTGTAGGAAGTAGCTCAGAACAGGATTCAGATGTTGGGTTTCTGTTTATACTGTTCCTCCTTGGCCTGGAATCATCCAGCAAACTTAGTGCACTACAGCAGGCAGCACCTTTTCTGAAGTCCTTCACTCTGTCAGCCATTTAGTAAATTGCAGCTCTGCCTGTGTGGGCAGGAAGGGAAGGCGTGTTTTGCCCAGGAATTGATGTATCCAGGTTCTGATATTGAATTCAGTGTGGCATGTGTACTCATATGCTCTCCTGGTGCTGCCTTTAGCAAAGCTCTGGTAGTCGTAGACTATGGAGACTGTGGCAAAATGGAAGCAGAAGCTCCCACGCAGCAGAGATGTGATACTGGGTGCTGTTAACAGCTTTGAGATCAGATGGCCAGATTAATGCGATTGGCTTTGACCTCTCCAATGGAAATCACATCAGGTCCAGACTGCATTGAACAAAACATTGTGGGAATTAGAAAAGGGAATGAGGATGTCTTCTACTGACATGTCAGAATGTCAGAAAATTCCACTGGCTAACGCACAGTATTTCTCTCCTTTTAGAGTTAGCTACCAAGCCCTCTACAGCTACACTCCTCAGAACGACGATGAGCTGGAGCTGAGGGATGGGGACATTGTCGATGTCATGGAGAAGTGTGATGATGGCTGGTTTGTGGGTGAGTGCGACGTCTGCCTGTTAGCCGGGCTCTTTGAGATGCAAACCAGCAATTTTGCAGAACATTTGGAGGCTACCCTCATTTACAGGGTTAAAACAGAGGAGGAAAATTACTTGTTTTCTCCCATTTTCCCACTAAGATGAGGTGCAGTAAAATAAGCTGCAGAGTGGTGGCAGTGCAAATAAGGAGAAATGGGAGCTGCAACCCCTGGAAGTTCAGCCTCACCCATAGCTGCAGGTTTAGAAATCTAGCCCTCTGCTTTCTGGACAGTACTTTCCATCTCAGCAGTGGAAATCAAGGCTTACTCCCTATTAGCCCATTTAAACTGATAGGAATTTGGCACTTAGCCTGTAGACCCAGGAGTTTTACCAGCACCTTATTAGTTGTAATGGTGTATGGTATGAAAAAGAAAGGGCAAAGATGATTAGCAGCAGAATTTGTTCTGCTACCCAAAGGCTCTTTGAACGGGACTCCTACTTAATTTTAGAAAGTAATGCCTGCAAGCGGAGCAGGCTTCCTCCTCTACCTAAACTTCTGAGCCTTTCCTATGTGACTCCATCTTACTCTGGCTTTCTTGTGTTTTCTTCCCCCTGCAGGTACCTCCAGGAGAACAAGACAGTTCGGCACCTTCCCCGGCAACTACGTGAAACTTCTGTACCTGTAAAAAAAAAAAAAAAAAAAAAAAAAAAACAGTGATCCCACAGTGGCAATGATGGAGTTGTTTCCGGATGGTGTTTTTAAATAGCAAAGAAACAGACAATTTATGAATGTAATAGACAAGAGACAAGAGCGTTAGGAGGATGTGGTTATGTGGTACAGTACTGAGTTGAATGTGTAGCCCTACTTCCACTGATTCAGGGTGTGATTTGTTTGATTAAGAAGAGGCAAAGTTTCTAGTTTACAGTGCTGCCTTTGTGTATTCCTCTCCCCTCCCCAGCAAGAGTCCTGGTGATAATCTTAATTTGTATGGAGTATTTACCTCTGAGCAGGCTTCGGGGAAGCACCTGGTTTGGGTTTTGTTTGTGTGTTGAGATATGATAGTGCGTGGGGGCAGTATGGGCCGCTGTTCGCTGATAAGCTCCGAGAGGCCGAGCTTGCTGCCTCCCGAAAAATCACTGCATCCTACCCACCACTGTCACGGAAAACCCTCCCTTCATGTCATGCGCCCTCAGAGCCAGCACAGGCAGAGGACAGCTCGTGTGGTTGGACTGCAGAGCTCTGCGTGAAAAAGGAGTTTGGGATCGATAGTTTAATCCAGAGAGATCAGCCAAAACATAATGCAAGTAAGAAAATTGCCTAAACCATTTAGTTCTCCTCATTTCTGCAGGGTTTTCTTTTCTTCTTTTGTGCAGGGTGTGTGTGTGTGTGTGTGAGTGCATTGTGTGCATCAAAGCAGTGTCAGGTGTTTTAAGGAGAGATCAGCCCAACTTTGACATTTGTCTGCACAAAGAATAGAACCAATAAACAGAACATCCATGAGAGCAAATCCTGTTTATAAGTCCTACGGCCACTCACTGTCCCTGCTCCTCCTGCCCTGTTGCTGGCCCTCAATGCTCACACGCAGTTTGAAGCCTACTGTGTGGGACGAAGAGGTCGCCTCCTCCCTGGCGTTGCGTCCTAGAGGCTCTGATAGACCCAAGCCACATATCACTGAGGGTGCCTTTCATTCCTTTTGGTTACAGTGTTGATGGTAAGTCTCAAATAAATATATGCATTTTGGCTGCCTCTTAGTCAAACAAGAAAGCCTAATCAATTTGGAAAGCTGTGTTTCCACAGTTGTTACCAGCTACATATATTTGTATTTCCTTGAGGAAAAAAAAGAAAGGCTTGCCTGTATGCTTGCCTGTAAATCCAGTACAAATACTCTTTTGATAGATGTTTTATTATTAAGAAAAAAACATAAACAAAACCAGTTCCATCAGACTCTGCTTCCTATAGCTACCATAAAATAGCAAGAGGTTAGATTGCTATTTTGTCATAAGCCGTATTTAATAATATAAAATGCCTATTTTTATGCTGATGCTTTTATACAGATTTATTAAGTGTAACTGCAACTAACTGTTAGCACGACTTGCAATACGTTTTGATAAATTTAGCCATTCCCCTGGGTTTAAAATCAAACAGGCTTGTCTTCTGCCTAGGTAAGCGGAAGAGAAGAGTCAGTGTCTCAGAAGTTTGACTGTAAATATGTATATTTAACTTTGTACAGACAATGTACTTACCTTGTATAGAAAAATAATTTAAACACATTAAGTGAAGGGAGAAGGAAAAAAAAAGGCAGTTATGAAAGGTTGGGATTTTTCCCCTTTTATTTAAATGATGGAATTTCTTGTATGTTCACATGAAGTGTTTTAGCACAAAATATCCACTATGAAAGGTTACAAATATGACACAAAGCACCATTGTTTCTGCAGGAGATAACTTTAATCCTGCTTCTTACTTATGGGTTTGTTTTTCTGCTTGGGGTTTGCCCTCCAACTATCTGCCTCAATATTTAGACCTGTTGCTAAGATTGGGTAACACCAAATTTAATATATCTAGCAAAGTAACATGATGATACTGACTGTATATAACCTGCTCATTTAAAGGTTTATTTTTTGTTCTTGTTCTTGCCATTTTTAATTATACATACACACACAGACTCTCTTACATACACTCACACACACACACACATACACACTCAGACACATAAATTGCAATTTATTTTTGTGTTGATTTTTTGTTTCTTATTGCAGTGGATTAAAATTTGGCAATTAATAAATGGAAGTATTGAATTCCTATTGTGTTCCTTGTTCACATTATTAAATAAATCTGTTGCCGCTGTTCCTGTAGCAGTGCACTGTGGTGCTACAGGCAGACGTTGGCTCCTTCCCAAAGACGCCGAGGTGCCCAAGGACCGGGCTACACACGGATCCCACGCAGCATGGGGTCGCGGTGCCGCTGTGCGCAGCTGCGGGGAGCGCGGAAGCCCACCCGGGTACTCCGTTTTGGAGAGGAGCTGTGAAGTGACCCAGAGATACCTGCTTCATTTGGCTTGTGTTTACCTAGAATACATCCTCGTGCCTGGGTCTCAGAGACTTTAGCCTGTTGCATTTGTATCCAGGTATCCCCAGAGGGAAAATACAGAGCTGTGAGAGATTGCCTAGTTTGCGCCCTCCCTCCAGACCTGTTCCCAGAGACAATTTCATATACGAAACCAGCGCCAGCTGCTGCCAGAGTCTTCCAGTCAGGAGCACTGTGAAGCCACCATTTCACTGTTGGCTCTAGTGGAAGGTTTTCCCTAATGTCTGATTTTTATGTCCTTTGCTCCAGCTGTATCAGTCCATGGACTAGGTGTGCAGCTACTAGGAGGGCTTCTGAGTCTGGAAGTTAGGGCCTCATTACCAGCTAAACTGAATTGTGAGACAAATGGTGAATGACTAATTCAGCTCATGCTGAGGGGAGGCCCTGGTGCAGATGAGGAGTGTCTGTGTGTGTGTGTGTAGGTCCATCGTGGATAACAAGATGTCCAGGTGGCAAAAAGCTGCGGGAGTTTGGCAGCGGAGATGCTGGTAGCTACTGTCTTCAAAGATGTGATGGTCATCAATAGCCCGTTGTGGGGATGAGCTCTGTGCATGTGCCTGACCTCCAGTCTCCTCGCCCTGCTCTGCTTTGGGTCCACCTGCATCTGGATGAAGAGGTGAGGGTGAGGAAGAGGATGAGAGCCCCTTCCCGCACCAAGGGTTGCTGAGCGATGATGAAGGCAGCATCTCTGAGGGCAACAGCTGCTCCTGCGCGTCAGGCCCTCACGGAGGAGACGGCGCTAGAGGTAGGTGGGACAAGACAGCCCACATGCCACCCTCGTCGGAGGGATGTGCCCTGCTGCCAGACATTTCTGAGCTCGTGGCTTTGTTTATCCCATTTCAGCTCAGCCTCACTGCTCAGCAGGTGGTGAGGGGTTTCTCCAGTTCAGCAGCTCTGTGCACTGAGGTGCTGAGCTGCACAGGGCTGAGGGCTGGTCGGGGTGGCAGGGTTGTTAAGGCCGAGGAGCCCAAGCCCGGTCACTTTATGGAGCTTGTGAGCTGGGTACTTGTCAGGGGTGCGTTGCTGGGCAGAAGGTTGGGTTTCTGGTGTCTGGCAACGCATGTGTGTAGTGAAGGCCCTTGCTGGCTCCTCAGGCAGTGCCTGGCAAGACCGTGCCCACCCGAAGCTTGTTCACAAGGGGTTCCCCTCGCCTCCAAGACACCCACCTCGCACCAAGCCGAGCAGCAGATGCAGACTCTGTGCCGGGGGTCTGGATGGGCCAGGAGGCAGAAGCACAAAGTGGCAGCACTCACAACTCTTTCCAAAAGTTGAACTGTAAAGTTGTTATATATGTAAAGGGGCAGCTGGCCCCTTCTGCTGCTGTGATTGTTAGTGTTGCTCTGCAGCATCCCGGGAAACAGCGGGGGTGAAGAGGGCAGTTCCAGGCACAGGGCAGCCCCACTGTGCCACTGCTGTCCCCGTGCCCCGTGCTGGGAGGGCACAGGGCTAGAGATGAGCAAAAGTCAGCATAAAGCAGGACTAGTCAGAGCTGAATTAGGGAACGTGGAACACCCTCCTCAAGCTCATAAACTTCCACCCGTTCCAACTGGGTAAGAGCAAGCAACGCCAACTTAGTTTCATGGCCATCGCTAGGCTTCAGAATAAACACGGGCGATGTTAACCGGCGGGGG